>CM023534.1:53377283-53725997 GCA_013350335.1 Chimonanthus salicifolius
GATTGAATTATAGCAAAATTACAGAACTTCTTCTAAAAGGAAACTTTTTGTCCTAAAGTTAGTAGGTGACTAGTTGGTGAGAGATCAACAACAAAGCGTGGGTAGAAGTAAGACAATCACAGGATCACTTGAAATCTTCAATGATCAGATTTGTCCCTAAATAGATGACATAGGTTGTTAACAGATATGAATTGTGTGTTCTAACGAAAAATATTTTAATTTACTAAAGGAATACTCCTAACTCCTACATACTGTATGTGTGTGTGTTGGTGGTGGTGGGAAGTGAGGGAAGGGAAACTGGGAATTAAAAACATACAAATACAAAAAAAACATCATCCAATTACAGAAACTCAGCTTAGGAGAACAATCACTAGAGAGAGAGAGAGAGAGAGACTGTGCATAAGACTACGAACAGATCCACATCATAGCATCAAGAGAAAACAAAATCGAAGAATAACTTACCGGACGAAGTGGAAGGCCCATGGGACTCAGTACACAATTTGGAACGGGAACTCCTCTCCCCTAGGATGATGAAACCGCACATTGCACCAAATTACAGTCCCCAGTCTTCATGTAAAATTGGCACTCGGGCTGGTCAGGTCTTTCAGGAATACATTTTCCCTTTGCAATGCATAAAGACTACATGACAGAACCAGAACGATATGAAGAAAATGTCCCTTGAGCACCTGCACTGGCTGTTTCTTTGGCGAGGATACCATAATATTACCATTCCCAATGTTTGCGTTGGCTTTCTGGTGATGACACTGATCCCAGTTGCCCCTGGCAGGATACCCCAACAAAAGCACATTAGGCTGCTAAAATTCTTAATATAAAAACAGCTCTAAATTGCACTTAAAATACATAATGACTTTAATATATATGTTCTACATAGTCTCTCTTTTTTTATAAAAACCAAAGGAGATATTCAAGTGTGTCAATTACAGAACGATCAAACTCATGAGTCACAGAATGAAACTTAGGAATAAGTAATTGAGGGTCGCCTAAGACAAGAGTTCAAATATATCTGAAAATCAATTTGGATTAATGCTAATATGTCCATCAAAGCAATTTTATTCTAACACAACTTATAAAGAAATTTATGGAGAAGATTAAGATTTTTTATATGACTTTTATTGACCTTAAAAGGCCTATGATAGATTCCAAAGAAACTAATTTGGTGAACCCTGAAAACAAAACATCCTCAACAACTTTAAGATCATTCAAGATATGTACAAGGGTGCAACCACAAACGTTAGAACCGTTTATGGTGAGATAGCGGTGTTCCTTGTTGGAGTAGGACTCCATCAAGAATCCCTTTAAGCGCATACTTGTTTGTACTAATCATAGACGAATTAACATCAGGAATTCAAGATGAGTGCCTTGTTATATTTTTGCAGATGATATAGTGTTATTAGTGAGATGAAACAACAACTCAATGCAAAACTAGATTTGTGGATACATTGAAGTCAATGGTTTGAATATTAATAGAACTAAAACATAATGCATGGAATTTTTAACTTTAGTCGTTAGACGTAGCGAATATAACCTTGTAAAAATAGAACTACTTAGTTACACAATGTGATAAGTTTAGGTACTTGGCTCTTGGTATAATATTAAGGAGGTTTTGACTAGATACAATGAATAGAATAGGAATGGGGTGGGCAAAATGTAACAAGCTAGCAGGGTCTTGTGGCATAAAAGAACCTTTCGCCTAAATAATGAATTTTATAAAACAAGTATTAGATCTAAATTGCTATATGGAGAAGAGTGTTTGAGGCACGGAAAAAAAAAAGACCTTAAGATAAAGGAGATGCATATGCCACGTTGATAAGTGTTTTAACCCTAAAAGATAGAGTTAGAAAACGACACATATAACTAGTTTAAAGATAGCTCCAATAGATAACAATTGAGAGAAATTCGTTTGGAGGTGGTTTCGTCATATTAGTAGAAAGACCAGACACAACCGAAGTGCGCATAGTTAAGAGGCTATAGATTGAAGGCACTAGGAGGAGAGGCGACTTTTGAAAGCATGGAGGGAAGGGATAAAAAAAGACATGTTAAATTGTAAAGTGATTGATAGTATGGTTTTATGAAAGGGTCAATTGGAAAGAAAAATTTATAAAACTGACCAAATATATAGGATACAAGCTGATGACGATGATGATGGTCCATGCTAGCACTAAATCATAGTTTCCCATATTAGAAGGTATTACATTCTATGCAAGCGTCAAGCAACATCCTAAAAACATCCTAAAACATAAACATTGACAGCATTCAAATTTACATAGCACAAAGTCTTGTTCCATGGGTACTGGTCCATATAAGGAGTAAAGATTGTGGGTTCAAGCCCCATAGAAATAATTTGTCAAATCCAAAGTATGAAGTCCAACCCTAGATTGATGGGATAAATAGCTTAGACGATGATGAATGTATTGTTCCATGGCCTTCTGAATGTCAATCTCTGGGGCATTAAAAACTACGTGTGGAACCGATGAATGTATTGTTCCATGGCCTTTCTGAATGTCAATCTCTGGGGCATTAAAAACTGGCTAATCATAGTTTCCCATATTAAGAAGGTATTACATTCTATGCAAGCGTCAAGCAACATCCTAAAAACATCCTAAAACATAAACATTGACAGCATTCAAATTTACATAGCACAAAGTCTTGTTCCATGGGTACTGGTCCATATAAGGAGTAAAGATTGTGGGTTCAAGCCCCATGGGTTTCAGATAGGCAGTCAACCCATAGAAATAATTTGTCAAATCCAAAGTATGAAGTCCAACCCTAGATTGATGGGATAAATAGCTTAGACGATTATGAATGTATTGTTCCATGGCCTTCTGAATGTCAATCTCTGGGGCATTAAAAACTACGTGTGGAACCCCTGTGTGTGTGTGTGTGTGTGTGTGCATGTTGGTGCAGAACTCTTGGAATGGAGACCTAGCAAAATTAATTTGAGTTGATCAATCCAGGTGTGGTATTAAAGGAGAAGGTAGCCCCTTCCTCTCTCTTTCTCTCTCTCTCTAATTCACAAGAAGCTAAGAGAGAGAGAGAGAGAGAGAGATTGTTATTTTCTGCACCAAATTAATAAAGTTGTAGCATGCCAATGATATTAGTGCATGCCTAGACACTTCATTGTTTCAATTACTTTAAACCCAGTCATTGCTTCCTATTAAATATGTTCTAAAAATCATGTATTAAGTTTCTGAAGCAGCCAAAGAAAGTACGAAGCCAATTCTTCCAAGTAATAAACACATGAAAAATATTAAGATCCATTATAAATCTTCACAGAGATAAGGCCAAGTTCTACAGCATATGTGAAGGAACATTCAGAATGAAAAAATAAGAAGCAAAGTAACGCAGGACTTACAGGGTATGCATTCCAACTGGGAACGGGTACCACACCTTGAGGAAGAATCAACTGAGCATAGCTCGAAGGACCTTGCCAACGTGGGCTTGCAATGAAAGAGGCCCTTGACAAAGGCCAGTTTGTCAATCCTCCTGGATAAGATTGCTGACCAGGAGTTGTTGGAGAATGTACAGAAGGATAAACAGGAGAGCCACGCAATGAGACCATCGCACTAGATGGCTGTGGGTGATGAAATTTACATGTGCTCCCAAACTTACACTGTCCAGTTCTTAAATAATAAGCGCACTCCTTCTCATGCTACAGGAAAAAACAAACAGTAAAAATATTGTCATCCAAAAAAATAATTTCTCCATGATGAAAATGAGGAAGAAAAAACTGAAATATAGGCCACAAAAGGCTTTGATGATGATTCTGATGATAGCAATGATGAAGATAAAGGAATAGTAAACAAGAAAATAAAATACTCAGAAGATAGGAAGACAATAACCACATATTTACCAGTAAACTAAGGAATTTTAAGAAAGATTGAGAAATGGCTTTGCTGAATGCTGATGACAATGATGAAGATTTATGAAACTAAAGGGATAAAATGTTGAAGGAAAATGTGATGCTGAAACAAATAGGGAGTGGAGGTACAAACCGGGCGGAGTGGATAGCCTAAAATATTTAGTGGAACTCTTCCAGCAATGCCAGCCTTATCCCTAGGATGATCAAACTTACATGTGGCTCCAAATTTGCACGTTCCTGTCTTCAAGTAGTACTGTAAACAAATCCAATAATACATTCAGATTTAAGGACAGATAAACTTATAGAAATAAAGATTATAAATTCCTAAAACCATAAAAGAACATTTATTCATGAAATCAACAAGGCAATTCCACACTCAGTAACTATGAATCTAGGATAGATCTACATCAAAACATGCAAGGTACTAGTGAAGTTGTTTGCATTTACATCGCAAATGCATGCAAACACACAATTTTCTTCAGATATCTGTTACTTTTAAGCACTTCATATTCCATAAAATTCTGAATTTACATTGCGAACTAAGTACTTCTTACTTCAGATATCTGTTACTTTAAGCACAAAAGTTTTTCAGATATACATTGCAAATGCATGCAAACACTTAATATCTGTTTCTCGTCCATCAAATCCATGTAATTTCTTTTACAATGATTTCAAATTAAAAAAAAATATATGTATATGAGATTGTTAGTAAAAGACCAAACATTAGCTACAATTTGTAGAGTGGAGAGGATACGGATCGAAGGCACTAGGAGGAGAGGGCGACTTTCGAAAACATAGAGGGAAGGGAGAAAAAAGGACATGTTAAACTGTGGAGTGACTGATGGTATGGTTTTTTATAGGGTTAATTGGAGAAGAAGAACTATAAAGCCAACTCCAGATAGATGGGATAACTGGTTGTTGCTGATGGTAATAACGATGATGAATATATATACGAGATTGGATGCGAGGAAACAAAGGGTCAACAGAAGTGAAATAGCTTCCTGATGACCACAAGGGAAAGCTTTATTTTTCTCTTTTGTTACGTCTCCCTCCAGCCAATAAATATGCAACTCATTATTACCCTCACCCGATCACAAGAGAGGGCTATTCTAACTGGTCCACTCCATCTCAAGCCCATTTCCCTTCAAGCTAAACCACTAATTCATAATGTTAAAATTGTCAGGTATAAATCAACGGCTACCATACTTTTCAAAAAAAAAAAAAATCAATGGCTACCATCATGCAACCGGGGAGATTTTTGGAACAGCTATAATTCATAGAGGCCTCCCCATCATGGACTTTGAGGCTCTCAAATCAATTGCCATCACAAATGGACCATCAATATCAAGGAATTGACACCAGAATATTAACAAAACAATCTAGTAAAGACTTGACGCCCCCACCCCTACCCACCCAAATGATATATACAAAGTCACTGCATGATCATGTGCAATAACATTCTCGAGTGTTTTATATCATCCCTTCAGTTAATGACTCCAGTCAATCCATGGGTATACATTAGAAAGAGAATTGGTCAGCATGTCCCCTCCAAGCTCCCAATCATTCACAAGCTAATACACCACCAACCTTCGATTGATTTTTTTTCATCTCTTTACTTCAAAAAGGTACCATTCATTTCTGGATTCAAAACATAAAGATTAAAAAACTAATAATAAAATAAAACAAAAGCTAAGGTTAACAATGCTTTTTATACCCATCAATACTAGGGCCACTTTTACCTTAAAATCATGTACAGAAAGTAAGAAAACAGAAAGAAAACCCACTTAACCAAAAAGACGGAAAAGGAGTAAATGCATACCTGGCACTCAGGCTGCCCTACTCTTTCAGGGTACCCTCCTTTCATCCTTGCAGCTGCTACAGCCTGACAATTAATAGACCTACTCCAATTCATCAATTCTAATTAAAGCTCTAGAAAACATAAGCGCATCAACATGTAAGTGTGTCCCATACTCTTATATATACAAAAAAAGGATATTTTTTTTTAATGATAACTTACTTAATGGAAAGGAGAGATTCTGAGTACATTAATATATGAATCACTCGAAAAAAAAAAGACTGCATCCCAGCCCTGATGGTAACTCTTATCTTTGAAAGGAAAGGAGAACAATATACTGACACAAGGAGGCATCAGCCTCAGGTAAATAGGCTAAACAGCCAAAAGCATTGAAGCCCACATAAACTGCTCACCCAATATCATGAGATTAAAATTCTCACAGAAGATAATGGTAGAACAAACAAAATTACTTTAAATGGAAGAAAATGGAGACAAGAAGTGTTAAATAAGCATTAAAGCTAATATCTTCTTATCATCCTACTGTATATTGGTAAGATTCCTCAAACTGTGCATCATCTATCTATTATGAAGCTATGAAAGAAACACTTTCAAACAAATGGTATATATATATATGTGAGAATTTACCTACAAAACATAGTTACAGGAAAAAAAACTAGATACTATAATGCGACTTTAAATGATTGTAACAGCATTAGAAACTAGTAAGCAAGTCAAAACAAGAGGTCCTGGCAAAGAATATACATTATACAAGCAGAGAACTACACTCCACAACAAATGCTGAGTTGATTCCTTGTTTTTCTTTTCCTTTTTATTTGAGAGAACAAGCATCTGAACTGATACAGTTTAAAACACTTATAGTAAGATGTTTCAGGCAAGTATTAATACTTACCAACTTCCTATTGGGAGGATGATTGAACCGGCATGTCATCCCAAATCTACATAGCCCGGTCCTAAGGTAATAAGCACAGTCTTGCTCACCTGGACGCTCTGGATAGGGTCCAGCTTCCATACTTTCATTTGGTCTCAAGTTCATTTGCCACATTGTATCTGTAAAAACAAAAATAAGAACTTTTGAGATGCCTAAATATTAATAATTATTTCATATGTCACGATTTACTCCAATTTTCAACCCATCAAGCCATTTGAAATTAAATTAATAATTTTTAACCTGTAAAAAGGAGAAGAGTATTTGTTAAGTGCATCAAGAAAATAACGAGGAAAAAGTGAACATTCAAGAACAAAGTCATTATAGCCCAATTTGGATAAAGATGGAAGAGATAAGAAATCCTGGGTTTTCAGTGCGCTCCAAACATGGTACCCAAAAAGATCCAACAAAGAACAAAGGGCATATGCATGTTAAATCCAATTAATAGTGGTTTTGAATTTGGATCCAGGTAATTGAATCCAATTAATAATTGGGTAAACTATGATAGTTCGTTAACTAACTCAGTAGCCCAATACATTTTGTTTATGGAACATATGGATCAATATGTGTAGGGGAGGGTGGGGGGGTTAGATAATATCTACAGTTCTACTTTATTCAAAACCTACTTTTATTCTGGCAGTCCTCTCCTCATTTCCTCAGTTTGTCTCCTTATCTTCATTCCAAAAGACTAGCCACAAGTCTTCCATCACCATCTGCAAAATCCCCCTGACCAATTTCCATCTTGGAGAGGACTAGAGGACTGAGATACCAAGCTTAGAAGGGTATGATCATTCCTCATTGTCGTCCTTCTCCTACTACTCACACCACCACTACTACTTCATTCCTCTTCTCAAGTCCAGTCCACAGTAATAGATGCAACTCGCATTTTTTCCAAGTTATTCCTCTAGAAGTGAGTCTCAATTTGGATTCAGTCTGGAACATCCAATATATAGTCATCTTAGCTGAACTGGGCACCAAGCTTATTCACAGGATCCATATAGGATTTGGAACTAAGCATTACTAATTGGAATCAGATAATGTCTATGGTATCTGAGCCAATGGCAATACAACAACCCTGTGGAAGTGTGGTGTAGCGGCATGATTCAGAAGTTCTATGCATAAAATCATAAAAACTAGGACAGAACAAATGCAGGAAGGTTTTAGGCTGGTAGAAAATGTAAAGAAAAAGACAAAAATAAAGTAGTCATAAAAGAGATGTTCCAGAAAGGAGAGTCCAAATTTCTGACCAATTAGAAATCAAATCAGAACACAATCAAAATACGTTTGCATGAATAGGACAATTATCTATATCATCATCATAATCTAAATCTAAATCTAAATCTATTTATCTATATGTTTGTAAAAATTGTCCATGCAAAAGTGCAGAAAAACTAACAAGCATTTTCATTAATGTCATGACCTCCTTTGTCAATTAAAACTGAATAAAGTACAAATATGATGAATGACTTACACAAATCTTTTCAACATCTCCCCCCCTCAGTACAGCCTATGATCGATTAGGGAAAATGAATTTGCATGCTTGCGACAATCTTGCAATTCCAGCGTGGTTGTTGGCATTTAAAAGATGCTTATGAAAGTGGTCCTTGCTGGTTAAATTCATTAGCAAATTGGGTTGATAAAGAAAATAATAAAATCAGTTATGCATTCTTAGCATCCTTGATGTCACTGGGGGCATTTTGAAATTCGGTGCTTTAGGATTATTGTCTTTGCAGTTGCATCATCTGTGAGTGACATTTCTTTCACTTTATTATATATATGCATGTACGCATATCCAGAGAAGGCTTCTGATTTATTGACCAATTAACTGCTGACATTACGAGGTCAAATGGATAACAGGTTGAAGTAGAACTAATTGAGAAGTCTACATAGCTACTGAAATCATGAGGAGGTTCTAATCTTTACTTCTGTGCATGCAAAAATTTACTCAAACTGTTTACATGCTCAAAAGTAAAGATTAGGACCTCCTCATGACTTCAGTAGCCATGCAGACTTCTCAATTAGTTCTACTTCAACCTGTTATCCATCTGACCTCGTAATGTCAGCAGTTAATTGGTCAATGAATCAGATGCCTTCTCTGGATATGTATACATTCATATATATATAATCAAGTGAAAGAAATGTCACTCACAGATGATGCAACTACCAAGACAATAATCCTAAAGCACCGAAGTTCAAAATGCCCCCAGTGACATTAATCATGCTAAGAATGCATAACTGATTTTATAATTTTCTTTATCAACCCAATTTCCTAATGAATTTAATCAGCAAGGATCACTTTCGTAAGCAACTTTTAAATGCCAACAACCACGCTGGAATTGCAAGCTTGTCGCAGGCATGCCAATCCATTTTCCCTTATGGATCATAACTCACCACAATTCACACATAAGAACCAAATTAACAAAAAAAAAAAACCTTTGTGGCTGTCAAATTCAGATTCTTGCAGCAAAATTGCAGAACCAACTGAGCAAAACTGGTTCCAAATCTTAGTAATTTGGCCATATGATCCCAAATTGACAAAAAACAAACGAAAAATCAAATTTTCAACAGGAACTCAGTTAGGGAAACCATCTCAGCTTTAATCCAAAACAGCAACGTATTTCCAGTCTCAAATCACCCCAATTTTGCCACCGAAAGGCTCTCAACTATACTCAACCGAATTTTACCATACGAATATTTCCCAATTCGCAGAAAAAAATCATATTGCGCGATCCATAATACCCAAATCCAATGCAACAATCGTCGGAGCAATGCCGAATTCGGCAGAGAAAATCCAACAGAGAAAATTGAAGCCAAGTGAGATGCGAAATGGGAAGGAAGAGAAGAATTTGAGAAACGCTAACCTTCGTGGAGGTGCGGAGAAAGAGAAGATCCCTCCCTGGAGATCTGAATTCCGCCGTCGTAATCCATCCCAAAATCAACATCGGCAGGAGGTGATTCGTATTTCGCCAGGAGAATTAGAGGAGATTTCAAGGGTCGTACGCGTGAGAGAAAGAGAGGGGGAAAAGAGAGATGAGTCCTCTCCACATACAAGGAGAGGAGAAGAGGAATAAAAACCAGTGGCCAGAGCTAGTCGTTTGATGCTCTTTTTTTCTTTTTTTTTTCCTTTTTTTTTTTCACCCGCGTAAGGAGAAAATACCAGAAACAGGAAACCACTTTCCATGAAAACTGCTTCTAAGAAAAATCAGGTGGTTTTGATTTTTCCTTTTCCCAGAACCGGTACTACAATGTGTTGTCATCCATTGAGACAATAGAAAGAGTAAGATGCACGTTAAAAAAAAAATATCATGTAATTTTTTCTATTTAAAATTTAAAAATTTATTTTAGTCAGTAATATAAAATACATGGATTGAATTCTTCAACTATTATTTTATTATTATTTTTTTACTTTTTTAGTCATTTTTATAAAAAAAAATTACTATTTTTAGATAATAATAAGAAGAGATCATATCTTTTTAAATTCACCAAATTGAGTTCTAAATTTCTTTTTCTATTTTTCACTATTCTTAATTTCTTATACACAAAAGTTTCTTATTTTTTATCTATAAAGTTATCTGTTGATTAAAAAAAAAAATTGCATGAACTTCCTTCTTTTAAATAATAACATATAAAGATGGAATCAGATCCTTCAAAATCATTGTATCAAACTATAAATTTTATTTTCTTATTGTTTAATCATTTGTATATAAATTTTTTATTTTTAATTAAAACTAATTTATATACACCAAAATAATGGTATATATTTGAATAAAAAGACCTCCCTACACTTTTATAAAATTCTAAAATTTCTCGTGTACATAAAATTCTAAAATTTCTTTTTTCTATTTTTAATTAAAACTAATGTATATGCAACTTTGGACAAAAAAACCTACTTGCACTGTATATTAAATAAAATATAGACTTCTAATTGACTCCCTAATTTAACAAGGCTTTTATGCAGTTGATTAAAGTACTAAGTCATGTTTCAAGAGGAGATATTCAATTGAAATCCTATTTTTAAAAATTGAATGTATATTAAATTATTAAGTCAGTATAAAATTAGTTAGCTAAATCAAGTTTGATAAAATTGATGAAATTCAAACTTAACTTATTTATTATATTAATTTAGCCAAATCATTTGTACATTGCAATTTATACTATACCAAAACTTTTACATCATGATTAGAATTTAAAATAACATTAAATACTTACGCATGTAACCGTAATACTAAGTGATATGATACTTGTAACAAAAATTTAATATAACACTAAAGCTCGAGGTATTGTCTGATAGCCAAAAGCTCGCCTTAGAAAGTGGAGAACTTGTGTTCGATCATTAATATATATTAGAATAAAATTAAATTAATATAAGAATTATTGAATGGCAGCATCATTTAACACTTTATCTTCAACTAATAAATGAGAAAGATATACATACACTTACATCTATTCAAGAGCTTCTTAAAAAATTTTACAGTACACAGGGAGTTCTTCCATGCAAGGATTGATGCCACTTCAACAATTGATCTATTTTGATGCATTTAAAATTAAATAAATTTTAAATTCATATTAAATGAGTTTTAAAAATTCTTACTTTTTTATTTGCTTGCATTATATCAATTTCTCTAGTGAATGAGACTAGTGGGGATGAGCGATTAAAAGTTTATTTTTTGAAAGGAATAAATTGATGCAGGTCAAATTTAGTCCTATTCAAAAAATAAAAATATCACACGTTTGTTTTGTCTAAAATATTTATAGTATAAATGGCCACAATAAAACATCAAGAATGAATTAATTAATAAAAATTAAGATGCATTGAAGTTTTGATGATCATCTCTTAAAGGGTGGTGGATGTAGACATAGCAATGGATAGTGTTTAGTTTTGGATTTACTCTGGATTTGAGATTTGTTAAACAGATTAAGCTCGTTCATATCGTTTTTAATTTTGACTTGGATTGGATTTAAGTTGGGTTTATTTATTTATTTGAATAAAGAGATCTTTCTAATAAAATAGACACTAAGACTATCTCTTAAATGGGTGAAGATTTCATATAATTAGATGTATTACATATAAACATAATAATAGTCAAGTTAATAAGGTTTATCGAAATATTAACAAGTTTGGATTAGATCAACCCATCTATAAATGGATAAACGTTCGGTTTGATCATCTATTAAATTGGTTACATTGGGTAAGTGGGTCCAGTCCATAATTTAAAAAATCTGAAAAAAATTCATGATTCAATTTAAATTAATTTGACTTAATAGAATTTCAAATCATGTGAGTTAACAACTTTTGTAAAATCTAAAAATTTACACAAATTAATTTGATTATGGTCGCGTCATATTTTTCCTAGGTTAAGTGAAAGCCGCGAGTACAAAAAATGGAGAAGTCTCGCGGATCATCGAAAATTCGGCGGATATATGAGGCTTTTTTAGAAAATAAAAACAACGAGAAATTTGTTTTCGAGCGAAATAATCAGGTGTCGGCTTCGATTCCGGCGACGCCAAGACCCCAACGTCCCGTAGACTGTAGGGGGCCCACTACTTTAACATAAGAAGAATTAACGGACGGGATCCTGCCACGTGATTGACTCGGATACGGCATGTCAGGACGCCTTTCGTGCTCCTCCTCTCCCTTTCATTATGCGCGCCCTTTACACCAGCCAGCTCACGTCTGACAGACGTCATCTTTTCTTTTGTTTTTTTGGAAAGGTACGTCATCTTTTCTTTTCTTCCGGTGAACTAATTAAATGTTAAAATTGGAGAAATCATCCTTGATGAATCGGTTCATTTAGATCGAAATAATTTAATTTAAATTATCTTTATTTAATTGTGATAATTTAAAATTAAGAGAATTATTTTGAATACGATTTTAAAGATAATACCTTTTTAACTGTTCAATTGATTTGAATTTAATTTAATGATAGAAAAATATCATAAATATGGACTCAATTTAAAGTTAATTGTTTAGTTCAGAGAAATTAATTTAATACATAATTTCACGCTCAAAAGAAAGTAATTTTTTTTGTATTTGTAGTTTTCTTTTAAACACAATCAAATATAATTTTGTCAAATATCAATAAATGTATAAAATATTAAAACTTACTTAGATTCAAGTAAATTGATAAAATGTTAAACTAAAAATTTATTATAAATAGATAAGCCAATATGAGTGTAGTTCAAGAGGTAATTTACTGGCTGAAGAATACGTAAATTTAAAAAAAAGTTAATATAAATTTTAAAAACTAGTTTAGTCAGAAAAAAATATTTTATCTTAGGAGCATGCTTTCATTAGATTGCAGGAAGGGTTTGTTTCCCCTCTCTTTATATTCATATTTTATTTAATTAAAAAATGCCTTTTCTATCTCTAAAAATGTTAAGCATGTCACACCAATGACCATTTACATTTCATGTATGACTTGACCGAAATGAGTCAAGCAACTTGACTTGGTTGAGTTTTTCATTTGATTCATAACCTTATCACAAATGTCGACAGTATTTTCAAATTTATCACGTTTTTATCAGCAAAATACTATTACCGCATTAAAAACGCGTTTTTATCGCCATGACGATAAATTTCCGATAAATTCACGAAAAAACCGCGTAAAAAATGCGATAAATGGTAATATCGCGACAATATCCGGGTAAATTGTCGGTAAATTCCCTATACCATTTTTATTTCATTAATTTTTTATTTATTCTATTATTATTATTATTTTTTAAGTAGTATAATTTCCGTGAGATTTTCCTGTTAAATTTCTAGTAAAAATCTGAGAATTTAAAAATATCCCGTTATTACCAATTACCGTTAATATCCCGAAAACGGTATTTGTCACAATGATTCACAGAGTCAACTAATAAGAAAAAAAAACTTATTCTTGTATAAGTTTTTGTCAAGTTACTCAATTTTATAATCGAGTTGAGTTGACTCGGCTGGAGTAACTGAGTTCCAATTGAATTTTCAAACCATTTTAAGGATAATGAGCCCAACCCACTTCAAAATTGGGTTTGGATTACCTACAAGTGGGTTATGAGTTTGGTTGTGTTATCCTAAAACAAAGCTAAAAAGTGATCATCACACCATTGAATTTAGGTTTCTCATAAATGGGTCATGAATTAGGTTATATGATCCAAAAACAAGGCTAAGGAAGTTATTAATCCACTTTAATGATGGATTTTGGTTAGTCATTAGACAATCTAATAAAATTTTAGTGAAGTCAAAATTTCAAAGAAAATCGAAAGACTAGGATATATATAGTGTCGATCTTGTTCTAAAATTTCAGGGGTCTTAGGCGAAATCGGGCTTTACTGCAATCAGTATCTTTTTTTGAGAGGACCTTGACATATCCTGAAATTTTGGAGGCCATAGGTGAGGCCAGGGGTTTAAAAATCGGCTAGGCCGATATATCGGCTGATAATTTTATCTCTCCTCCCGATATCGGCATTTTCTCTCTCCTCCAATATCGGAACCGTGAAAAAACTGCAAAAAACCGTCAAGAACCGTAAAAAACTGCAAAAAACCGCGAAAGCCGTATCGAACGGACCGTGATAAACCGTGGAGAACCGCAAAAAACAGTAAAAAACCGTGTAAAACCGTGGAAAACCGTGTAAAAACCGTATCGGTGTTTTTTTAAAAAAATATATATTTTTTTTAAAAAAACCAATATTTATGAATATCGGCCGATATTGTGATTGATATTTCGGACCGAATATCGGCCATAATATGTATATACGGCCGATACATATCGTATCGGCCGATATCGTTCGATATGAAAATACCGATACATATCGGCCGATACGATATGTATCGGCTGATATTTAAACCTTAGGGTGAGACAGCCAAGACCAGCCCTGACTAAATATATACACTTGAAACTTGATTCATCTTTTATTTACATGACTAATGGAATATCCTTGAAGTTTTTCTTAAGCTAATATAACATCTTCTCATTAATTGATAAAAATATTATTTGTTTAATTTGAAGCATTATTACATGCATTGTTTTTAATATCGTTAATCCTAAATGAAAAATAATAGGAGATGATGGAAAAGATAAAGTTTTTTGAGTTGGGCTGAAGGGCGAGGGACCTTTAATTTTCAAACAAAAATTTGAAATTGTTATTTGCCTTCATACTTCATATGATGAAATTGTTAATTTTCTAACATTTATTTATTTTATCGATTCATATTCGTTTAAGAAATTTACTTTTTTTAAATTATCTGGAGGGTACATAAATTTTGTTTAAAAAAAACTAATACAAGATCAATATCATATATTCGTAAAAAAAATGTTAAATTTACTTTTTATTACTCTTTTTTAATATATTGATATGAAAAAAATATTTGATTAGTATTCTAATTAACTCAACTGTCATTTATCATATAATCATGATGGCATTAATTTTATTTTATTAGGATATATTGATAATATTTTTATTTTAAATTTATTACAAATAAAATAAATAATAAAATAGATACAGTACCCATATTAAGTAGAACTGTAAACGTATCCGTGCTAAAATCAATTCTCATGAAATACAGCCCAACCCTTTAATATCATTTTTGTACTTGCTCTGAGTCAACCCACAGTAACTCAGTGTCACTTGATACTTTGAGTCAAAACCGAGTTGCACCAAACCCTCAGTTCAATTTTAAAACCTGGGCCCAAAATTTACTATATAATAAATGTGATTTCAAGGTAAATAGCAGGTTGTTCAGGTAATTTCGACCCAAATTTCATTTCCTTGAAAAATAACTATATTTACATTCCTTGATTCCCACTTTCTGCTTTCATTCATTCCATGCCTGGCATGGACATTCTTTCTACAAACAAAATTTTGGGAAGATTTGCTCTGGTTTTGCTTTCCATTTTCAATGACCCACATGAAATATTCACACCAAACAATCTCAAGGCCGTCTTCTTCTCCACTTGCAACTCTTCCAAATCCTCTTCTTCTTCAATCTTCTTCCTCCTATCATCTGAAGATCCTCCTCCCAAACAGAGCTTTAACTCTACTTTCTCTGCTTCTCCTACAATCTCCTCCCCAACAGCTCTCTCTACAGTGTTACCAACCTCAGTGTATCCAACATCAATCATGCAAAATGCCTTTCCTTCATTCAAGTCTCCTCTGTACTCGCATTTGTAGAATGTGACAATGTCTTTCGCCTTCAATTCCTTGTCTTTGACAAATCGATTCCAGCCCCTTGTAAACACAAAGCTCTGGCTACTCTTCCAGTAACAGTAACGGAACTTCCAAGCTCTCATCTTTCTGTCCAAGAACACCAATTGTACCTCCTCTCCTACCCCGCCGCCGTCATTGTTGTCGTCTCCTTCCACAATGGATTCGGGAAGCAGGGGGAAGTACTTCACGGCGTACTTCTTCGGGATCACGAGCCTATTGAGTTTTCCGACGTCACTCGGGGTGAGCTCTTTTTGAAAGAGTTGTTGACACAACATACCTTCTTGGTTGATAAACCCCCTCGTCGGGTCCAATTGGACTTCTTCGGTTGCCTTGGATGACCGGCTTCGTACGTAGTCGGCGAATTTAGACTCGTAAGATCCGTCTTTGATCATGTTTAATACTACTTCTGCAGTGTAGAGATCTTGAAAGCTGGGTTCTTGAATGGTGAGATTGGTCCATGGGAAGTTGCGGTGGGAGTCACCGCTCCGGAACTTAATTGCCGCGCTGTCGTATGCCATGGCCGCCGCCTTCTCTGTCTTGAATGTACCGAGCCAGATACGTTGGTGGTTGGTATAGATTTGTGCACCCCAGTGGCCATTTTGTTGCAGAACTACACCTTTAAATCTTGTCGAGGAGGTCGGGTTTTCGAGTTTCAGGCGCTTGTTTGAGCAATTTGGGTTGTTAGAACCATTCGAGTCAGAACCATCCATTGTGGCCTCCACACAGGAAACTTCACTCCTCATCTGTTTCATCGACAAGCAGCCCTGAAATTATTATTATTATTTTTTTAAATCGAGATATCATTCAAAATTAGAATGTTTTATTTGAAAATGGTTGTTAAGATTCAACAAGTGAGTGCATTAGATTTGATAACGTTGGATGAGGAGAGATTTTATTATTGGGGAGAGAGAGTTCCAGTAAGGACTCTGTTATTATATATACCATTAGTGCCTGTATTTTGATGATATAACTCAATAATAAAATCTCTCCTTTTCTCATGTGATTTTTCTCTTAGGAGTTTTTCACGTAAATCCATATCTCTTGATTGACTTTTGGGTTTATTAGTTTTTAAAGTAAGAATACAGAATTAATTCATCAAATGAATGTAAACCCATGAAAGAAAGATTCAGTGAGTTCTATGACTTCACTCCAAGATGATTAATTGAAGTTGGATAAGGAAAAACAAGAAGGCCAAAGATTTTATGAAATCTGAAGAAAGTTCAATAACTATCAACAAACCTATTACAGAAAGACGCAATAAATACAACACAGCAGTTCTAAGATAAGACAAGTATGCAATCCAGAAAACAGAGAACGATTTTCATTTCAAGAAAGAAAAAAAGAAAAAGATGTTTGTGCTAATGAAACCTTGAAAAAGAGATGATGGGTTCTGAGCAGACGACACTAGCAGTCCATTAAACCTCCATTAAAGAAAAGGAAGAAGGCATTGTTCCTGTGAAGTAGAGAGATGAGTTTGATTGGTGAAAAGAGATGATGATGATGATGATGGGTTTTCAAGAAGAAAGGAGATATTTTAACATGGAATGGGAATGGGAATGGAAATGGAGAGATTTGATTGATATCTCTCGTTTGTTGCAGGGTGGGAAGGGAGATTAATATTGAAAGCTGAAAGTATTGGGCAAAATGCTAAATTAGAGAGAGACAGCTACGAAGAACTTGACCAGATTGGAAGGGTCTCATAATAGGAAGGAGTGTTTGTGTATAAAACAGAAACTTTCTTTTTTATTTCTTTTCTGTTATTTTCTTCTGTATTTGCTATTTCTATCGCTCCCATCTGTATCTATTTCTTGTATATTACACATTACCTTGCCGAAATTAAAGCTTATGACTTTGCTAACTTGTTTTATTTCTTCTTTATCATTATTATTTTTCTCTTTGTAAAGATATGGACTCCTGCCAAAAATGTTTTCTTTTAGAACGTGATTAACATTGTATTAGGGTTGCTTAGAGTTGAAACTCGGGTTTTAATAAATCCAATCTAACCCATGTCAAAATTTATTGAACTCAACCTAATTAGACGTTAATTACTCAATTAGACCTTAGCTAAATTTTTGACCCGTGTCAATCCGAGTGGTATTTATAACTTGGTGCACGTGGGTCGATTTAGATTAAGTTGGGTCGGATCGAGTTGATTTTAAATTTTTCAACCCAACCTGACTCAAATTTTATTCGAATTTTTATTTTTCCAACTCGATCCAATCGAATATATCCAAATCCACTATTTTTTGGGTTGGGTTAATACCCAACTCAAATTTCACCCCTAGGGTTGATTGATTTGTTTCACCATTGTTTAAAAACCTAAAAAAAACTTGGACAAGACTAAACTAAATATGATTTTTTTGAGTTGAGTGAGTTTGACTGGTCTTTTCAAAAAGAAATTTAAAAAAAATATTGTCTGAGTTTTTCGACTCAGCGAGATCTTGAATCAATTTCAAAATTCGAGTTTTCAGCACCAAATACATGTAAATTATACATTGGAGACTTATAAAATTTGTCTCAAATGGTGATAGCAAGTAATCCAATTTGTCTTTATTTGCCCTAATATGAGTTTTCAGGATTCTAGGAAATTTTAATCTTAAGAGGTTATTTTGAAACAAATGATTAATTTTTAAGAAAAAAGAAAAAATGAGTTTTGAAATAGATTTTATGTTTATTTCTAGAAATTCTTTCTATTCATTTGAATATTTTTCTTCACTAAGTTTGGAAATTTGTTTTGCCTAATCTATACGATTCACCATAGCTGGTGATGATTATCACCAGATGATATCTTACAGCTAGCTGGCAATCTCATGCAACGAGTCAAATTACCTACTCTTTGTTATTCAATTGGTCGGCCAGGTCTTCTTCGATTTTATGTTTGTTTCCAATAAAAATCTATTTGATTCTTGTTAAATCAATTCAGATCTATTTAGGGTTTGGGTCAAGTCAAGTTATAAGTCAGATTTACTCATTTGTTTGATTAAAGAGAATTTTTTAGTGAGACATAAATTAAAATCAATCTTTAGAGTAGGGGTCAAAAAATCGCCCCGGCCGATATATCGGCTGCAATATCGGCCGAGAATTTTCTCTCTCCTCCGATATCGGCCATTTCTCTGTCATCCGATATCGGAACCGCGAAAAAACCGTGAGAACAGTGACGAACCGTGAAAAACCACAAAAAACTGCAAAAAACCGCAAAAAACCGTGAAAGCCGTATGGGAAGAACCGTGCAGAACCGTGTCGAACCGTGAAAAACCGCAAAAAACCGTGGAAAACCCAATCGGTTTATTTTTTTTAAAAAAAAACTTTTAAATATAGATATTTGTACATATCGGCCGATACAATATGTATCGGCTGATATTTCAACCCTTGCTTTAGAGATCGATATGTTGCATATAGATGTGGCAAAAGTTAGATCATTCGAGTTTATCCATTTATAAACAGATTAAGATTGAATTGCATTCTTTATTAAATGGTCAAGTCTCTAAAATTTTGTCACAACTATGTGCAATATATAATAATAATTTTAAAAATTCTTTAAAAAAATAAAAATCGATACATAATTATAATTAGAGAGTCTAAATACTAAAGTCCATTTTTTTTCTTAAAATAAAAAGCCAAGGCCCATCGCAATATTGGAATTTGGCAGTCAAGTGGCTCGTATTGTTAATAAAATGTTATTATTATTATTATTATTATTATCGTCATTTCTTTTGTTCATTTGAACTTTTCTTTTGATAATTTGCAAATGGGTTTGGTGATTTGATTGCACTATCATGTGATTTTAGGTTTGTAAGAATTTTATTTGTCTTGATAGATTATACGCTTTGGAGTAGAGAAGTTAAATCATAACTAACTTTTAATATTTTTATGGAGAATTTGATTTTTATTATATATTATATTTTAGAAATAGATTTTATGTTTATTTTAAGGAACTATTTCTATTTACTTGAATTTTGTTATTTAACTAATTTTGAACAACTTTTTTCTTCGTATCAGTAAAACTTCTCTAATATAATACAATTGGAATTAAGGCGCAGATATTGCTCAGGGAGGTTATTACATTAAAGAAGTTTGGCAAATTGACGTAGCATTCATTTTCAATAATAACTCTTTAAGCCAGTCAACTCTCACCCTTTTAAAAAGGGGCCTTTCTACTGAAATTAAAATACAAGAATAAAAAAATCTTTTTCTAACCCCAGTTGAAGCACTGCAATTGGCACAGTCATTGGAAAAGTTCGGGCTCCAGGGCTCTAGCAGCCAAACACAAATGCTAATTTCCTTTCTACTCTTCAACATATGAAAGACAAGATCGGCATTATCAGAACGAGGAAGTTTATCCAAAAGTTTATCTTAGTTTATTTTTTCGGAGTTCAGATGATGTAGTTTATGAGGTCCTTGGTCATTTTTGCAATAATTTTAAATTCTAAATGTATGAAATATTACTTTACAAAATGATTGGGATCGAGGTTATAGCACATTTTGTATTATGAATATATTGAGTATTGAGTTAGAGAGGTTTATTGCATTTTGTATGGGCCCAAGGTCAGGCAAACTGCCGATATTACTTTAGACAGGTTATTATTGTAGAGAGCAATATATTAGAGAGGCTTTAGTATATTTGTATATTTTAGGTCGGACTGGGTTGAAAAAAAAAACTGCATGAAATTCGAGTCGAGTTGGATTGAGAAATCTAAAATCAAACTAACTCGAGTGCACCATATTATAAAACAGTAGTGATTAGGATGGAAACTCAGGTTGAATTGGGTCGGGCAAAAAAGTCGAGTTGAGTAATTCAGATCGCATGGGGTTAGTTTTAATAACTTTTGACATGGGTTAGATTGGGTTTATTAAAACCCGGCTTTATCATGACAGATACGTAAGGAGAGAGTTACTTAATAGAGCTTAAAATGAGTTAAGGATTTAATAGATTCTAATTTGAGATTTTCACGATATTTATATTTTAGGTAAGTTTCTATCAAATGCAAATTTAAAGGCAATCTTAACGTAGCCAAAATATTTTTAACCTCTTTAATTTCGGATATTTTGTGTTGTAGTTGTCTGTCTATGCCTTGGATATGAAGTCACGTGGACATTTATAAGTAGAATTTTTTTTATAGTAAAACTCAGTATTAAATTAGTATTTAAAATAAATCTTATGCCTCACGTAATTAGATATGTTCAATAGAACTTCACATAAAGTATGTGAAATTTCATTAAAATTGATTGTTCTTTTTATGTGATTTTCATCGACGAAATTATTCATTTATGAAAGAAAAAAAATTAAAAAATAATATGGTCAATCACCTGCAAAACCCATCCATTTAATAAATATTATCAATATCGAATCTTGATAAACTTTTCTACTTCAAATAGACATTTAGTGCATTGAATTAGATGAACGTCAATGCCCTTAGATTCTGACTTTCATTATCAGAATATTAGACACTTATAATCTTGTATTAAAAATAAAATATAAAAAGAAATGAAAAGCTAGAAAGCAAAAGTTATAAATTACAAAAGTATTTTATAGTCAACAATATATTATTATAAATGAAAAACTAAAGCGCAAAACAACTTAAAATAAAAGAAATAAATTCAATTACTATTAAAATTTAGAAGAAAACAAAACAAAATATGTAAAATAAAGTAAGAAAATTAAAAATGTGATAATTGAAATATGGAAATGAATTTTATTTCTCAAAAAGATGTTTGGAAATCTTAGAACAAAAATGAAAAAGAGTTAAAATAGGAAAATGGGAAATTTAACTTTGTAATTGAAGAAAAATATAAGATTAACAATAGCATTAGGAGTGGAGGATAAATAAAATTTGACTAACCCTCTAATCCTCTATTTAAGGTAGTGATTTTTGCACCATGAGTTTTCTTATAGTGCACCAAATTTAAAAGAAATTTCAATTTTAATCATTTTGAAAGAGCGGAAAAGAGAGAAGTAAAGACAAAAATGAAATTTTCTTTAAATTTGATGTACCATCAGTAACACTCATGGTGCAAAAATCACTATCCCTCTACTTAATCTATAATCACCAAAATCTCTCCTTAAACTCTTCCAAATTAACTTTTAGTTATTTTTAATTTTATGATTATGAATTATTAGAGGGTTATGATCATGAAGTAAGTTGAGGAAATGAGAGTCTATAAGAAGATCCCTCTTGCCTCTTCATACCAGCAACCATTTAATTGTCATAGACAACATTTGCTAACCTAGTAAATTCTAATTCATTATACTTAGTTAAATTCCAATTTTTAAGGTTTAATCTAGGGCCATTGATTAAGCATTTACCTTGACATGGGCCATGCAATAAGGAGCAATTTGTATGGATGAGAAACAAGAAATAAATTTTCGACCAAACATTTAAAATGCTCTTTTATTGTTGTGAATAAAAAACCTTTTTTTATTTGTCTTGTGAAATGGTTTTTCATATATATATATATATATTTCGGGCAGTATTTTTTGAAAAGTTTGCTCCTCCCAATTATTCAACCTTTGTTCAATTTTAACTTTTACTAGATGAGGTTAGTTATCTTTAAAACCCTTTTGAAGTTAAAAAAAAAAAAAAAACCTGTAAATGATCAGTTGTCAATTATGTTCTCTTCTATTCTAATTTAAATAGATTAAATCTGACAAAAAACTGAAACGAAATGGCTTATATTTTGTAATGGGATGATGATCGAGTTTTCACCATGGTGCACCACCCTTAAAAGAAAAAGACTATTTTGTCCTCTTTTTTTTTTAAGAGAGAAGAGAGAAGAAAAAAAATAATGACAAAATGGTATTTTCCTTTTAAAGATGTGCCCTAGTGAAAACTCATGGTGCACGATACCCTTTGCCATGGGTTCCTGTTTAGATCTTGGTGGAACGGATCGAAATGGCCCACTTTAGCTCTAGCTGCATGGTTCTATTGACTTCACGTTTAAAAAGTTTTAATGTAAATATAAAATCCAATTATATTGACTAAAAGTAGGTTTCATGAACTAAAAAGGATGCAGGTTTTAGCTCAAAATTTAATTTATAAATACTTGAGCTTAGTGGTCAAAATTTACAAAGATGAAGTAGCTAAAAATTACTTGTTGCATTTAAATTTGATGTACTTGTAGATAATAAATTCTACTTTCAATCTATATAGTTGGGTTTTATCTGTACATATAGAAATTAAAAAAAAATGAAATTACAGTAAACTCTCTATAATCTAGTACTCTATAAAGTTATAATCTGTCTAAAATAATATCAGTAGCTGGTTCTAACCTCGGGCCCATATAAAATGTAATAAATCTCTCTAACTCAGTACTCAATATATTTAGAATAAAAAATGTACTGCCCCAACCATTTTGTAAAGTAAGATTGCATACATTCAGAATACAAAATTACTGCAAAAGTAACTAAGGACCTCACAAACTATATCATCTAAATTCTAGAAAAGTAATTTGTGATAAACTTCTGGATAAAATTCCTCATTCTTTAGGATGATATAGGCACTCGGTTCACAATGAACAAGAATTGTATAGGAAAGAATGAAGTGATTATTTTCACAAAGATAAGCCGAAAGAACATTTTAATGATAGATGAGAATTTTAAGGAAATTTTTAAAAATAAATACTGTTAAACCCTCTACTTTAATTACCTCTATAATATAATATCTGTACTATCGTCCCTACGATACTACATTCTAAAGGTTTTACTATAGTAGAGTAGAACGGCTAAAGGCAAAATGGACTGTTCTGGCCCCTTTCATCCAAATCAGGCCTGTTTTGGCCATAAAGGAACTCTAATAGAAATGCAAACATATGGTTAAGATTAAGAAGAAAGTGCATCTGGTATGATGGCAAACATCCTGGACCCATTTGGATCCAAAATCCAGGTTGATTTCTTAGCTTAGTGCAGTTAATGGACTCCAAACAAGATCCCACGGTAACCCGGAGGTGTTGGTGTGTTGGCTGATATCTTGGAGGATATCGGCCGAGATCTCTCCCTCTCTCCTCTTTTCTTTTTTGTTTTGAAAAGTATTGAGATTTTTTTGTATTTTAATTTTTCTGAATTAAAAAGAAAAAAAAATGAAAGGACGCTCGGTTTTGGGCAAAAAAAAAATTGAAATCATTAATATCGGCCAATATCGGCCTGGGCCCACTACTGAAATGATTTTTTTTTTTAAAAAAAATAACCGATATTTAATAATATCGGCCAATATATATATCATAGAGATATCGGCCATATCGACCGATATCATCACAGTACAGCCGATACTAACTATATCGGCTGAGATTTTGATCATGATAAAATTAATGATTTATATAATTCAAAATTCAATAGAAAATCAGAAGACAAGGATGGATTGATGGTGAATTTCAACGGGTAAGGAGTAAGAACTAGGCTGTTCATTTCATTCTAAAAGCTTAAACTTCTTTACTTATAGACTTATAGCATTTGTATATCTTAATTATAAATTTTAAGCAGACAGACAGAAGACAAACAGTCCATTGCAGCATTTTCTAAATTTAAGAATTTTCAAAACTATAGATGTTTATTAAAAAATTTACCAAGCAGGCCCTAAGAATAAGAGTCCAGCTACAGCCATGGTCATTGTCATTTTCTTCTTCTTTGCCTTTACATGATACATTTTGAGATTGATAAATTCTCTAGGCTAGAGATGCAAATTCATGAGTTATCACACCCAAAATCCAAACCAACATTTTCAAGATTTTCTCAAGTAGAGAATCCAAAGCCATGTAAATTTGTAATTTCACATTCACATTCACATACAAGTTTCGTCGTCGTTGTCGTTATCATCATCTTCTACTGGAGCGTCACCGGTCGAGAAGCCATAGACAGCTCAAATTGCTTAAGAGAGAGTGAATGGAAAGAGAGGAAATCAGGTGAAATGAGGCCATCCCAGCTGGTGGCGGTGGTGGAAGTGGAGGTAGAATCATCCCATCCTACGTGAGCTACGTGCTGGACATTTTTTGGAGATCCAATTTCCATCTCCATTCCCTCTTCTTCCTTGTAAACTAAAACAACCAACAAAACCAAGAATAACAAGTGTTAGCCCATTATCCGTTTGATTTTGAAATCCCCATGTAAATATTCAAACTTTCTATTAACACCAAAATCATCATGAGACTATTTTAGTGTCTCCATGCTACATTAGAGGTGAGACTGATCCTCCCAAATATACAAAACCACCTGCAAGGAGACGGTAGACTTGACAATGGGTCAAGTGGGGTCAAGTTCGAATTCAAGTCGAGTCTTATTTAATTTAGATCTATTTTGGCCCTAATTAAATGGGTTAACTCGGTTTGAGTCTATTTTTAATTGGGTTTAAGTTGAGTTTATCATTTATTTTATTCAGGAGACTTTTTAACGAGACACATATTCAAACTACTATTTCAATAAGTGTAGATATTATATGATTGCAAGTGTTAGTCAGGTCTACATATTCTTTTTAGGCTTGGTTCAAATCTACTCATTATAAATGAATTTGAGTTAGATTAAGTTTTGTC
The DNA here is from genome assembly GCA_013350335.1 of Chimonanthus salicifolius. Lineage (NCBI taxonomy): Eukaryota > Viridiplantae > Streptophyta > Magnoliopsida > Laurales > Calycanthaceae > Chimonanthus > Chimonanthus salicifolius. The sequence goes on from CM023534.1 coordinate 53,402,604, forward strand.
AGGACTACCTACAAATCTCTCATATAAATAGATAATGAAAATATGAAAGGACCCAAATGCACAACCTCAAAATAAGAGTCTGTATCTATTTGTAAATTTGGCCTTACGCTCTTACTCCATGTCTTCTTATATGCGAAACACATATTTGCTAATATTTTACTAGATAAATATTCTACATATATATTACAAATATTTTACTACATATTTATAGATTTGAAATAGAATATTTTTATTAATATTCAGGACTGTGCAAGATTTAAATAATTGCATCGTATCCATCTTGTGTCCAGGAGTATAAATCTCAGTCGATACTGTGCGTATTGGTCGAGATATCTCGGTCCTCAAAGTATTGGCCAGAGAAAAAAATTCGGCCGAATATCAGCCGATTTCTTTTTATTTTTGTTTTTTTTTTAACAGCCGAATATCAATTGTGGGCTTGGCCGGTATACCGAGATTTCCAAAAAAAAAAATTTGAGGAGAGAGAAAAAATCTAAACTGAGATCTCGGTTAGACTGAATTTTCAACCTCTACTTGTGTCTGGCAGTAGTCTAAATCTTACAAATTGAGCCCAATCTGTACCTACTCCAGACTTGACCCACAAGCCAAGTATTGACTGGTCCCACCCTGCTGGGACCTTCCACTGACAGGCCCAAGATGACGTTCCATTGGTTGGAAAATCCTAACTTTTGAATAATTGAACATCGATCAAATTTTTTATCCACCGATCACCATTGGCTATACGTACCGATTTAAGAATGAATTGATCATTTCAGTCATCTAGAAAGTTATTAAATTTTTTATACTGATGATTTTTTTATATTGGTACAATAAATAACTTAGATGATAATAATTACAACAACGAACAATTCATCCATTCTAATTATTGCTTTGAGATATTATCCAATTTGCATGACCTGAGTTTACTTTTCAGCCAATAACAACATTTCAGAATATCAAAAAAATTCGATTGAAATTTTAATCCTATAATACACAAAATTCAAAAAAAAAAAAAAAAACTTGATTGTAATAATAAAAACCGGCTAAAATAGAGGTATGTTGTAATAATGTCAGCATTTCTAAAAATCTAAAAATACAATTAAATCTATTATCGATATATTCAGAATTTAGAAAAACTGACTGATTTCCTGAATAAATTTGGAATTTCGATATGCTGTAGGAAAATTTTATGGAACAAATGACATTTAAGCACACCAATTTTAGAGAAAAAATTTTAAAGATGAAAATGCTCCTAATACCCTTCACTTGGACCAGAGATTAAAATCTCGGTATCAGCCGATATCTCGATTGAGAAATTTTTCTCTCCTATTTTTTTTTTTAAAAATTAAAACCACCAATATCGATCGATATAGGCGATATATATCGGATATTGACCGATATCACAAATATCGGCCGACACAATACATATCGCCCAATATTTAAACCCTTGACTTGGACTGTACACATTGACCTCAAATTAACATCAACTGATCGGATCAATCTCTTCTAAGCTATGGCATATGGGCACACTGCAAATCACTGATTTGGCTTAAAAGATGCAACTTTGCAGTTGTATAAAATGTAATAAAAAAATTTTAAATGACGATAATGATGATCGAAACCAACTAACCGAATAAGTGTGAGAAGCTCTTGAAGCCTTTGATCAACCTTTGCAGGCCTGAAGAACTGTTCGCTCTGGGACTGGGAACGAACCCGATCGCATTCTTCCCATTCTCACCTGATAAGTATTCACCTTCTCCTTCAAACACAAACAAAAGAAGACCCAATTAGCATTAGAAAGAGAAGGGAGAGAAGAGAAAGAGAGTAGAGAAGAAGAGAGACTTGCTGGCGACCGGTTCGGTTCTTCTTTGGTTTTCTTCGACTGGTTTTCGACAACATCAATACTCGAATGGGAGACGCAGCCAACGGAGAAGGGAAGAACTACGAATCTCTCCATTCGATCTCTCATCCCTTGATGCAGTGAACAGGAAAGAATGGAAGAAACAGAGGTGTGGATCCATGAAGTGTAGCTTTGTTAGTTATATTGGGTGGCTTTTCCTTAGTCTGAAAGACACCATGATTTTATGTATAGAATGTTTGGTGAGAGAGGCTTATGGAGTACGTTGGAGGGCTCCTTCCTTTTTAAGAGTTCGTACTAGTTTGCTGATTTAGTATGTAATTTGAAGTGGGGTCAATTTGAGCATAGACAAACCAAATTTCCAATTTGAAGTGGCCCATTAATAAAACTTAGATAGTTACCAAAAATTTCCTTGGCATGCTCATGTGGGATCTTGAATTGTCTGCCCAACCTTGTCTACCAAGGCACCACCACCAATTCACACCTTTTCTTCTGTTTTTCCTTGGTTTGGACTCCTTCCCATTGAGGATTGAGCAAGTGAGTTTGTTCAACATCAATGAGTGAACTACAAGGGACTTGAAAGGCTTAACACTCCAACCCTCTACAAGGAAATGGTGTCAACTACTACTGTTTCTAGATGTCTAGATTCAAGAGAGAAATACAAATTTGGGTCCTTGCAAAGATTATCTCTTTAATGATGATCTTCTTCTCTTTGGCTACTTCTTTTTGTGTCGAGATTCAATGATGATTTAGGATAAAGATTCTGATTTTATGCGTTCGATTATTTTCTTCTTTACTTGTAGAATTCTTTTATTCTGACGAATACTTAAAATTTAGTGATTCCCAAGTCAGATATTGCCACATTGGTGATTGTTCCGAAATAAACAATTTAGAGTCACCGGCAATGCTAAAGTTCATGTTTTATTTTTAAATATTTTTACAATAATTTGATAATATAGAACTTTCTATCAAAATGTTGGTGGAGCACCAAAATAACAATATTTATGATCTACATTTTTAAAAGCTTAATATGAAAATGTTCTCTTCATGAATTAGATGTGATTTAGGAAAAAATTCTGCTGAGTGGGGGAGAGTGTTTGATATGTAACTTTTATAAAATATAAGATTTTTTTTAAAAAAAAAAATCATATTCTTGATATGTAAATTTTATAAAATATCAAATGTCACCTAAATTTATTTTTACAAAATAAAATCAATTAAAGGATGAGTTGATATGCATTGGTCAATACTTAACATATCATCCTTACAATGACCGTAACGGCCGATGATTCGGTCGTATCATCATGGACAGTATAGACCGGTACTATAGTATCAGTTGTATTCAAAACTTTTAGTTAAAAAATAGTTTTCATTATTTTTCGAGTTTAATGTTGCATTGGATATGATTTTAAAAAGGTTTAGAAGCAAGTTCAAAAGTATTTATCAATTCTAAACTTTTTTTCTCTTAAAATTTAACCATTTGAGTTATTTTCATCAATTTTTTGCAGCGAAAATAATTTAATGAGTATATGATTGGGCCCAAACTCAATGATCCCTGGTCAAGCTTGCAGGTAAGAAAGTTTCTTCAATGGTCATGAGGGCTCACCATCCCATCATAAACTAGCTCTGATCCTGTACATTCCATGGCCCCAAACCAGGTTTCTTCCTCTAAAAGCATATAAAAGAAAGAAGCCCAAACGTGCACATTCACCTTTATTTATGGCCCATCTCATCAATACACCAGCCTAAGAGCTGGGGCCCGGAAATCTACAAGCTGGATGGCTATCGCAGTAAATGGGTTGGGTCATGTATGTGACTAAGCTCATGGTTCAACCATGAGGCCAAAATACTGGACATTTTTTGTCAGATTATCCAACTAATGATGCCATAAATTGTGGAACCCCGAATGGTAGTTCACCATTAAATTTGGGCTGAAATGGTCAGATCCATTAAACCCTACCCATGTTGTAGGGCTCACAAGCCCACATAAGGTTTTCTTTAAGAGTTCATTTGGGAATATTTTCCCTCATCACAGGGAGAAGGATAAGAAGTAAAGGGAGGGGTTTTATGTAAATTTTTTTCCAATTTTTATATACGTAATTTCTTCCTATCTATGAATGAACACAACATCTCTATTTCCATGCTTCTTTCCGTGTGTTTCCGCACTTCATCCTTCCATCCATTCGATGTATATTCCTTCGTCAAGAAAAAATTAATTGAGTAGTTTAAGAGGTCTGAACACCTTGATTATAAAGAATTACTCGCCATTAAGAAACCCTATTTTCTACATCTCCAAGTGTGCTTATCTCATCGTGTGGACAGTTGTACGATTTTATTGTGATGAATGACTTAGATATTCTGTTCGCAGTTAATATTGTTATATTTTTTATCTTTCTTTTCAATTGTATATTGTCTACCACTAATATTGGTCATGCCTATCTATAGCGGGGCTCTATACATTGCATGCATGTTAGGTGACAACAACGGATGAAAGTGAGAGGCAAGAGGGAGAGAAAATGAACAATAAAATAAAAATGAAGGGTAAAATAGAAAAAAAAAAAACTATTATATCAATGTTCGATTTATCAAATTTTACAGTGTTCAAATCATTACCCATGGTTTCAATTCTTTGTTTAGACTTCAGAGAAGTATTTTATCATTAATTAATTCCATTGACATCTTCTCAATTTTCTCTTGACATATGCTGCTGAGAAGTAGCATAATACTATGGTCCTTGAGAATCAGATTCTGTAAGCAGTAAGAGTACTTGTTTCTCAATTGACGCTGAAAAAGGAGGGTCATTTCTTGACAAGCTATTGTTTCCTAGTATGGCATGTCCTAATTGAGTTTCTTTTGATGAAATCATCATAACAGGGGTAACAGAGTTTTGTTGTAAGGTCAACGATGTAGGGGTGTGGTCATGGAAGTTTAACAGTCTTGAACCAAACTTTTTAGGTTGTCAAATCCTAAAGAAGGCGTGTCTCTAAGCGTGGGTCTTGAGATCTAAAACAATTTTTTTTTTTTTTTTTTAAATTTATATGTGTGAAACCGTAGAAAATCCAGTATAGAATCTCCACTGGTGATATCCACTGTCTTTAGAGTACACTAAGTTAGGCTTTAGAGCCTCGAACTTAGATCAGGCTAAGGGTCAAAATCTCGGTATCGACCCTTAGGATATATTTCTTTCTACTATTTTTTTTCTTAAAAAAAAATCTACCAATATCGGCCGATATATACAAGTTTTAAAAACTGATATATATCCGTTGATATTTACACCCCTGGATTAGGCCATAGGTTAGACCTACAACAATAATTCATATATAAATAATTTAAAGCGAAATACTTTCTTATTCAATAATGTTTAAATATATAACTTTTCAACAAACCTATTACTATTCCAATTGATTATTCTTATCTTAAGTAATAACTTGGAGCAACAGGTGCACTGAAAGATCTCTCTTTGGATTTTTACTGCAAATAAATGTCTTCACTTTGTAAAAGACAAGTAATGGAAGGGAGAACTTTTACAACATCCAAAAATATTATATAAATTTATCTTTTACTAATTGGATTTAAAAAAAGTCATTTAATTAATTTTCTACCAAAATTAATACCTAAAAAAACTTGAAAAATATTAATAACCGTTATAAACCATGATGCATCAAAGAAGTCCTGTTGATGGAAACATCTTGTTAAAAAAAAAAAAATTAGAAACATTTCATTCTATCAACACCATTAGAGGAATGAATAGTATCTATGAGATTAGTCTCAGGTGGGTTAGGGATACATTCTAAATCTGGCAGGGGACCCACTGCCCGGATGGCAGTGATGACCGTCCACTTGGCAATCTCTATCAGTAGACGGTGTGCAGTTTTCCACCTCACATGTGGGGGCCGCACAACTTGCAACGGCTCCTTGGCTTTCAAAAAAACCAACACAGCAAATGTTCATAACTGTGTGCAGCTAATATTTCCGTTCATATGTAATTTTCCGTTGCACAAAATCAGCAAATATCAGCCCAAATGAATTCCAGCTTCTTCACTTTAATGCCACTCTTCTCTTTGTACGTAGAATCGGCTCCTTATACGCTGTCAGAGAGTCCCAGCCCCACACAACTCTCTCTCTCACTCCCAACTTCCCAGTCCTTATTTAAATCTCTCTCTCTCTCATCACAGATGACATGACCAAGAAATACTGCACTTCTTGCACACAAATTCATCAGTTTTCATGATGGGTCTTCTCTTCCTTTATTGAACTCTGCAGCTTGCACAGAACCCACCTCAATCTTCAAGTTTTAATGGCCTCTGGCTCATTAACCGAGCATTTCAGTCTCTCTTAGTGCTTGTAGCCAAAAGGGGAATGGTCTCTACTCAGAAGAAACACAAACTAACCAGAACAATCATACTCCAGGTGTTAATGCACTTGTTTCTTTGACTTTTGAACAAGGTGAGGGAGGAGCAAATGGGCAATGGTGGTCGTATAACCTTTTTTTTATATGGATAAGAAAAAGATTATATTGGATTGTGCTCTTTTTGGCCCTTGTGGGTTTCTTTTCTTTCATTCATTTGCGTTGTAGCTATTATTGAATCAGGAGAGAGGCAAAAGGCAGTAATTTGGATTTTTTTTAACTGGAAATATGTTTCTTTCATTGGCGGCTGAGATTGCAGTTCTCTTCTTGGAAGGGGCTAGGCCCACTTAGCTAGCATCTCTTTATGGGATGCTTTTGCAAGAGGCTTTTTCTTTTCTGGGTTTCTTACCTTTTTGTGGTTTCTTTCTGCTTCACAGTTTTCTTCTTAATGCTCTAGGCTGATGCTTTTGGCTGTGCATTATAATTGAAAAGTAAGTAAAGCATCTAATAAAGTTCTTGTTCATTTGTTGCTTTTTCTCCCTCTTTTGTTTTCAAAACAGGCTAAGATGTAACAAGAAGGAAAAATGGTGACTTTTCCCACAACCAGGCTTGCTTCGTAGACGTTTCTTCTTCCATCTTTTGACCTGTTGATTCCTCTTTTTATGTTGTTTGCTTTAGTTGGATATATTCTCTTGTCCCTGGCTTTTCTGTAAGTAGAGAAGCTTTAAGTTTTGGTGTCTAGATTCCCTGCTAAGCTTCTCCCCAGAACAAAAGAGACTGGGTATTTGGATTGCTCAAAATACTTGCTTCTGTTTTCTGGGTGCTTAGTGCTTACTCTTCAGGAGTAGTTTGAAAACATGAAACCGATGTCAAATCAGCTCATTAAAAGTCTGAATTTGGGATTATTTTTGAGAATTGTCTGACAACTATTACTTCAGGAATGTAATGTGCAAATAAATTATTTCTCAATACTGAAGAAATTTGATGGGCTTGACATAGTTGATTTAAATGTAGAAGCTTGCGTGGCTACACAAAGCTTTAATTGGTGGCATTGGTTTGAAGTCTTACTGGAATCATGGGAGATATCATCCACCCTCCAGAGGAGCAACTGCAGGACCTAGAATATTGCATCGATTCGAACCCTTCATGGAGTAAGCTTGAATTCAAACTTCTCTCTGTAATTTCACAATGTAGCCTGCTATATCTTTGAAAATTTCTTTTAGACTAATGCTTTTGGAGTTCACAACTAAATAAGTACCATTTAGCTTGTAAATGAAGGATGATTTCTTAAAGTGTTGGAACTATTGATCTCTGAATTTTCTTCATCCAGAACCAACTCCTAACAATTATACTGTAATTACTTTAAAGAAGATAAAACATTACTGAATTTGGTCTTATCACAACATTTATGCCATTTGTTGTCTCCTTGAACCAAATTCCTGATTTACTAATCAAAGTATATTTCTTCGAACCAACCTAATCAAAATGGACAGTTAGGTTACTCAATTTCTTAAAAAATGATTGGATTGGCAAAAGAAGAAAGATGGTATATAAAAAAAACGAAATATTGAGAAACATTCACAGCAATTGGAACAGAAGCCACCAACCAGAAGATTCCATTGAACAAAAGTTCAGTGGAAGCTAGATATCATGTTCTGAACATCTTTGTCTAGAACAAACTCATGAATGCAATGAGGTTGCCAGCCAATATTTTAGGACATTGACATGTGGTAGATTTCTGTTGTGGGAAAAAAAAATCCTTGGAAACTGTTAAATGGAGAAAGTCAAAAGAGGAATATGAGAATTTTCAAAGGGGCAGAATCACCAATAGAGAAATTGATAGAAAGCTTATTGAGTTTCACCAATTTTTGGTTTCTGCATTGAGTGAGTTTCCAAGAGAAATCCACACAAAATATAGATTGGTAATTGACAATTTGACAGGAAGTCAAGCTAGGACACCTAGGTACTTGTATATGCTCAAAATCACATGATAGACTCATATCAACTTCAGATACCCTACCACCTACATAATAGTTATAAATATTTTGAAGAATATGTTCTTTCTTAATACTGCAATTCTGGGCTAGTTAAGTTTGAAATTGTTATGACTATAACCATTTTTTCATTTTATAGAGATAATATGCAACAGAAGATTACTGTAGAGTCATTTCGAGCTAGTAGTTTTGAAAAAGGGAGCATTGATAACAGATTTTTTAATTTTTAATAATTATGAGTTGGGCATGATGTGTTGCAGAGCGATGTGGAGCTCTTCCCCCTTTTTGAGTCACTTAGGATTTCAATAAACACAAGGGCTACAATATGAAAGTTGCCAATCCACCACAAGCAATGAAATGGAGAAAATAGAGTGAGCAATAAAGGGAAATGGAGACACCGCTTTAAATTGAAAACTCTCTGAATTCAAGAGGGAAAAAAAAACCACGACGGCACATGGTAGAAATCAGTTTCAACTCTTTCAAAAGGGCGAGGTCAGACAGATGAGTCTCATGGTAGAAATGGGATGGTTCTTGTAAAGCGAGCCTTCTTTATGGCATTATACATTACCATGCAAACTTCTTTTATAGGCTTAAGCTTATTTGTTATATTAGTATATATATGTTCAAACACTCTTATGCACATAAGTTAAAGGATATTTACTTTCCTTTTATACTGTCATGAACTAACATCATTTCAATATAAAATGAGTCATCTATAGGTTTTTGTTTTTGAATGATAAGCGATTTTATTTATTCAAAGAATGGGGAAACCTCCCAAAAATACAGTACAAACCCTAAAAGGGAGGGGAAGACTAAAAAAACTGATACGAAATATCAAAACACAACACCTTACAAACTCAAATAGACTTTAGTAGACTGAAGATAGACCCCAAGAATAAGCTGATACAGAAATCATATAATATCCTTGCAAATTCCTACAGGACAGAAAATAACAAAGATAGGAAGAAACAACAAAGAAAGATAGACATCTGGGCTCCCTTCTCTGGTATACAGTTTAGAAAGACTGCTTTTCAATTCCTTCATCTCAGCAAGTCCTGACTGCTTTACTGCATGTTGCTGCTGTAAAAAAACTTCTCAAAACAACTTGAAAGCATCAGTCAAAAACTGTTTGGCTGAGCACTGTTTGCAGCACTACTATTCTTAATGCTATGCATTCAATCTTCTAGAAATATGTTCTGATTGTTTAATTTCCAGCTATCAAACTTTGAGAGGCATGTATGGATTGCCAATGCTTGAATATTCCATTTCCAATCTGCTTCCTTAGGGTGAAGAAGATCTCTAATTAATATTAGATCTTCTGTTATGAAAGAGATGGATCTTGGCTGATAGGTTCCATTAATCCAAAGAAGCATTTTTTGAATTAATAGATAATAGCAGCTTCGTCCTTATCTTGCCAGACTTTCTGAATTTCTTTTCTGATGACTCCTTTCATTTGAAAGGTCTCTACTAAAACACCATAGAATTGCTGTGTTTGAAGTACTGTCCTGGTATGAAATCATGAAAATATTAGCTTCAAACTGGATTGGTCTTGTTTCTGCAATTTGTTTCTGAGGATTATTTCTCTCAATCCATACAAACTAGGCCATGGCAGGGAAGCAGAAGAGAGCAATTGTCTTTGAAATTCTTCATTTTGAGTGTTCACCAGATTTCTGATTTGCTCCTCTAAGGAAAGATGGTCATTGCTTGACATACCCATTTTTTTGCATTGGAGTTCTCTGAATGTATTGTGTGTAATCATAGTTGAAGAAAAGGTGATTGCAGTCTTCATTTTGTCTCATGCACAAGACACAAGTTCTATTGCATATCATTCCTTTATCATCTATTGGTTTTATATCATTTTAATTCCCTGCCAACATTTCTCTTGCAGATCAAACCATTATTTTGGCATTTCAAAACTACATTCTGATGCTTGGGACATGTGTGATGATCCCCACAATGTTGGTCCCTTTGATGGGTGGAAGTAATGTAAGTAATGTTGACCACTGCCAAATGTAAAATAGGTGTGCTTCTGTGGTTGGATCCTTCGGGGATATCTAATCCATTTGCTTTTATTTTGACAATTCCTGGCACAAATGCAATCCAGGGTGACAAAGCTAAGGTTATACAGACACTTCTGTTTGTTTCTGGCATTAAGACGTTACTTCAGACATTGTTTGGAACCCGTTTGCCTGTGATAGTTGGTGGTTCTTTTGCTTTCACAATACCTATTCTCTCAATCATAGGCGATTCATCACTGAAAAAAATTCCCGACTCTAGAGAAGTATGGTTGCAGAGCAAGCTATTTAGGTGATGCATTTACTTACAGTCACTTTTTTCTCATCAGCCACCCGCATCATTCCCTATAATGTTTCAGAGATTCCTGCAAACCATGCGTGCAATTCAAGGAGCTGTAATTGTGGCATCAACTTTGCAAATCGTCCTCGGTTTTAGTCGGACATGGGGACTTTTTTCAAGGTACATAACAGTTTATCTAATTATCTCCTGTTGTTTGAATATGAGTACCAAAGCTAACCAACATATTGAATTCTCCTCGTAGATTTCTCAGCCCGCTGAACATCTCACCTGTAATATGTCTACTTGGTTTGGGACTTCTGAACCGGGGTTTCCCTGTGGTAAATCTTATATCCCTTCAATGAGTCATTAATCAAGCTTTCATTGTCTGATTCAAGTACTATGTTTATGTAGGTAGGACAATGCATGGAGATTGGCTTACCAATGCTTCTAGTAGTAATTGGGTTTTGCATGGTATCTTACGAGTTTAAAACGGTTCTGATATTGCTTTGTCATACAAATATTATTTGACAATGTTCCTCAAGTCAGAACAACTTTGCTTACAGAGCTTGTATGGTTTGAATGCAGTATCTCAAGCATATCAAGACATGGAGAAATACACCTATCTTTGAGCGTTTCTGTGTTCTATTAAGCATTGCAATTATATGGATCTATGCTGAAGTCTTGACTGTAAGCGGAGCTTACAGAAATGTGCCAGAAAAAACCAAAGTTCATTGTCGGACTGATGAAGCTCACCTCATATCCTCTGCCTCTTGGTATGCAAAATTCAACATACACCATTGCTTTTCATGATTCAAATTGTAAGAACCAAGGAACCATTTAATCAGTGTGGTGATCCATGGGTAGTTTCTATGATGCCTGTCAAGAGATTTGAATTGTGTAATGACAACTAATAGTTAATAGATAAAATAACTCATTTTCAACCAAAATTTTCAATGTTGGTTGCAGGGCATCATTTCCCTATCCACTACAATGGGGTCCACCAACTTTCAATGCAGGCCATTCATTTGCCATGATGTCAGCAGTTATTGTTTCACAGATTGAGGTGATTGTGCCTTCAGTTTCTGCATAATATGTCCGAATTTCAAAATTGTTGATCTCTCCATTTTCTAAGTTTCTTATTGTGTGCTTACTGTAGTCAACTGCTGCATACATTGCGGCCTCACGATTTGCGATGGCGACCCCTCCACCTGCATCAGTTCTAAGTCGAGGCATTGGTTGGCAGGTAAAATACATCTGGTTATACTAATAAAAGAAATATTTCTAGTATTGCAAATGCATACCAGGCATTAGAATCTCCAAGACCTTCAAATTAAAATGATTGGCTATCTGTTGTTTGCATTTTTCATTCTTATGCTGGATAACATAGTGCCTGAATTAAAGAAGTTTTGGATTCGCAAAATTTTCTGGCAACATCTGCTCCATAACTTTCAACCTTGCAGGGGATTGGAGTACTGCTTGACGGACTCTTTGGAACAGTCACTGGATCAACTATATCAGTGTATGAAACTCCTCCTGTTCAACTAAATTCTACTTTGATGATTTCATGCATATCTTAGGGTTTCAAGTTTGATTCCCAATCACGTTTCAGAGAAAATATAGCGCTGCTTGGGCTATCTCGGGTTGGAAGCCGCAGGGTGGCTCAAGTCTCAGCTGGATTCATGATTTTCTTCTCAATATTAGGTCGGTGGGGTATTCTGTCCTTCAGCAAAGACACTCCATCTTATCTGATTCATTTTTTTTTAAAACACTAAACCATAATTCTGCAGGAAAATTTGGAGCTTTGTTCGCATCCATACCCTTCCCAATATTTGCTGCACTTTACTGTGTGCTCTTTGGTCTGATAGGTATGTGACCTTCAATCTCTTCATTCTCTTTGATATCCTCTGTAACCTCTTCAATTTTCATTCAATTACTATTTGGGTTGGCCTAACATGTGCAATATAATATTTAGATCAATAACATAATGCATAAATCGCAATGTATTTTATATAAATTCTACATCTTGCAATCTTTTCCTAAAAAACTTGAAAGGAGCCATAAATATAATTGATACATCTTTTTTGGAATGAAGATGTATGCTAGTGTTTCATCCTCCTGCTTGTCCTGATCCGTGGAGTGGATTGGAGTTCATAGTTAAGTTTGAGATACCCTGCTGGATTCCTGTTTTAAGAATGAGTTGTCCTCACCCCTAGGGTTTTGAAATTTGCCTTGTTCTCATGTCCCACATTCTTAGAGCAGGCCTATTGATTGCTAGGATGTTGTTCTAAATCAATCCCTCAAATCATCACGAGGCCTCCAACAAGGGAAAGGAATGTATCCCAGTTTTCTCCTGGTTGAGCACTTTCCTCAGAATGAGTCAAGATTGAGGACCTTGAATGGGTGGGAATTTGAGAAATGGTAAGTAGAGTAGGAAATTCTCCTAGGAAAAATAAGTTGATGTATTTGTGGTCAACCTTCCAAGTGGATTTCACCATATCTAAACAAGATTTTTTATACTTATGCATGGGGTGGTGAGAACAGAAAGCCATAAAAAATGGAGGAATGGTGAGTACAGAAATTCCATCCTGGAGTGGATACTAAGACTTGTGTTCAATAGTTGGGTGGATGGCTGGATATTTGGAAGAGATGATGAAGATAATTCATCCAATCAGGCAAAAAATAATAATAATTGATGTGTTTGGTTTGCCTTCAGATTTCAGAAGATGATTCATGCTGTTCATAACTATTGCCTTAAGTTTGGAGGAAGATGTGGAAGTAAAAAGGAACTTTTTAATGGAGAGCAGAGTAGAATCAGATGCTTATGAAAATAGCAAGTCAGTGAGCCTAGAAGCAAGATCAACAAAGATGAGTTAATGGTTGTCAATGATGGGGATATATACTGAACCAAAGGTAAATGATGTCAAATTACTAACGATGGCATGTGCAGTGAAGAGAAAAAATGTGAAAAATAGGCTTGAGTCAAACATTGTGAAGTGATAAAAGTCTCACATCGGTTAATTTGTGAAACCACTGACTTATATAACACTTGAAGCACCCTTCTCAATGTAGCTTTTGAGAGAGAGTTCTACCTCAAAAATGTTATCAAGCCATGGTTTTGTAATAAACATATACATCCTAATATAGGATATCTATATTAGAACCTTGTGAAAAGGGAACTTTGGTCAGCCTAGAAATTGACGTCGAAAGATGAATTGATAAGGTTGATCCATGGGAGGTTCTGAACAATCATAAAATGGAGATTCATATTTGATGGAAGGCCAATGATATCATTGTGTTTGTAAAATTTCTTCCTTAGGGGTCAAAGGTGTAGGTTTAGTCAAGCTTTCCTATCATTGTAATAACTTTCCCATCTATATGGTGTCAGCTTTTTGCATTATACTTTTCGACCCAAGTCTAGAAAACTATACTCCTTATCATTTATGATCTCTAATGTTGTTTATTCCCCTCAATCCAAGTTTTAGAGGCTTTTGTTTCTCCTTGTACCTTTAGCAATCCTTCAATTCTTTATACTAAGCTGTTTTCAGTCTTCTCCAATCTTAAGCAGCATTTCTCATCGTCTCATTTATAGGAGCTACTTTTTTACGTTTCTCTATTGTGATCATTTGTAATTCTATCTTTTAGCCACACATCTATCATAGTACACACATCTATTGGAAATGGATAATTCCAAAGCCATGAGTCAATCTTCTGTTGTCCATCCACGAGTCATTCACAGGTGTATGGATGTAAAACCATTAACAACCTTCTCTTTCTTTTCCTGCAGCATCTCTCGGGCTATCATACCTTCAATTCACAAATGTGAACTCAATGAGGAATCTGTACATAAGTGGCCTCTCACTTCTTCTTGGGTTATCGGTTCCTCAGTACTTCAACCAGTTCTGGGCATCGACTGGACATTTTCCGGTGAACACAAGAGCAAGCTGGGTAACTCTTTTTTTCTTTTATCTTTTTAGAGCATACCTTACAGTTTACAGTATCTTCTGTGAAGAAGCATGAGTCTGATTTTCCTTTTTCCTTTTCAGTTTGATAGTTTTCTTAATACTGTGTTTACTTCGGCGCCAATGGTTGCATTGATAGTTGCTGTTTTGTTGGACAACACTTTGGATGTTGAGGTGTCAAAGAAGGCTAGAGGAATGCCATGGTGGTCTAAGTTTAGAGACTTCAAAGGAGACATCAGGAATGAGGAGTTCTATACACTTCCATTCAATCTTAATAGGTTTTTCCCCCCAACTTGAGCTTTGCTTGTCCTTTTTGGGTGTTCAACAATTGAGATGTCTCTCTGTAAAAAGAAATTCATGATTTTTTATTGCCCAAATGTAGAATTTTGAAGGAATCTTCCTGGTGATCTTTTTTTATGCCAACTCTTTGAAAGCAATTGGTAAGAAATAGAAGTCAATGTGTTGCTCCTGTTAACTTCCAAGTGATTTTTTTGCAGCAATTTGTCTATGTGAGCCTCTCACAATTCACATGCATCTAGGAGTGAAACTTGGGTCGGGTTTTAACCTACTCGACTCGAAAAATCAATGGGTTTGGATTATGTATTTGTATATTTCAGGTCGAATTGGATTGGGACAATAAAAACTTGTATGAAATTTGGGTTGAGTTGGTTTGAGAAATTTAAAATTAATCCGATCCGACTCGACCCATGTGCACTAAGTTATAAAATACAACTTGAGTTGACTCAGGTAAGCAATTCGAGTCGGATTGAGTTGAGTTATTCGAATCAATTATTTGAGTAGGGTCGGGTTCAATAAATTTTTGATATGAATTGATTTGAGTTTATTAAAATCCGACCTGATCCAACCCAAGTTTCAGCCCTACATCCATTCAATCCTATTCCTTTTAAGAATACATAAATGCTAAAAGGAAAACATAAAAGTTTGATCGCTAATTCTGATTTTAATTCATCTCTTAAAAGAGAAAGCTAAGGTCATTTCAGTGAACACCGGACTCAACTTAGCTGCATACGAGTAAGAAAATATACGGTAGAATGTCATTTGTCACATTTAGGGGTCGAGATATCGGCCGATGTTGATATATTTAAAAAAAAAAATTAGAGAGAAAAATATCGGTTGAGATATCGGTCGATATCTCGTATTTTTCACCCCTGGTCACAGTACCATTAGTGGTAAAACTCTAATGGTGATTAGAGATGGTAATTTCAGTCCCAACCTCCACCAATTAGACTTCAATCATACCACAAAAACAATGTTCAAATTTACTCCCCTACCGTTTATAAGCAGTCTGAGTTTAAATAAATTGATCAATCTTCCAAATCCAAACCCAATCCAGTCACCCTAGAACGGGCAATTTACCTTATATCTTTTAGATTAAGTGTAAAAGCTATCATTATCTTCTGCATAATGAACTCTTCCCTATATGTTCAAAATGTACTTAAAATATTGAAAGGCCTACAATAATAAAAAAAAATTAGTAAAATATAACCTATCATAATAATGTATAAAAAAGTTCACAAATCCATATATAGATAGAAGTCATCAGGTGATTCAGGTTACTCTATCTCTGTAAGATGGATAATAAAAAATATTAGGCTTATCAAAATCAAATTTTCAACGACAAAAATTACATAGTTAGAAGTATTGGATGCATGAAAAACATCATCAACCACTTGTTCATCTGGTCTTCCACAAATTTCATCCAACAATGTCAATCCATTTATTTTTCATAAAATGTTTTAAAAAAATATATTTTTAACTACACTCGCACTTCACTTGTATAGATATTGTCCGCTTTGTGACCTTATACTAGTGCACGGTTTTGTTTTCTTTAAGTTTCACTTGGAAAATATCCTCCATACAATGAAATGTAAGTATCTTACTTATGAACCTCACGTTCGATCAGTCAGTTTCTGATGTGGTACTAATGATCACCTGCCCATATAGACCTGCCCACATATGGCGTCCATCACAGTCCCCCTATCTAGAAACTAGAATCGTCTCAGTTTTATACCATTTTGTAATGACCCGACCCTCACTTATATAGATATTCCCCGCTTTGTCAACCCATACTAGCGCTTGGTTTTCTTTTTCTAAAGTTTCCTTTAGGGAAAAACCTCCATATAATAAAGTGTAAGCATCCTACTTATGAATCTTACATTGGACGAGTCTCTTTCTGATGTGGGACTAATGATCACCTACCATGATGTCCTGTATCAGTGTCTCGCTTGCTAGACGGGGGTGTTTGCAATTGATACAAAAATATAAGAATAATTTTTTTTATAACTATTAAAATTATAGAAGTAATTTTTGTAATTCAAATGAAAAATAGGTGGTTCTTTGCAAATTACTCGTAGACGACAATTATCTCAACGATCACTATGCTCATCTAACCATTTGTGAAAAATACATTAGACAAATACTATCTTTTCATCTACTTTATTGACCAACATAATATTATCTAAAGCTCAACTTTCTCCATCCTATATGTCTATCCAGCTTAAATTTCTATGAGTATATGTGACAACTATATATGATCTTAACAATCTTTTGGACAATCACAGCCATCTAATTAATTCATTTATTTTATTCACCAATATAATGTTCAATGAGTTAGGGCTAACCCAACTTTAACTCAACCCTAATTAATTTGAATATTTTAAACCCTAACTTGAATTTTATTTTACTCAACTCAAATTCAAATTAAAAAATAAGAAAATGAAAATAATTCTTAAAGGAAAATGAGTAAATTGAGATGAAATTTTTGGCTCGAATGATGGGGCTTGGAGTAAGACTTGCAAAATAGATAATGTAAATGAGTAAATTTTTTTTGAATTTACATGTGGAAAACCATAGGATACTCAGCGTAAAACCCCTACAGATGAACCTACTATCTCTAAGGCACACCAAGATTAACCCAGCATTCTAAGGTTAATTCAAGACCGACTGAATTTGAGTATTTGATTTCTCTACCCAACACAACTTGCATTTTTTTCAGTGGTGTTAGTTTGATCAATTAAGAACCAGTTCTTTATTTAGTGTATTTTTCTATAGTTTTTATTTAAATAGTTTATTTAATGAATTTGATAGTAGCAGTAGTCTTCTATTATTTATATTCTCGTTATTATTTTAAACAACTCATAGCATTAATGTATTATTTTAAAAAATTCATTCAATTACTTAGTTTCAATTCAGTATTTTATATCTTAGTTAATCATTTTGACCGTTACCTTTTTATATTAATTAATTTTGATATTTTATATGCATTATAAGAATTTAATTATTTTATATGCATTATAATTTATTTTGTTAATCTAATTATTATTTATCTTAATTTGACAT
The DNA here is from genome assembly GCA_013350335.1 of Chimonanthus salicifolius. Classification (NCBI taxonomy): domain Eukaryota; kingdom Viridiplantae; phylum Streptophyta; class Magnoliopsida; order Laurales; family Calycanthaceae; genus Chimonanthus; species Chimonanthus salicifolius. Next base: position 53,420,415 of record CM023534.1, read on the forward strand.
ATTTTTTAGTTAACTAGAGTATGTGGATTAAGAGGTTTACACATTATGGTGGGATTAATCTCACCTCTAATATGAGGTGGGATTGTGGGAATACCCATGTTCAAAAAAAAAAAATCATATGTATCAATCATTCAATCTAGGCCTAGTCAATATGTATAGGCCGATGCATAGTGGCCGTTACGAGTGTAGTAGCGCAACGTTGTTAATATTTTGCAAATATATTGTATTTGCACCTCTATTACCTCTTTATCTTTTAATATATGAACTATTTTTAAAAAATATTTTGCAAATATCAGGTGAGATCTAAGCCATCTATCGCCCACATTTATAGCAGCTCTCTTTGGAGAGTCCTAACAAAATTTAACCCACATTTAACCTCATTTTTGTTTGTTTTTTTCTCTAAGACAATGTCCATTTCGGCTTTTTTTAAGAATTTTTTTGAATGAAAGCATAATAGAGGATGAAGGAATTTATTGGAGATGTAATATTTGGACAACGATCCTTTTACGGGCATTTTGTATAATGAGATACGAAATTTAGTGTATTGTCCATTTTACCCTTCCACAGCCGTACGAAAGCATTTAAAAAAAATTCAGTGATCTGGTCAGTGATTCGATTTCAGTGATCCGATTTGCTATTCTATATGAAAAAACAATCTCACCTAGATAAATTTCAGTGATCGGGTGAGTGATCCGGCAAGCCGGTCAGTGAACCGATTTATACCGCAGTGGAAGGGTCAGTGATCTAACGAGCCGATTCGAAGGGTTCGGCGAGCCAATTCGAAGGGCAAAATGGGCAATACAGTAAAACTCGTGTCGAGTTACAAAAAATGCCCGTGAGAGAATCGCTACCCGTAATATTTATATTTGACAATTTAGGCGATGTAGTTTTTCTAATATTTTTCAAGAATTTCATAAACTTAAGTTTTTTAGAAAACAATTTGATAAACAATAACAGAAGATAAGCCTTGTATGTCCTTTGATCTAATCAGTTGAGGTTTGTAAAGATTAACGTCAGGGTACATGATTTATTTTTGTTAATTTTCTCTATTTTTGAAATTTTTATTCTAAGATAATCTCCATTTATTTTATTTTTTTGTTAAAAAAATGAACAAAAGCATGTTGAATGATTAGAAAACCTAACAAAAATGTTATACTGTGATTTATATACTGTAGATGGTAATTAATTTTAGAAAATTCACCACATTTTTTTGCCAATACTTTTTTTTCTCATGTTAAAATTATTGGTTTCAACGTTTTGATTACTGCACCAAAATATCTGAGATTTTAAATTAAAAAATTAGCCAAAATGTACAGCTCAGATCATTAACTCAGAGAAATAAATTTGTTTTCATTTTATATTTTCAATATAAATTTTGATTAATATAAATAAGTCTTTTAAAATATGATGTGTCACCCACATAGGTGTAGCTCAATTGGTCAACATCCCGCCTCAAGAAGCAAGAGGTGCCAAGTTCGAGTTTCTATGGTCTAAATTTATTTTCATTAATAAATCGTTACTTTAAATTTCTCAAAGAATTTATGATCATATAAAATTTAATTTAAATTAATCAACTTAAATGCTATAATTTTGAGCTCATATAACTTAAAGCTTTATAGTTCATAAATAAGTGATTTACTATTTTCCATTTCACAAATATAAATAAATATTGAAATATTTTTAAAATTCCATTTTTATTTTTACTTTTTACTTCATTATCACCCCCTCTTCTGCCAACCTTCTACTACTACTTTAGTACTTTTTGTAATTTTGGTATTTTGACTCATATAGTTCTTGTTAAAGAAAAGTATAATAAAAAATGTGCATTTCAAAAAATATATCAAAAATACAAAAATATGGTAAATAATGTGTATTACAAAAGTTTTATTCTGCAACTCAAAAGAATGCTAAGACCAAAACTTTTAAAAAATAAAGGCCGCACATATACACACCACGTTTTCCTGCCTCTACACACTCGAATCTGAATTTTTATGACAAATTACCATTTTACCCCCGCATTTCTAATCATTTGAATGAATGTCCAAGTATAATTTCAATTCATTTGAATGAATGGGCTGAACAGTAACACGGAATACTGCTCAGCCCATTCACTCGAATGAATCATTTGAATGAATGAGGCACGAATGAATCATTTGAATGAATGGGCCTTGTTCATTCGAAAGAACTAATCATTCAAATGAATGAGGCTCATTCATTCGAATGATTTTAAATAATAAAATTTATTTCAAAACTTTAAAGTTATTTTTTGAGCAATGTGTATTTTCAAAATTTCTCAAATTAAATATCCGGACTAATTACGATAATCTGATAAAAATATTTTAAGACTTCAAGGTCTTTTGACACTCCTAAATATTTAAAACACGGTATTTTACAAATAAGGGTATCCCTAGGCTGTGCCGAAAACACATTTGGAAGTGTCAAAAGACCTTAAAGTCTTAAAGTATTTTTATCAGGTTATCGTAATTAGTCCGGATATTCAATTTGAGAAATTTTATAAATACACCGTGCTTAAAACATCGACAGTTATTTTTTAAATACTGTGTATTTTTAAAATTTCTCAAATTGAATATCCGGACTAATTACGATAACCTGATAAAAATACTTTAAGACTTCAAGGTCCTTTGACACTTCCAAATGTGTTTTCGGCACAGCTTAGGGATACCCTTATTTGTAAAATACCGTATTTTAAATATTTAGGAGTGTCAAAAGACTTTGAAGTCTTAAAGTATTTTTATCAGATTATTGTAATTAGTCCGGATATTTAATTTGAGAAATTTTGAAAATACACACTGCTCAAAAAATAACTTTAAAGTTTTAAAATAAATTTTATTATTTAAAATCATTCGCATGAATGATGCACATTCAAATGAATGATTCATTCGTGCCTCATTCATTTGAATGATTCATTCATTCGAATGGGCTGAGCAGTATTCCATGTTACTGTTCAGCCCATTCATTCAAATGAATTGAAATTACACTTGGACATTGATTCAAATGAACTGGACATTCATTCAAATGATTAGAAATGTGGGGGTAAAATGGTAATTTGCCACGAAAATTCAAATTCAGGTGTGTAGAGGCAGAAAAATCGGATATGTATATGGATGGCCAAAATAAAAAGTACTTTTTTCATTTGACAATTGAAAAAATGATATAAATATTGTAAAGGTATTGTACAGCTAAAGTGCTGATTATAAAGCCATAGTCAGCAGAGATCTCGTTCCCCTTACAATCCTTACCATTTTCATTCACTTTTACCATACTTTCATGCCCTTTTTCTAAATTTTAATATACTTTTTAAAATGCACAATTTTTTGGCCACCCATACAGACAACCGAATTTTCTTTCTCTACACACTTGATTTCACAAAATCGGGTGTAATTACTATTTTGCTCTTCATTTTTAAAGGAAAAAATGACTCTACGAATCATTAGAACGAACGTGTGGTTCGTTCGAATGAATTACATGTTCGTTCTAATGAATTGTTCAAATGGGTTTCTTTGAATGATGGTTGTGGAGTGAGATTTTCAAGCGAGCTTATTTCTTCGACTGATTTTTACAAACAATGTATCAAAATTCATCTACTCTGAATTTTATGAATTTCGGAACTGATTTTAACTTAAAAGGGTATAGTTTTGAACTTCAAAAATTGTACCCAAAGAATTAAATAAAAATGACCTTCCCTCTTAATTCTTTAGGTACGATATTTAAAGCCCAAAACTATACCCTTTTCACTTAAAATCAGTCCGAGAGTTCATAAAATTCAGAATAAATGAATTTTGATACCTTATTTGTAAAAATAGATCGAGAAACCCGAGCCGCATGCGCAAATGTTACATTTGGTAGGCAGGTAATTTAAATATCGTACCGAAAGAATTAAGAGGAAAGGCCATTTTTTTTAATTCTTTGGGTACAATTTTTTAAGCTCAAAACTATACATTTTTCACTTAAAATTAATACCAGAGTTCATAAAATTCAGAGTAGATGAATTTTAATATCTTGTTTGTAAAAATAGGTCGAGAAATGAGCTTGCTTGAAAATCTCACTCCACAACCATCGTTCGAACCATTCTTTCGAATGAACCACACGTTCGTTCGAATGATGCATAGAATCTTTTTTTCCTTTAAAAACGGATGGCAAAATGGTAATTTCACTCATTTTTTGAAATCAGGTGTGTAAAGAAAGAAAATCCAGGTGTCTGGATGGCTTGCCATTTTTTATTATACTGTTTTTTTAACTATAACTATGAGTCAAAATACCAAAATTCCTAAATTACTAAAATAGTAGTAGAAGGTTGGCATAAATAGATGTAATCCAAAGGGGTTGGAGTGATGGTTAGCAACTCATCTCACGAAGTGGAATCCTAAGTTCAATTTCCAATTCATTCCAAAGAGTTTCACTCTCCAAAAAATTACTCGGTATATGTAGGGAGGCTTGCACATGTTTCAATGATTAGTAGAGTGCTCTAAGAGACCTAGACACATTACTCATAAAAAGAAAGAAAAACGTAAATAAATTTTGTCCTAAGATTGAAATTTCACCAAAATTGTCCATAAAAAAATGATACTTTTTAGATTTTTTAAAATGCTAAAATTACCATAGCAGACTAATACTTCAACCCAATTTCATAAATTTTAATTCATTGTGGCAGAAAAACAAAGGCCCGTTTCAAAAGTTTTGATCCAATTTTTTATGATTTTTTAATTAGAATTATATCAACTCAAATGGTCAATATGGCTGAAACATGAGCCATGTTTTTCAATTTCCTGAGAGACTTAAAATTCATATCATCCATACATTTAAGCTTACAACTCAACATCTATTTTCCAATCTGGTAACTCTTTATCCAAACCATCCAATAGATCGCAATTCCAGATCTCTAAAATCGGACGAATTTATCCATTAAAACATTTCTCGTGCCAAGGCAATACAACTAATGTCAAGCCAATCAAATGGACTATGGAGTTATAAAGTAGACTGAGGAACCTGAAAAATAAGGTCAGTTCCACCATACAAATTACAGATGGTGACCAGTTGGATAAGAAACTTAGGGTTTTATAGAATTATAGTGCTCTCTTGTCAACCAATTATTTCGATTTGAAGATGGCCATAGTTGAATGGGCACACTAGATTAATCTAATCATTTAAATCATCTAATCTTGATTTAGTCATTCCAATCAAATCAAATCAAATTGCATAGGTAGTCATACAATCAACATTGCTTGGTTATTTTCTGATGCCTAGATTTCAGTGTTAGGTCAGTGTGGTGTGGCTTGGGTTGTTTGAGACATTACTTCCATCTCGCCTAACCCCTCTTCCTTGTCGCAGCTCTCATTTTGCCACTCTAAGGAACCTTTGGTGAAAACATAATATCAGAATTTTCAAAGATGCAACTGAGTCCGGTTTCAGCAAAATGTGATGATCTGTTATGAGATTGGTGTCCTTCAGCCAGTGTGTTGGCTTCTCTCGTGGCGGTTTCTTTTGCTGTTTTCCCTGCTTGTATTTTTGTTTTTTTTCCTTTCTTTTTTTTTAACCTGCACCTCTGGTGCCTCTCCTTCTATAAATATATGAACCATTTTAAAAAACAAAACAAAAAATAAAATAAAAATAAAACATTGCTTAGTTATTTCATTCCAATAGTTTAGTTAGTCTGATCCTCTAAGATTAAAGATTTAGAGTTTGACTCTTCTAAGACTAATTTGTTGGCCAATTTAGAGATTTAGAGTTACTCTTTCGAGACTGACTTCTTACACAAGGCTTATAGGTAGGGGTCGAAATCTCATTATTGACCGGTAAATTTCTCTCTTCTTTTTCTTTTAACAAAAACGGCCGATATCGGCCAATATGATGTGGTCAAGATATCGACTGAAATGATAAGGTTTCAAAATCGTATCATATCGGCCGATACGTATTCGGACCCCTGCTTATTGGTGGTTTTTTCTTTTGTTTACTTTCAACGTGGGCTAAGGATACTTCCTAGTAATCCAAAAACAACGTGAGTTAAACAGCCCCGTTTAACTTAGTCACCAAAAAGGGGGGAGTGGGAAGGAAAGTAAGAAGTCAATGCTTTTAGTTTAATAAACAGCACAGCAGTACTGGAAGTATAGTGTTTTTCTTTTTTTTTTAGTTTTCTCCTCCTTTTACCCCTGTTTATAGATCTCTTACAACTTTGTACCACAGTTTATAATACCTATCACCATATAAGTATGGAATCAACAGACTTGCATGGCTAGACTTGCATGGCTGCTGCTAAATGCTAATGCTAATACTAGTTACCACTTACCTGTAGTCTACTGTCTCTGCTCAGTGCTCACATTCATTTGACTCCGGTGAGTCTACACGACCAAGTCAGTTGCAGTCTCGTTAAACAATTTCACCACTTCCAGCATGCAGGGCCTCTTCCAGGGCTCATCACTCGTGCAAGCCTTGGCAACGGCGAGCACCTGCATCATCTGTTCTGTCCATGGGCCATGACCCGACAAACACGGGTCGAGCACCTCAGCCTCCTGCCCCATCGCCTCCATCCACCTCACCCAGCCAACCAAATTCCCACCTTGCACCTCGTCCTGCCCTGTCGGTGCCCGCCCTGTCAGAAGCTCCAGCACCACCACGCCAAAGCTGTAGACGTCACCCTTTGTCGTTGCCTTCATAGTGAGCCCATACTCGGGTGGTATGTATCCAAATGTCCCTGCAAGATCAGTGCTGACATGTGTCTCACATGCACTGATGATGCGTGCAAGCCCAAAGTCAGAGACCCGTGGCTCGAACCTGTGATCCAATAAGATATTGCTGGACTTGATGTCCCTGTGTATGATGTGGGGCACAAACCCATGGTGCAAGAATGCGAGCCCCCTTGCGGAACCCAGACAGATCTTAAACCGGGCTGGCCAATTGAGAGCCTCAACTGCATCAGCCCGGTTTCTTAACCACAGGTCGAGGCTTCCATTCTCCATGAACTCGTATATTAGAAACTGCTCATCACCAAAGACGCAATAACCAAGCAGTGGAACCAGGTTGCAGTGCTTCACCTTTCCGATAGTCTCCATCTCTGCCAGGAATTCACGGTCACTCTTGAAATGTCCACCATTGAGCCTTTTCACAGCAACAGTCTGCCCCTCAGGCAGTAATGCTCTGTACACAGTGCCAGATCCACCATCCCCAATAATGTGGGTCTTGCTGAAATTATCAGTTGCTGTCAAGATATCAGTGAGAGTCAGCCGCAATAGAGCATGCTCAAAGGTAGCAACATTTATACTTAAAGGCTCCTTGGATCTCTTAGCTAGCAGCTGATCGGTGGAAGTCGGTTCAATAGCTGCTGGTTTGGCCTTAGAGTGAGCACGAGCCTTCCTCTGAATCCTCCACCTGATCACACCAAAGAGCAGTCCTACCAAGACTGATGCCCCACCAAGACCGATGCCCCAAACAGAGGCTTGGGTTAAAACAGGTGCAGGTGGATAAGTTTTCAAGGATGGGAAACTACCATGCTTAGCTTCACATGGCTTTGCAATGCTGCAGCTCTCTGGCACATGCCCTTCGAACTTGTTGCCCGAGAAGTCTACAAAATTGAGGCCTGGAATGTTGCAGATACTGCAGGGTATTGCTTCTTGAAAAATGTTACTTGAAACATCAAGGTACGTCAGAGAAGCAAGACTTGAAAGTGATGAAGGCAAGCTTCCGGAGAGACTGTTATTGTGGAGGTCAAGAACAGAAAGGGACGTCATATTGGAGATTGTTTCAGTTAAGCTGCCGGAGAAATGATTATTACTGGCATTTAGGACCAAAAGAGAGCTCATTCCAGGTTTACTTCCGATGAATGGAATGCGTCCAGAGAGAAAATTGTGGCTGATATCCAAGTGTGTCAGACTCATGGTAACAAAGCTGGAAGGTGGAACGGGACCAGTAAGTTGGTTGTATGACAAATTAAGCTTCACTAGGCACGGTGCCATTGAAACAAGGTTGTCTGGAATTAGACCAGTTAGTTGGTTGCCAGTAAGGAGGAGGCCTTGAAGGGTATCTGATACAAATGATGGAGGTAGGACAGGTCCTGTCAAAGAATTGAAAGAGAGATCAATAAATGCCAAGTTCATCAGACTTGCAAGCTCGAGAGGGATACTTCCATTCAGCTTGTTCCCTTGCAACCGAAGTTCAATCAGAACAGTACAGTGCTTGATTGCAGTAGGAATCTGACCCTCAAGCTCGTTGTTGGATAGATCAAGTACTCCATAATGCTGACTGAACTCAGAATCTGGCAACGCCACATGTTTAAATCCAGAACAAATCTCACCAGGGATTGCACCAGAGAGACGGTTTTCAGACAGTACCAGATTATCAAGAAGCTTTAGTTCAGATATGATTTTAGGAATTGGACCTGAAAGGTTATTTGAACTCAGATCTAGTGCCACCAGATTTACACAGCCAGAAAGCTCCGATGGGATCTCACCAGTAAATCTATTACCATGAAGCGATAGGTTGGTCAGGTTTTTCAGGTTCCCAATCGAACTGGGGATTACACCTTCAAGTAAATTGTCATCCAACTCGAGCCTCTTCAGACTTGAGATTCTACCAATGCCCTCAGGAATCTCACCCACCAGCAAATTGCCACTGAGTGATATCTCCACAAGGGTCCTAGACTCACAGAGCTGTTCAGGGAGCTTGCCAGAAAAGTTATTGTAATCCAGTTCCAGTGCAATCAGTGGCAGTTGCCCTAAATAACCTGGTACTTCACCAAAAAGTTTGTTTCGATGCAGTATCAAATCAGTAAGTTTCAAACATCTCAGGAAGGTCTCATCAATGGCACCAGTCAATTCATTCTCTCCTAACGAAAGAACGGCTAATGACTTGCAGTCACAAATCTCATGAGGGATTTCACCAGAAAGCCTGTTGTCATCTGCATCTAGTTTGACCAAGGACTGCAACTTCAAAGGAGGTAAAGATCCATTAAACAAGTTCTGGGACAAACTTAACAAATTCAATCTCTTCCAGTTTGAAATCCAAGCAGGGATAGGACCTGACAGCTGATTACTTGTAACTATAAATTGGCTCATCTCTTCCAGGCTTGCAAGAGTATTTGGTAATGGACCAGAGAACGAATTGAAAGACAGATCAAGAACACTGAGCTTTTTGCAGTTGCCAATTTCTTCAGGAACAAGCCCTTGCAATCCTGTAGCTGTGGCAAGTAGGATGGAAAGGTTTGTCAGATTGCCTAAGCCAACAGGCAATTCTCCCTCAAAATTGTTACCTGCTATTTCCAAAGAGGTCAATCTTCTCAAGTTGGAAATTTCATCTGGAATCTCCCCTGTTAGTCCACAGGATCCCATGCGAAGCATCTTCAGCTTGACTAGATTCCCAATTTCAGCTGGAACTTCTCCATTGAAGTCGTTTGTTCCAATCAGAAGTGACTCCAGGCTTGTCAATCTGCCCAGTTCCTGTGGTATCACTCCTGTCAAACTGTTGGAAGAGAGGTCCAATGTGACAAGCCTTCTTAAATTTCCAATCTCCTTGAAAATTGTTCCTGTGAATCCATTGTAACTGGCAAGCAAGTGCAATAGATTTGTGAGATTTCCCAAGCTGGAGGGTAAACTCCCAGAGAAAGAATTATTGCGTATGTCCAAGACCTCCAAGTTATGTAGTTCTCCAAGCCCCAATGGAAGAATTTGAGAGAGGGAGCTTCCTCTGACGGACAGTTCTTTGAGGTTCCTGAGCTCTCCAATTGTGAATGGTAAGCTTCCAAAGAAGCTATTGCCATCAAGTATAAGCTTTCTGAGCATCTTGAGTTTAGAAAGTGCAGTAGGCAGTGGTCCAAGCAATTCATTGTTGCTCAAGTCGAGAACTTGTAACATCTGCAAGTTCCATAATGTTTCTGGAATGTGACTAGTGAGTCCACTGCCACTCAAGTTTAGTAGCTCCAGAGATCTGAATTCTCCAATGCAACTTGGTATAGGGAGACCTAAGGGTGTGCCTGATAAATCTATATGGAGAACTTTAAGACCGATACATCTGATGCCAGACCAATTGCAAGGTGGGATTTCTGAATCAAACCAACTTGGAATGGAATCTTTCCTTGGGGCAAGAGACTCTCGTAGAGCCATTAATGACTGAATGTCTCCAGAGTAATTTGCCTCGGATAAGGATGAAAGTAGAAGGATGGTTGCAATGAACATGATGACAAGAACACTTTGCTGCGTTTGCCCTGAAGTGGACATCCTGTGGTTTGATTAGCTGGTGATGAGCAACTCAAATGGACTTTGGATTTTGGGAGTATCTCTGCCAAGAAACGTGAAATAATGAATTAATTTCAAGAATTCTCTTCTACCAAGATTAGAAATTGGTGCTTAAGATTCAATGGATTTATTTTCATCAACAATGGGATAGAATAGGATTTCGGTGATCGCAATGTCTCTTGATACTTTACTGAAAGATAACAAGACTACATTCTAAAACAAGTAATAGTTATGTGATCTGATACCTCATCCACATACATGTTTTTGTAACTATCAATTTATTCAGGAAGTTACTCACTGGACAGTTAATATTAAGTTGTACCATGGACAATTTACCAAATTATACCAACAGTAACATCAAAATTGGGGTTTTCTTCTGTTAGCCTCATAAACATTTGTTAAATAAAGGAACCCTTCAATTTTTCATGAATAAAACAGCTTCTTATATAAATTGTACATTACCTGGCGGTTTCTTTTTTACCAACTCAAGAGAGGGAAAAAAGAGAAGAAGAAGAGGAATGAATCAATCTTTTTCATCTTATAAATATCATTTTTATTGCCCATTGGAGATTTGAATGTTGTTGACATCCATCAATTGTTGAAACTGATGGGAAGTGACCATCATAGTCATGACCACAACATTCACACACGGCCAACTATAACTATAGGTGTTTCTTGCTAAATGTACAAAAATGGAAATGTCAGCTAAATTTAAAAGAGGGAGGAGGAGGGCGTTCATAATTAACAAAACAGGTAAAAACTCTCTTCCTGTTTTCAAAATTCAAGCACTCACAGAGTAGAATATTACCAGCGGCCGTTAAGAAATTGCTTCAATTTCCCCTGCTATGCAAGCTCAACAAAGACCTCTTGTCATCTTTCACCTACTCCTTGAAATGAAATCAGAATTACATCAGATTTAATAGGTGGGAATTCACATCCTCAGCTAATAGTCTACAGCAGCAGCAGCAAAAATAAAATAAATATAAGGTCCTCAAAATATCTGAATATAAATCTTCACATCATGTGATATGGAACAAATTTCCAAATTCCTTTCACATAATACTAGAAAAAAATGAATTCGCTAATTCCAATATCCCTTTGTACATAAAAATAGCAGTTATTGCTGAAAGGAAAATTGCTTCAGAAGATAATTTAGCTAATTCCAACATCCATTGATACATAAAAATAACAATTATTGCTGAAAGGACAATATCTTTAAAAAACGAGCATTCTGACGGTATCTACAAGGTTCAAGTGTATGATTATTATACAGCAAGTGCCTACACTAGTCAAACGTCAACGGTTAGACATAAGGCCACTTTCCTACTCAAATAGTCATGCCTAAAACTATCTTCAGTGATTAACTGGCTATCAAAGTGCAGTAATATCTTAAGATTGTGATATTGGTCTAGACTGGGTCCCATTGTGTTGTTTTGATGCCTCTGGAGCATCAAAGGTTCATTAAAGGTTCAAGCCGACCATTTAAGCTTAGGTTCAAACAATGCAAAGGATACCCTCAGAGTCATCATTGGTCTCTGGTTAGTGTCCACTTCGCAAGCCAATACACACAGGATTCTGCTCTCTTTAACATTGATTAATAGCTGACTGAGTTAAATCTAACGGAACGATTTATTTAGAGAACATGGATCAGTAAAATATTATATGATTATGCATGCACTGATCAATGTCAGTACTGCTGATGGCCAGCACTTGTTCAAGGTCAGGAAGACTGGTTTCTTTAAGGCTGAACCAACCTGACCCAGCACCAGAAATCCTGCATTGGACTTGACTAGGGATTGAAGTCATTTCAAATGTCCTGAGTAGGGAGACAGTTTCGAGAAACTAAATGCTTGGCATATTGGATATAAGCAGGGCCTTCAAACTCAAAACCTCGATGTGACTTGGTTTTAGAAGTTTCGAGTCATACCAGATCAACTCAGACCTGTCTCAGCTAAGAGGGGTCTAACTTTACATAAACTTCGTTAGGAAAAAAAATGTTGTTTCCCGTTCTCTTAAATAACCCCATGATCCCAAAAAACAGATGACTAAACCTAGGTAGGTACTGGTGGGGCAAAAGAACATCCCTATATCAAGCAATGTAAGTACGTAACACTATCCCCCATTCACCCGTATCGACCATCTATCTTGGCTCCAACAGATGACCCTAACATCTAATTGTGGGTTCTACAAATTGAATCACTGAACAACAGTCACACAGTAATCTCCCACTAGTAAATCAAGGGTTAGTGATTTGGACTGAGGTAATTTTGATAATAAAATACACTGATAATGTATTTTTTCATGCTTCTCACTATTATAGGGGTGGCAACAAGCATGATATCCACTATTATCATCCAGGTCGCTATCCAAATCAAATGACTTATTAAACAGGATTGGCTAATCCATGCAATTTTTGAAACATAAACCGAATGATCTGGATTACACCATGCAACTGATTCAGATCAACCAAACCCCGCCCCACCACCATCTTCTTCCCCCTTTCAACAGAAAAATAAAATCACTAAATACGTAATGATTTCTTTTAAAGAGAAAAATTGCGAATTTTTAGGAAATTGTTTCTAAGTTGGCATTCTTTTTCAGTGAATTATTCTTTTGGGAAGTATAATGCTTGATGTTCTTCTGTTCCTCCCATCCTACAGAAGTTTTTTCCCATGGGGTAAAGAGGGGAAAAACCAAGCACTTCTATAGAAAAAATGGCCAACTCAAAAAAAAAAAAAAATCCCAACATAAAAAAATCTTAGAAAATTTCTGCGAAAGGATAACAATGTCAAATCGAATTAGATAGACTGGATAACATTGTTTGAAAAGTTTATAGGAAAAAAATAAACAAGACTATATAAAAACCAAGCAAAAGAACTGAGGTAAGACTCTCTGAAAAGTAGGAACTTTACAGATGGCCCCCACTTCCCCCACGGACAAAAGCAAAGAACAAGGACAACCCAGAGAGGAAAACGAGATAAATGCCTTTCAAAACAAATGCGCCTCGTAATTCTCTCTAGCCAGCAGCAAAGCGTAGAGACAATGAATGCATCTAAAAAGCTCATTTAATACAAAAGCTCGTCCACCACAAAACCTGAAACATGCGCCCATAAGTCAAACACCACCAAAACATATAACCCAAAAAACCCTAGAGCTTCCAAGTTCCAAACAACATGCCTAAGGGAACACTGAAGTCGAATAACATTAAGAAATAGATATATTGCTGGATGGAAAATGGAAGAATGAGTTAAATAGAAAACATAGGCTAAGATAGCATCTAATCATCTTACGATCATCAAATAGGTCATAAAAATGCGTAATGTCACGTGATTGGTCTTACCTCTAGAAAAAGCTAAGGATATTGATATTATTATATAAAAAAAGGACAAAAAAATGACAACGATTTCCAGCACTGACACTGTCAAGGAGTAAAGTCTCAATGCCAGAATGACCCAATGACACTGGCTTTGACATTTCATCACCACCCATCACAAATGTCACCAAATCACTCATTAAGCCCATTCTCTTCAACCCATTCTCAGGCCGTAACCCCCTAAAACCCTTCTCCAACTCACAGTTGACAGAGCAAGAGGGTGAGAGACGAGGAAAGAGAAAACCATGGGATTCTCAAAGGCTCCACAAAGGCGCGAAAAGACATAAGAGGAAGAGAATACGAAAGATTATAAACAGAGGAAATAAACCGCTCCACTGATGGTCTTGTTTTTAAATATATGATAAAAATCCAAAACAGCAGGACAGGAGTGGGATTTTCTGACGGGTGTTTGGGGAAAGTGGGAGATTTCTCACCGCGAGAATCGGAATAGAGAATGTTTCCTCCGAAATAATAATTAATACATTAATTAGTATATACATAGATCATTTAAAGGTGTTTGGATGTTAGTGAGACTTTGACTTTGTTAGATCTGAAATAAAGAAAGACTATATAAAAAATTAATAATTTGTATAAGATTAAAAAAATTAAATTTTTATTAATTTATACACATTAAAATTTAGAGATCGAGATGATATGAGCCTGTATAACTATTTAATGGCCTGTACTGGTGTGTTGCTAGCCTAATTCATTTATTAACCCTTTCCCCATTTCTTTCCATCACATGAGATCACAGTGAAACCAGGCCTAGAGAGATGGAGGGGGAGTGGGGAGGGGAGGAGAGGGGACCTTTTAAACAATAAAGTGGGGGAAAAATTACAGGATTCGGAAGGGAAGAACCTCCTCTCTAGAGTTGTTTCAGAAGATAGGTCGAATTTCGATTTTCTACAAAAGCTGCTGAGGAAAGGACGGAAGTCGGAAGAATGCAAAGGAGAAGCTTGCCTTTTACACAAAACAAGTGGGAGAAAATATTAATTTCCACTAGGAAAAATGAAGAACACTTATTTTTGGTTTTTCACAGCTTGAAAAACAAATCAAATCACAGAATAAAATAGAAAATATGAAATTTAAAACATAGATCAGGAAGCTTTACAACAAGATACAGAACTACAATGTGATTTTGATAGCAGAAGATTGAAAAACGTAAAAACGTCACAACTTCCTTTTTTTCTCTCTCTCTCTCTCTTTCTTCCCTGAGCTGAGATTAACAAAAACCGGTTTTGGAGAATCTGTAAGTTTGGAAAGTTCTCAAGATCCAAGAAATCGTAAAAATCTCACCTGTTTTCTTGATTTCAGTGGCTCGCCAAACAGGAGGAAAGAAAAAGGTAAGAAAGAAAACTTAGAATCGAAGCTTAAAAAATTTTCTCTCCTCTCACTCTTAAAAAAAAATGTCAGACTCAAATATGTCCTGACGAGGAAAAAGTAAAGCGAGGAAAGCGTTTTCTGCAGAGACCAAAGAAATCGAAGAAAATGAATTTCCTGTCTAAGAGAGGGGGACGAGAAGTGGAATCGGATCGGTGAAGAAAAGAGTCAGAAAGCAGAGGTTAGAGTTGCGTTACCTGTAAGTGACGTGTCACTCTGCTGCTACAAAAGCTAAGGTTACGATAACAGGGAGAAATGCGATGACCTGAAGTAAATATATACACAGAGACTCAGAGAGAAGAAGAAGAAGAAGAAGAAGATGAGATTGAAGGTTGATGTGGCAAGCTTTTGGAACAGAGCAGCTCCATCAAATGCAAATGAAAGACCCACCAAATCAGACTCATTTATCTCCTCTCTTAAATTATTTTTATTTGGTGGGGCTAATCAATGCCCTGGCATGCCACGTGTTCGACGTCCAAATGCCATGGGAGATCTCTGTGGGCCATCTCTGAAGAAGTAAGGTAAGAAAAGTACCTGAGAAAATAGTGAGAAAGGGAGAGGAGAGAAGAGATGGAAAGCATCTTTCGGTCCACAGATACTTTCTCAGGGGCATCTTGTACTGGAAGAAGGCATCGAGACAGGGGGAGCAGTCGGGTACACGGGTTGGGTTCGTAGTTCTGCAGGAGTTCGCAGAGAGGCGTGGAAGGCGTGAGCAGGGCGGCACATGCGGCTAAAGCCAGACGGTTAGAACTTGGTAGAGGAGAAAAGGACTTTCTCTTTCTTCTCTCTCTCCAAATCTCAGTAACAGACAAAAAAAAGAAATTGAATTATCTCAAATTACTAAAGTACCCCTCCTCTTTTAACAGATTACCAACCGCCGTACTTTATTTTATGTTTTTTCTATTTCTATAATTAATTTATAGCTGGGCTAGTTGGGCTTCAGCCGACTCAGGTCATCTAAATATCTAATCGACACTCCTATCCATCACGGAAATATATGTGTGGTTGAAAAAGTTTTATTTATTTTTAGAAAGTGATATAAGTTTAAAATTTTAAATTTTATTGACATTTTGAAATTACTGCTTAAACTCTGTTCCATTGAATGTTGGGTTCCTCCATTTGATGTTTGAGCTATTTTTGGATTATCTTTAATAAAAATAAATTATAAATATCTCTTATTTAGAAAGAATTTTCAAAAATAAAGGAGAAAAGTAAAATATTATTTTTTTATCTTTATCCTTTAATTATTACACAAGGGTAATGAGGTGAGATCGTATTATCTTTTTCAAAAATTCAAATGCAAAATAGAAACTAGAAAAGTTGGTAAATTTGCTAGTACAACACTATGATATGATGAGATATTGATGTGATTAAGTCACTATATAATTGTTATTTTCGTTAACTCTTAAAAATCAATCTATTATGAATAATATAATTTTAAATTGAATTAAGTATAATATGTTTTAATTCTAAATACGTCGATAAAGCCGAACAACCTAAAACCTTTATAAATTCTTATGGGACCCAAATTCGACTATTGGTGTAGTATCATCCAGGTAACAAATACCTGCTTCATTCTCATTTTTACTGTGAAAATATCAAAATTATATTGTTTCTCGTTAATATGGCCAAAGTCTTGTATTGTTACGATAATATTGCAAAAATTTGATAATTTCATGATACTAATAATATCTAAAAAAAAATTATAACCATATGTAATTCAGTTCAATCTTTTTGATAACTTTAATGTTATTAACTAGAAATAAATTTACGAGGCATTGAATAATATTTTACAATTTAAGAAATGCTAATTGATGAATTACATTTTACTTTATCAGATAACTACTAAAGTAATTTATTTCTTATAGCATATTCCTACTTCCATCATAAATTTATTACTAGTTATATCAATTTTAAATTTCATATATATTTATTATTTCTAAAATATTTTTGTATAAGATTTTTTTGATAATATCTCACTAAAACCTCTAAAATTTGAAAATACCTCGATACTAACAGTAGCCTATAATATCTTAAGAACAGTATTGGTAAAATTAAGTATGATCAATCTAAATCTGATCTGATTTACTATATTTCAATATAAATTGCCTAAATTTATTTATTTTAATTTTACTGGATTGAATTGAATTGAATTGAGGGCAAACATTAAACATGAAGCAAGCCAGGATGAGTCCATGAAATTCATTATAACACTGTAATTCGGAATAAATTGCAGCTTGGTTTGTTGGTATTGGGTCTTGAAGCCACTGGCCTATAATAATTAATTTCTAGTGAAGTAAAATTTAATAAATGTGTAGCCAATGTACTTCAATGGATCAAAGTATAATTTATTATTCATATAGGTGTAGCTCAACTGGTTGCCTCCTGTTTTAGGAAGTGGGAGGTTGTAGTTCGAGTCCCATGGCCTAACCTTGGTGTGCCCTGGGGTAGTGGGTTCACCTGTTGGAGTTTTACACTAAGTATCCTATGGTTTCTGACATGTAAATTAAAAAAAAAAAAATCTAATTTATTAATTGATATCAGTTTTTTTTTTAAAAAAAAACTGCCGTTGTCTTCTCTTGATAGTCATCTCTCCATACAGTCAAAATTTGTTTAACATTTTCATTTTTAACGAATTTTCCATTTTTTTTTCTTTTCAGTTGTGTAACAGCGACTGATCCGCCAACATATAAAAGTAAAAATATTATAAAAAATCATAAAACAATTGACTGGCAACATGGGTGCAGCTTGGATTAGGGTCAACTCAAACTCAATTGATCCGACTTAAAACAGCATCAGATAAATTCAATCTATTTAAAATATGAGTTTGGTCTAGATAAAAAAAATTAAACATATTTCTTTTTATTTACGCTTAGCTTAACCTAGCCTATTCAAACTAATCTAAAATATATTTATATAATAGATATTATCTTCTTTTTATATGTATATTTGATAATTTCTAAAGATCTAACTTAATTTAACTTGACTACATTTTGGTGCTGAAAACTTATTACTTTTATGAATTTCACTTTATTTGAAAGATGTCGAGAGAATGTACATAGACTCAATTAACTCCGTAATTGTGCCCATTGACCTGTGTCTAAATTTAAATTGATCTCAATTGGTTTACTCGAATTAAAATGGGTTATAATTTTTAAAATGGGTTGGACTACAGGCAAATTAGAAGAGGGCAGAAATATATATATTGAGTCAAAAGGTACTGACCTTAATTTAATATTCTCTCTGTCTGAAAATACTTGTCTTATATGTATTTTAGAATTATCTCAAATTACTTGTCCTATTTCTTTAGTTTCACATTAAATCAAAGCTTTAACCTTGTCGATAGCCCCAAATCACCTTCTAACATGATGGGAAGATGACCTTTTTTTATGAGTTTTGACTTGCCCATATGCCACATTTTATAATTATTTTCATCTCCAACTCTCATCGTCTGGAATCATACATTAATGCATAGTTAGGAAATACTCACTGAGTACTAAATTAAATTTATTTAGAGTTATTCGTAATCTTAGTACCTTAAAATCATTTATATCATGTTTGTATTGACTCAGATAATCTAATAATAGGCTTTTGGCGCACTCTGTACAAAAACGATCCTTTAAAAATAAAAAAATTCGAAATAAGACGAGTATTTTGGAACGGAAAGAATATAGGTGAACTAAGTCTAAGCTCTCAACTCAATTTGCACTCCTACTAATAGTACAATAATATAGTACCATAATTTATAATTTTACAGAAAGCACAATAAAAATGGCTTCATTCCACATTGAAAGTGAAACTAATCTTCATAGATACATAAAACCACATGCAAACTCCATATATCATGATAAGTTGAGGAGAAGTTAAACCCGAGACCTCTAGTCTACTTCATCTTAAATGGTGATAAGTTATAACAGTATTTAGAAAATTATGATGTCAATTTTAATTGTTGAAATGGCTACTAAATTTGCAATGTTATGTGAAGTTAAGTATTGGACATTAAATGACTGCATGAATTTTTGAGCAAGTCCAATCTATAAATAAATCTAAGTGGGTTAAATAGAAAGATTATTTTCACTTCCTATAACGTTATCCTGTACGTGGATATGGAACTTTGAACATGTTTCGAGAATTACTCAATGTTCTAAGAGGTCTGGACACTTTGGTCTTAAAAAAAAAACCAAAAAATTATTTGTGAAAGTTAAATAAAGTGATTGGAATTTGCAAGCACACTAGTGTAAATTGTATTACTCTCCAGATTTAGGTATAGAGTTAATTAAATAGGGTGCTGAATGATCCATTAAAAAAAATTATTGAATATGTAGTTTTCTGAAAGTAACTTTAGATAGAAATTGAGCAATAACTTTTGATGCTGGAATTCAAGGTAAAATTATATAGAGATGTCACATTCAAGCTGTATTGAAAGATGGCTATTTGTAAATGTCATTGAAAAAGTTATTTTATTAAATAATTGAAGGTTATATTTTTAAATTATTTAAATAATAATAAATATTAAAAAGTAATTTAAATCAAACACAACTGAGTAGGGGAGCAATTTGGGTCAAACTTGACCTTTAAATGCTAGTCTGACTCGAAAAATTATAAACTTGGGTATATTTAGACATGGGCCACGTTTAAT
Organism: Chimonanthus salicifolius; assembly: GCA_013350335.1. Taxonomy (NCBI): domain Eukaryota; kingdom Viridiplantae; phylum Streptophyta; class Magnoliopsida; order Laurales; family Calycanthaceae; genus Chimonanthus; species Chimonanthus salicifolius. Next base: position 53,440,048 of record CM023534.1, read on the forward strand.
TTAGGCTAAAAATAGGGCTTAATTTAAAAAATATGACCTTATATTTTACATTTTTTTCTTATTTTCTATGTATTTTTCAAAAAAAATGAGGAGAGAGAAATTGTATCAACAATTTATCCTCAATACTAGATACATATTACTCCTCTTATTTTTAAACCCCTCAAGCACACTAATTTGAGATATAGTTTAGTCATAATATGTTTGTGATTCAATTGAAGTAATATTTGTAATGAAGTTGGATTAGTTAATGTTATAAAATCAAATAATTATTATCTTAAGTGAGAATTTTAAAAATAATTTATTTTATTATACATATATATATTTACTTGAATTGAACTAAATAAAATATAGAATAAAGTGGAGCTTCCTAACAACTATCTATTTTATTTATTTAAATCAAATACAGAAACATATTAAAATAAGAATTATTTTATAATCAATATACTTAAAGTTTATATTTTAATTTAATAAGGTTCAAATTTAGATAATACAATCATATTAATGAACTAAAAGTGAATCCTACAGTATGTCAAACTTCTCCTCTTTTAGGAGAAAATGGTATTTTTGTGCAATATTTCATTTAAATTGCACAAGATGATGCTTCTATTTATTTATTTTCTTAGTTTAATAAAAACACAAGATGATGCTTCTATTTATTTATTTTCTTAGTTTAATAAAAATATAATTAGTGGGATTGAAAATTCATTTCATACTAAAAATTTGTATCAAATTTTCTTTAAAAAATAAATTCTAGTCACTTATTTTAGTGGTTAAAAATCATTACTCATTTTTGTTATTTTTTTTCTTAAAATGTATGATGATTTCTAAGATCAAATGGTTAAAATTTATTTTTTATTGAAATTTCATTCATTTGTTGAGTTTGAAACAATCAACCAATCTTGCTAAATATTTTTCTTAAAAAAATTATTATTTTTTAAATTAATATTTAAGCTATACAAAATTTTTTTGAATGGTAAAATAGGAAGTTAGAAGCTATACAAATTTTAGTGGACGAAGTTTTCACTTCGCCTACTGTACGGAAAGTAATGTCTTCCCAGCGGAATTTTATAGAAAAACCCGCCAATCTAACTTAAAATCGACGGCCTAGATGTGAGCCAAGTCAGAAGACCCGAATCCCGTAACGAAGAAACGTATTCCGTATCAAATTAAATTGCATCTCTGACAATATTCCACAAACGGCATTTAGTCGGGTCTTCTCTCGCTTCACTCAATCCCTTCCTTACATAACGTCCACATCTTTGACCGTACATTGCTGACCCATTCCCTCAAATAGATCTAAAACGTCCATTCATAGAGATCGTAAAACATTGTATAAATGTCCAATCGGAGGTGGGTCTCCCTCAATAGACGGTCCAGATCTTCTGAAAACTGAAGAATACCATGTTACTGAATATTACTTCTTTTGTATTGTGACCCACCCCAGAAATGCCTCAACAGGTGAGAAAGGCTCAGAAGAAAGAATCCGATCCCCTTCGGAATTGAGTGTTCCTGATTTAATGCGTGGAAAGGAAAAATTGGTGAGACAGTAGTCAATACGAGCACTAGAGGACAAGAACTTATGCCCACTAAGTGATCATAAAAGGTTATATAATAAAATTAAAAATGGATTATAATCTTAATACGAAAATACTCTTTCAGTAGAAATGAGTTTTTAAATTTTTTCACTTTATCTTTATTCAAAGAAATTGACTCACCTTTTCAGTGAATCGGTTCATTCATTGGTGCACTATCCAATACACCGATGAGTGAACTGATTCTTTTGTCTAAAATGATCCGGTCAGTGCACTGATTTGGATTCTCAAGAAATCAGTGCACCAATTTTCAAGTGATTCTGTCGGTGCACCGATAAGTGAACCGATTTCTGCAGATGGATAAAGGGCAAAATGGAAAGTTCAACCCGTGCCTCTTAAAAAATAACGCCCATGTTAAGATGGGCACACTTAAAAATATTTTAATTATGGGAAATAGTACTCAAATTTTTATAGTTAATATAAAGCCTTTTTATTTGTTTATATGTCACTTTCTAATTCATAGTGTCATAAATTTAAATTCTTTTAATATGCACGAGTAGCTCGATTGGCAATTAGATTAAAGGTCTTGAGTTTGACTCCTCTCAATCTTACTCTCATACATAAGATTTGCGGATGAATCTTTATATCCGTAGAGTAGGGTGTAAAAGCACCATGATAATCTAAAAAGAATATTTTTTTTTTTTAAATATTGTGTACATAAAAAATAATCACATTTATATATAGTTACAATACAAAATAATCATATTTATGTATACTTTTGCTAAAAAATATTTCAAAAGGAGTAATCTAATAAACTTTCTACTTTTGCAAATGCACGAGAATTTTTTTAAAAAAAAATATAGTAATCGAAAGGAAACTCTCTCTAAATTCTTTAGTGCTAATGCATGAGAGGATTTTGTGGATTTAAATAGTTCCAAAATTTTAAAATTGGCACTTAAGAGTCTCTACTGGTCTAATTCATTAATATTGAAAATAATTATTATAAATTTGATTAAAAAAATTAAATAGAAATGAGTCATATTTGTTCTTAAATTTTATTATTCTACTCACAATCAACTAAAGCATAGGCATTTCTCTCAAATTTAGACATGCAACTGTTGATGGAACAGGAAATGATTGCATGAGTGAGAAGAGAGAGAAGAACAGTATGAGAGAATCAGGGGGTTTGGAATTATATCTTAAGCTGTATTATATTATTAAATTTTGGTTGATATATATAATAAATAAATAAATAATTGACCTTAACAAAACTCTCTTTATTAACAGACCATTCAATTCAATTCAATTATTGTTCAGGCCAAAACTTTTATTGCAATTTATTTTATATGACATCTCTGATATGTAATGAATGAGTGAGTTGATTGATTTAGATAATAAAAAGAAGAGGTTAAGAATTATGTGGACTATTATACTCTTCAAAGTTCAAACATATCAGCATCAGTATTTTTGAATTTCAGTACAACATATGGAGCAGTTTAGGATAATATAAACAATAAATAAATATCTATTAAGATTTAAAATTTTAATTAATATTTGATTAGATTAAGTGGAGAGACAATATGATAAATGAAAAAGTCAAAAGAATGATAAGAATGAAGGGTATATTAATGGACAAATTTTAAATAAGCTATCAGAGATATTTTAAGTTTTTTTCTTCTTTTAAAAAGATAAAATTGATTTTTCCGTCAAAATATTTGTGAAATTTTATCATTTGCCCTCCACTGGTCAGTCTAGCTACTTACTGTTCAACAAGTCAATATTTTTGTCTATCCAGTGAGAATGAAAGCTGGAGACAGGAAGAGAGATGACACTATTAAAACACTGAGTAGAATTTACCATTAAAAACTAGCTATTAAGGAGATGGTATCTTTATATTTATAAATCCCATAATCTACATATCCATTGGCGATGTGGATCATACTAACATTCTCCCTCAGTGTCAGGGTCGGAGACACTCAGCTCTCCTCGTTTACGCAAGGTTGGAGACAAGAACCCGACCTATTCCTATGATACCTTGCTCCTCTGATATTATCTTAAAACATATAAATAGAACTCTCTTTTATTAAGAATAAGAGGTGTAAGAATTTATAAGAGTGGTCATCCTAAACTCTTTTAACAGACACGAATTTTAATAAACTTCCTATTTTACCCTCATCCGTCCATATGGAAATTTTTTTAAAAAATCAAACATTCAGAAATCGATTCACTTTCCAGTGAATCGGTGCACTGGACCAGTGCACCGACTAGATCACTAGAAAATGAGAATTTGAGCAAAGTAATCCGGTCGGTGCATCGACTTTTTGACACGTGAAAGAGTCCAAATTGGTGCACCGATTTCTGAATATCTAATTTTTAAATTTTTTTCATAAGGATAGATGGGAGCAAAGTGAGAAGTTTAAGAAAATCCGTATCTCTTAAAAGACTATTTCTGTGTTAGGATGGACACTCATTTATAAAACCTATAATAGACAGAGGATATGAAATATACTAAGAGAACCGAAGCTTATTCAAGAGAAAAAGTCAGTTTTGCAGCATTGTATAATGTATGAGAGTGGTGAGAGAGAAGGGAGAGGGAGTTTTCACTTCACTTCACTTGACTTAAGCTTTGATATTTGTATTGGATTCAATAGTCAATAACTTGATACAAATGTCGTGAGTGATACAATTATTACAATAGGAACAGCATTCGATTCGATTCACTAGCATTGACTTGTCTAAACGCTCACTAGCATTGGAAGTGGTCTGCTCTGCTCTGCTATAATCTGCACTCAGTGCCACAGGAGGGGCCCACATATCTCTGACCCCTTTATCTTCTCTTCTCTTCTCTTCAGCTTCAGATATCAGCTTCTGAAATCTTATTTGCAGGACATATACAAGTGGGGCCCACCTTCTTTTACATGTTATCGTCCCTCGGATCTCTGCATTCTGCAAGTGGCCCCTCGGATCTCTGCAAGTGTGGGGTGTTCTGTTTTTTTTTTCCTCTCCATTCTCTTCTGATTTGGGTGGAAAGCAATCCGGTCAGGTTAAGACTCAGATTTTTATTCTTCTCATGTTTATTTAATTCATATTATTTTAAAGTCACCTTCTATTTTGGCATCTTCCAATCCATTCATTTCATTTGTAATTCAATTTATTTTTAAAATCTTTAACTCATTGAATCAATCAATTTGAATTGAGTTAAATTGAGTCTCATGCTAACTCATATAATTAAAAATAATAATTTGATGGCCGGCCATCTTAACACGGGCAAAATCATTTAAAAAAACGAGATGGAGTGAAATTTCCTTTTTATCTCTACCAGTATACCGCTCATCAAGTACAGGTGAACCGATAATACGCTGCTCTTCATGTATATGAGTGGTACACCGATATGGATAAAATAAAAATTTCACTCCGTTATGTCTCTTCTAAAAGATTTTGCCCGTGTTAAGATGGACACTCTAATTTGATTTATATATTTCACGTGGCGAAAGATCTATAAAAAGTCTTTACCACTAAAACTAATCATTGTACATAGTTAATTAAAAAAAAAAAAAAACCCACATAAGTGTAGATCAATTGGTTGCCTCTCATCTCAAGAAGCTGGAAGTTGCAGGTTCGAGCCCCCATGACCTAACCTTGGTGTGCCATAGAGTTAGTGGGCTCATCCGTGGGAGTTTAACACTTGGTATCTTACAGTTTTCCATACGTAAATTAAAAAAAAAAAAAATCATCAAATAAAGATATAACATGAGTATATATATATCAGGTAATTCAAGTAGGTTGAGTTATATAAATTATAAGCTATACTCTAGCTCAATCCAAATTAAAATCAGGTCAAGCTTTTAGCATCCGAACCAATTCATATTTTAAATGGGTTAAGTTAGCTTTGGGTCGAGTCAACCAAGTTCGGATTGTCCCTCATCCAAGTTTTTCCTCTCAAATCCATCATAGAGAGAAGAGATTCAATCCAGCCCTTACTGCATGCACCTTTGGCCAGTTTGTTTTTAAGCCCATGTCATATCATTTGAATCATTTTCGTTTGATCTATTTAAGTATAAAGATATTTTCAAAGTACATTTTATTTTTCTAATATAATTGATGGTTGAGGCTTAATCCTAGAAATACTAAAAGAATATCATGTATTGGTCCAAATAAATCAAATTATATATAAAATAAGAGATAAAATAAATTAAAATATTTTATAAACTTAAAAACATCTAATGTACAAATAACCTATTCTACGACTATGAGATTTACAATATGGATATATTATTCTCCCATTATGGCTAGAAATTCTTGATCTCCATTTATATCTATCATATTGCATAAACAAGGGCTAAGAATAATAAAGTACACATAACAACAGTTCTATATAGGGATAAAACTCGGGTTGAGTTGAGAAATCATGCGGGTTAAGTTGAAGAATTTTCAAGTTAACCCGATTTTACCCAACTCAACCAGATTAAAATTAGGCTAAAATGAGTTTCGAATGAAGATTGAGTCGGATTAGAATGAAGATCATGTTGAGTCGAGAATTTCAAGTTAAAATAGCTCAGGTCGGGTTGGCTCAGATTAGGTTTTAAGAAACTCAACCCGACTCAATTTCAGCCGTGGTTCTATATAATATCATTCCTTGAATTCCTCCGCCATTAACCTACACCTTTCTGTCCCTTCCCTACATCTTCTTTTCCTCATGAAAAATCGTTTTACTATGTTTATTAATTCATAATAAAAATAGTAACAAAAATTGGAATTTAATTTTAATATTCTTATCGTTATTAATGATAACCTATTATATTTCTTCATTTCTTATTCATATTTTACACAAAAAGGTACATGAAGTTGTTACTTTATTAATGTGATTACTTTATTAATTAAAGAATGGCAAATTTAAATTTATTTAATCATTAATATAATATATTTGACATATAATATGTATTAAACGATATGAAGTAAAATTTTGAGTTCCTTATTTCTAATTTTAATAATTTATTTATTTTTATTTATTTTCTAATTTTTTGTCTTTCTCTGTAGTGCAAATAGAAATTTATTTTCCTTTTAAGATAGTTTTCATTTTATAATAACTGTTTTATTCTTTAAATTCCCTTATTGTAATCAATCTTCAGATTAAAATAACAGATTATCTTCTCACAATTTTTATTTTTATTTTTATTTTCACTACTTAAATGGAGTAACTGTCGATTTTGCTGCTGGAAAATCCTTAAGCACAACGCACAGGTTTTTATAATTCTGAATTTTTAACTCATTCAGTTGGGAATTCTACAAATTTAAAAGAATTCCAATTCCAATTCCACTCTAACATTATGGCTCTAATAATTTTAAAATTTTTATAGACATGTTTTTTTATCCAAGACCAGCCTATATAGTCACTGGGCCAGATGTTCAGGCCCATAACCCTCTCCACGCACAAAAGGCCAACTCGGTGTGAAGCAATATGCCAGATGAAGACGACCCATATACTTAGGCCTTTGAATTTTCAGCGTGTTCTCTATCCACACATACCGAGTAACCATATGGAGAGTGACCTTTTGTGTCGAAAGTGACTTAAATCCAAGATCTTCTACATCTCAGACGGGTTCTTGACTGCCAAACCAACCATCACAGGTTGCCTAATTAGGTTATTTAGTAGTTGGGATTAATTTATAGGCTTCATTGCCTATTTGCCTTGTTACTTTGTGGAAATCTAGTTCCAAATTTAAAAATGGAATGTAAATCCAAACTCTACACAAAACCACCCTTTTGTAGGTTGGCATTGGCCCAATTCCATTGCAACTGGAGCAAATAAAAAATTAACTAGCTTGTATAAGTTTAAATTTAGACCGAATTCAGATCATCACAGGTTGAATCCACCAAATCTTCAAACAACGGTTCGGGCCTAATGTCCATATTGGGCCATACTCGCCAACCCAATTCCAGTTTGGAACCTTTTTGCACCCCTAATTATAGAAATTGATAGCTATAAATTAGGAGCTATCTCATATATATCCAAGCAATAGAATTGTGCCGAGTCAATTCCTGTTAGCTTGTCGAACTCGAGTCACCCCATACTGGTATATTTTTGGCCCCTTATTCCACTAGATCTATTTTATAATCATATTGAAGTCATTCTCACACTTTCTCACACGTAAATTTTAAAAAAAAAAAATTACTAAAAGAATACAAGAACACATCTCAAAATTTCATTTAACAAAAAAAACAAAAAATCTTAAGTAAATTCCAAACGAGGTAAATGAGGAAAAACATGCTTGATAAACATACCTAGCCACACAATCTAAAGTAAAGTTTTTTGAATTATTGACTATCAAGTGCCTATTATAATAAGCCCCAAATGATTCTTTAATCCTAGGTATTCTATTACAATAGCCTACAACGATTATCTTTAATTGCTAGGTATTAGTCTAAATGAGTAAATCCACAACTTCAAAATTATATAGAGAGAATTGATCATTAACATGCCCCATAATTTTGAACAAAGTTATAATTAAAAAAAAGATAGGAAAATAAATAAATTATAAAAGCCATTGACTCACAGACGAATCTTGAATCAGAAATAAGTCTTATGTAGAAGAAAATAGTTCTCAAGGAAAATTAACTAATTGTATTTTTTTTTTTACGTGTGATAATTTGGACAAAACTATTCAAAACCTATACTTTACATTTGTAATAAATCAAATCCTTAAAAGTGGAAAACAAATTACCTTTTTTTTCATAATCTATTTATGTAGTTATGATAATCATAATTATCATCCATAGGGTAGCAATACAACATGCTTTCATTGAAATCTTTCAGATAACACACAAGTCACGTACGTCTTTACTGATTAAACAATAAATATAATTTAAAAATTCAATCCGAAGCAGACATAGACCAACTAAATTGAACTGATTACGTGAGGATCAAAAAGGCTCTCTCCCATATACAATGTGTACACGACTTCTTTGTTTAATATCAATCGTGTGACCTCAACCAGTAATTTTCTGTCTCAAAAAGCAAAAAGTGTTAAGTTTGAACTCTCGTGATGCCACGTGGTGTACTTTAAGGGCGGGTATCACCGAGTTTTACACTAGGCTTTCCATATGCAATTCAGAAAAATAAAAAAGCATTCACTTAATATATATATATATATATATATACGCGCAAAATTTTCTCTATTTAAAGAAAATTTCTATCAGATCGTGTCACAAAAAGGATACCTATAATTCAAGATTTACCTTGTCCTTTTTTTTGCCAATAAACATCCCATCTGACTACTCCTTAGGATATGAATAAGCACAAGAATGGTAGAAACTATGGGGAGTGGACATTTTTGTGTTGAGGGGGCTTGATCCCAAGACCTCCTACAAACAAGGTAGGAATTGCCATCAAACTAACCCCTCAAGAGAGAATTTCGTTAGAGGTAGCTAAGGATATGACTAGAAACAACGCTAGTATATGGTATAGCAGCTACAAATTGCAAATACAAATAGTTAAGACATCGAAAACGTGGAAAGGATAAAAAAGAAATGATAGATAATAAAATGGTAGACTTTATAGTTTATAGTAAAGATTAAATAAAGTAAAACTCGAAAAGTCTAACTTCAAATAGATTGAATTTTGACAAATAATGAACATTATTGAATCTTCATATAGAACTCAAGCATAAAGCATTACCCACATCTAACAGATGACTGAACAAATTCATACTCGTGAGACCTTACCACCTAAAACAACAATAGATTCCAAAATTATAATCCAAGTTAACATGTCTAAAAACTAGAATTTTGACCAACTTAACCTCACTAATGAGTCCTCATTGTTGAAATCCGAAAATCAAAGACTCAAAAAACATGAATAGTTGCCTTTCTTCCTAATAAGCCAATTCAGCAAACACACTGGTTTCCTAAGCCATTTGATCAGGTCAAGTCAGCTCTGTACAGAATGAGATTGGGTTGAATTCGAATGGTCTCGAGTACAGAATTGTTGTTAGAATTTGTGGGTACAAACTACAAATCTATTGACTCAACATTCTGTCAATAAATATTTTGAGTGAATTCCCTCAAGATTTTGAACTATGGTCTAATTTGCATACTAGAAACAGAGGGAAAATGAAATGTCAACTTTGAAAAAAAAAATCCTAAAAAAGACATTTAAATCCCCACCAGTCTACTCTGAAGTAGACTACAATGCATAGACACCACATCAGCGACTGAAGATCAGAAGTAGGTTGCATGAGTGCAAGTGGGACGAGGGAAGATCTTACAATAGCATGATTGAAGATTAGTAAGCCAAAAGGTCACAATGATTGGGAAAGAAATACTCTACAGAAGTAATTGATGATCCAAGCGAGAGTGCAAATGGGAAATAAATGAAGATAACCATCAGCCCTAGAACAGAAAGAGTGAGAAAAATAGAAACGAATAATTACTTGTGTCGAGGAAATCACTGCAACTTTTCTACACTTCAATTCATCAGATACGGAGGTCATCCAACTGTTATAGTGTTAGCATGTCCCACATTGCCGGTGGGCTTTGGGATCTTAGGGTTTATAAAGCACATGAGTTCCCTCTCCTTTCAAGTCAGTTTTTAAAGATGAGTTCTACTCATGCATTTTAACATGGTATTAGAGCTGGAGTACTACAGGGATGGGTCGGGTTCGTATCTCCAGCCTTGCATGGAAGGGGAGAGCCGAATGTCTCCAAACATGGTGCTGAGGGAGAGTGTTAGCATGTCCCACATCACCTGTGTGATTTGGGGTCTTGGGGTTTAAAAAGCACATAGGTCCCCTTTCCTTTCAAGCTGATTTTTAAGAATGAGTTCTACTCACGTGTTTTAACATATAAAACAAAGAACAGACAAAACTTAACACTTTTATTCATCAGATAGGGAGTGTACTCCAACCATTATAGAACAGATAAAACTGTTGTCCAACTGCTGTTAAATTAACTGTCATACACTGGCTAAACCAGTCACCTGAGAGAGAGAGAGAGACACAACCATAGTCAACAGCTGGTAGTTGTCACTTCCTCGTAGGAACATACACCGTTGGGCAATGTTGCCATTTTGGCCAAACCTCTACAGGGAGCTGGAGACATTCATTCATAATTTACTGCTAGTCAATTAAATAATAAGAAAAGTAAACATCTTATTATATAGCACATTTTTACAAACATGCATGCGTGAGACTTCAACATATATAGCTTCTTTCATTCTAGGAATGATGTGATAGTACTATGTAAACTCCTATCTTACTACATCAAAAGTTTGCAATGTTCAAAGTTCGATAAAAAATAGAACTCTCTTTTATTGGTTGGTTGCAATACAAATCCTTTGTCATGCTGTCTTCATTTTCCTTCTCCCTTCTTTTTGGTTCTAAGAGGGAAGAAAAAAACAAAGAAGAGGGTGCATAGGGAGCAAGTTCTTCACATGGATGGACTTCACTACTTTAATGCCAAACCATGCCAATCTCCTTCAAGGGGCTTTTGTTAAAGGTATAGATTTAAGATGGAATTCTCATTTCAGTGAATGCATTGATTCAAGATAAAGGGCAAAAGAACCTAGAGTAGTATGCAAGGTGGTGATGAAGGCCAAGATAGTGTTAAGAACCAAATCGACTTCAATTAAAAGTGGTTCCAAACCAAAAGATTTTGCTACAAGCGGTCTTTGGTAAAGCTAGTGTCGATGAAACTAGTTCTAGTTTGATTGAATTATATTAAACAAAATGCAACTCCAACGAATCAGATTTCAATTATGTAATGCAGAAATTAATTGGAAAATTACTTACAAGATAACTTAGAAACTTTTCTTTAACTTCAACTCAAACTTAACTTCAACTTCAAATTAGTGTACATATTAGTTGGCCCTACATGGGTAGTTATAGCACTCAAATGGAAGAGAAAAGGAGAAAAGCCAGCCCCATGGGCGTGGGTATGGCTTAGCTAACCTAGGACTATGTTACATCACTTCAACCAATAAAAAATAAGAAAAAAATGCCATCCAATCACAACTCGCCACTTAGGATGCATGAGGTGTCTCCACGAATCATCTTCCATGCACCAACAAAACCCTAATCCACCTCCAAGTTGGACTTTGGGTGGTGCTCCAAGAGTCCGCATGCCAATGAAGCAACAATGTAGGAATTTGAGTTGAAATAAGAGAGAACACTAGAGTTTCCCATCACTTTTTTGACACACTCTTAGAAAAATGGTCAAAACCTTGTCTACGTAAATCGGATTTGTGCAAACTTGGACTTGTTGGAAAGGTTATTGAATAAATTTCCAAGGAACCTAATTTTGTGAAAATCCAGTATCATTTGATGACTCAATTAAACTTGCAAAGTTACTCTCGTTTTCTACCATTCATGAATGACGACCAACCACAATTGGCCACCTAGGATTGATGATGTGTTCAAACCAATCAAATGCTTAAAACTTCATGTGCCCAAAGGGAGAGGTCAAAAAGGATTGATGGTCCATGACCTCGTTGGAGTGATCCATGGAGAGTCCACACATGCCCATGGAGAGAGAATTTAGCCAAAGGAGAAAATGTAGGATTTATGCACCTCTATGCATATGAATTTCGTTTTCCTACTTTGGTGCTACGGTTTCGACCTAGCAACCTTCCATGTGGGGCCCATTGATCTTCCAACGTGTCCCTGGGCCCATGGGTGGTGTCCATATGCAATAAAGATACCATTTTAGAGCCCAAATTGCCTAGTTTAGCCCCACCTTTGTTGGGGTCGAAAATCTTGTAGAATTGGGATGCAATTTGAGTAATATTTTCATCCATGGCCTCATCAAGTGGACTTTGAGAAAACATATGATCATGTTGATTGGTCATACTTGATTTATATGTTTCATCAAGTGGCTTTGGATCCAAATGGATCTCTTGAATTAAGGAATCCATCTCCTCTGCTTATGTTTCCCATCCCAATGAATGGACATCCTCAAGGTTTCTTCAAGAGCATCTGGGGCCTTAGGTAACACAATCCCCTTTCCCTATCTCTTTTCCATTGTTACAGAGAGTTTGTGTCCGAGTATTTCTCTTTCCATTGCTATAGAGGGTCTCTATGTGTGTCTCTTTTCCATTGTTATACAGGATCGGTGTGTGAGAGTTAGAATGAAGAGGATTGAAGGACTTCAGATTGTTAATTCTCCCATCTTCATTTCTGTGGATGAAGCATTTGTCTTCTACAAGGACAACGGAGAGAAAACCTCAATATCTTCATTTTTTTATGACCAAAGGTGTCCAGGTGTCTCGCCGGACTAGTCCTTCAAGACACATGCACACCTCCCTACACACACATGTCGGGTTAAAGCGGTAAGACCTTACACTGTACATCCCACTGAGATTACCCCAAAGGGCTGGCAAGGAATTAACCCCAAGACCGGCGTCTTGAGGCTAGTGCCTTGACCGTCAGGCCAACACCCCTAGGGGTCTCAATGTCTTCATATTACTGAAATGCTTTCAAGTAATCTCTCACTTAAGGGTTATATTGTAGGAGTTCTTGTTTTAGAAGACATGATGAAACGTCTAGCCAACACCATTGGATGTGCAAAGACACAATTTCCATTTCCCTGGGTCGTTCTTTGAGTACTCCTGAATCCGTTGCCTTTTGGGAGACAGTCGCCAAAAGGTTTAGGCAAAGTTATCTTCTTGGAAGAAGTCATGTTTATCCTCTGGTGACCATATTGTTTTAATTAAATCTAATTGAACAACTTACTAGTTCACTATTTGTCCCTTTCCAAATTCTTGTCAAAATTGCAACTATTTTGAGAAAATCCATGGGACTTCCATTCGGATGCTTTGGGGTATAAAAAGAGAATGCATTTGGTGGAAGGATATTCGCCTACCATTGGAAAAAAAAAGTGGATCGAGTTTGGGAAACATCATTGAGAGGAATTGGTTTCCTATTGCTAAATGGTGATGGAGATCTATGGACGAGAGAGAGGCTTTTTAGAAGGAGGTCATCAAGTTGAAATATGGCGTGTTCGGAAGGGGTTAGGTTCCAAGTACTTTTCACGTTGGAGGAAATATTGATTTGGAAGACGATTTTGAAACTTGGATGGTTGCACCACAGAGTGAGTAAAAAGCTTACAGAAGAAATGAAGTTTGTGACAGGTGATGGATCCAAAATCAATTTTTGGGAAGATGGATGGTCAAGCAGTATAAATTGTGACTTCCTACCCAAGGTTAGACTCTTATCTCAAATAAGAAGTCTTATATAGGATGTAATAGAAGTTCAGAGAGGCGGGGTCGTTATGTGGGCTTTATCTCTGCAGAAACCTTATGGACCATCAAATCCTTGGACTTGAAGCTTACTCTCTTCTTTGGAAGGTTTTTGTCCAATTATTGGTAGTAAATAATGAAGTGCAGGAGAAAGGAAGCCTCTGGATTATTTCCTTGTAATTGTTTTTATCATTGATAAAAGCTTATTTCTCATATTACTTCACATTTGAATTCATTTGGAAGCCTTTGGTCCCATCCAAAGGCAAAATCTTTTCTTGGGCAGCCATCCTGTAAAAAATCCTCAGTACTGATGACCTCAAGTCCATGTGTTTTTCAGCCCCCAATATTTGTTCTGTATTTCATTGTCACGTTGCTCCTCCTGTTTGGCATCAATTTCTTGCTTACTTTCCATCTTGTGGGTTTTTCCTCCTTTTCACGCTCCTTTTTTTTTTTTAATGACCAAGGAGTTCACGCGTCTCATCTGTATTAGAACATGGGGCATTTTTTAACCTGACTAATCCTTGAGGCACGTGCAGTCCTCCTAATACCACACACATCGGGTCCACAACTACGAGGAGTGGCTCGTTGGGGTAGAGCGAGAATCGAACTCAAGACCTCACTTCTTGAGGCAGGCGCCTTGACCATCACTTGATTTGTTTGGTTGAAACACAATAGGAATATCTAAAAACAGTGCATTGCCCATGTAAATGTTGTTTGTAAGATTAAATCAAATATAAGTTCAATTGGTCTTATTTAATAAATCCTAATGTGTTCTTGTTTAGCAACTGAAGGGAATTTGGAGAACACTTCCACAGCCTTGTATCAGTAAAAAAATTGGTCTGTGATTTTTTTATTAGCACAACTCCCCATTGACCCTATCCTTTTCTTTTTCTGTTTACTTGTATATATCATTCAATAAAACTTTGTTCCCCGCTCTTGAAAAAATCCCAATCTCCCTGATTTCACCATTAACAAGGGAAGCGTTAATAACAAAAGTCTCTTCAATGCCTAGGTTGCACACGGTTATGGATAATGTGTGTCAAAAGATGGATAGCAATGAGGTCTTTGATATGGCAAATCTCAAAAAAAAAAGATTAACAAATTTAACATAATATTTGAATATATTTAAATTAAATATTTATCCTAAAATAAAACGTGGCAATCAAACAATTAAAGATTGACATATAACTTTACTCAAGCAATCAAATAATAAGCATTTTAAGACAGATAATCTTTTTGAAAATGTAGTCTAACTAGCTTGAGCTTCTAAAGGTCATGCAAGGTCTCACTCCAAAGCCATCTAATAATCAAATACAAGTGCTTCCTTGTGACAACAATATCTATGAAATCTAGAATGCCAGAATTCTTAGTCGAAGCTACTATCTAATAACCTTCAAAGTCAAGCAGTCTTCCCATACATGTATTGTCAGCATTTCCAACTATTAAGTTCATGGTAGGCATTTCTTAAGTTCATTTGTTTGAAATTGGAAAGGCCTCTATCAATCTGAATCACATCTTCTTAACCTCACCACTCGAAAGGGTAGTATAATTTTTAACGGGTCTTTGTTTTCTTCATATATACCAAGCCTTTTTAATGAATACTAGATATCAATTCACCAATTCAGCCTGTAGTAAGCATGTGATATCCTTTTTTAAGAGAGGACAATAACTTAAATTAAAGGCAAAACAATATAGAGAGAGAAAAAAGGCACAACGAGATATTGGGGCCAAAATCGAAGTGCACATATCTAAAATCAATGACAAAGAACTAGCTTGAAACCTTTCCTCCGAGTATCCATTAAGGACTCTGATGCTAAAGCCAATTGATAAGACTTGCGTCAACCTTGCATATAAACACCTTCCTAGACAAAGCGTTGTCTTCAAAAATCATCCTATTTCATTCCATTCAAACAAGCCATAGAATGGCCAAAGGTACTATTTTCCATGTCAACCGGACTTTCTTTGAAACAGGCTCCGAACGCCATCCCCAAATGAGCACCCAGAGGAAGGTGGAATAACCCACCAAAAAGAATCCAGATGAGAAATGACACTGAATGGGATGCAAAAGGGACATGATGAAACAAATGATCAACTGATTCCTCCCCTCTCCAAAAAAGGAAGCAAAAATTCAGGTGGAATACAAGTTTCTTGTCATGGTTTGTTTAAAAAATCAAACAAAAACTTAGTGAAAGATTTCCAAATTTTCTTGAAAGAGAGAAGATGAAGTGTTTAATTTGATGAAGTAGAAAAATTCATAGAAAAGATCCCACTAGATTCCTTCTTCCAGATTCACCTATATTCAACCTTGACATTTGGAGACACCCTCCCAACTTCCTTTAAGGCAAGGGATTTGACAATCCATAAGATTTTTTTCCCCTCTAAAGGATAAAGCGCACACAATTTTCCTTTCCTGAGCTTCCATTACATCGTGATCAGCATGTGATATCAAAGTCATATAGATTTTTCAGATTGAGCGTCTCATGGCCAATTGCAACTTCTATAGCAAAAAGATCTTGCTATCGAAAATCGCTAGGCAAAACACATAATTCCCTATAATTTCAACACCACCCTACCTAACAACCATCTAGTGCAATTTTGAAGGAATATTGAAGAAAGGGTACAACGTACATTATATGTGACATCCTTATTTTGTCATCCAGTGCTTAAATATGTTGTTGCAAATTGACAAGAAAAAGAATGCATAATCCCCATATTATTGAAAAGCGCAGCCACCCTTCTCAAAAAACCACCACCACATGTGCACACACACAGACACACACATACATATGCATGCGCAACCTGCACTCCCACCCCCACTCCACCACACACGTACCAAAAAATAAGGAATCATCTATTGGTGCATACTTGAGACAAAGCTGACAAAGGTAGGACCTTACAAAAAAGATCCTTAATATTTTATCACTAGAATTGAATTTAAAATTGGCTACAAAGGTGTTAACCAATGAACTTCCTTGACTTCCTCTCATGTCGGCTAATCCTCCTACAAGATGATATAAGTAAACTTTGCCAACTCTTCGAAATGAACACTTATCTTCCTCCTCAATGCACATTCACTCTCTTCCAGAAGGTTCTTAAAGGCTTATCATTCCACTTTGCCTCATAAGTACAATCCTAGAAGTAAACACTGGCAACTCTTCTACATGATCATTATCTTCATTCTCCAATGCACAACACACTATTTAAAAGGTTCTTGAAGATCACAATGTCAATTTTCATATGTGAAATTAGCACTCTTCTTTGAATCAATAGTCAGATCTTTTGTCATTTATCTCCAATACCATCTGAAACAAAAAATTGTAACAATCCCATGATTCCATCCCAACAAACATTGGAGTTGGGTAGTTTAATGAATAAATCCCAACATGAAAACATGTTGATTAAACTTTGTCAGACAAATATTTTTATATTACTTTACTTAATGCCTAATCATGTTCCAGTCCAAGCCTTGAAAGGACGAAACAGATTTGCTATTACAGAAATAAGCAAATGGAATTAAAATGGTCATGCTTTCATAAAACGAAGGATGAGGACAGACAGACATCTTAAAAAAATGAAAAGATGGATGCAAAACAGTATAAAGAGCTAGGATTTGGGTGTAACAATCCATCTTCAATCAGATATGCTAGGCGCCAAGGATAAGATGATAGTTGAGAGATCAACCAACAGAATTGCATGAGTGCTCCTCATAAAAGCATTAAAAATATCAAGGTTCTAAAAACTTACAACTCCTGTGAAATGCTTTTATTTCAAGTTCATTAGCATCAAAACCAAAAGCTGTCTTAGAAAAAAAAACAGAGATGGCCATTGAGTTAGCATAAAAAATGGTGCTTCCAATACCCTAGTCTTATGGGTAAGACAAAGAATGGTATCAAAATTTAACTTGAAATAATGTATGGGAAGCAGGGACCACTGAAAAATTGTAGAAGAGCATACAAAATATTATCTTAAACAAGATTGCAAATTCTGAAGAAAATCTCACTTTGTGTGTCCATGGAGATCTTTTGAAGCAATGACCTAAGAGATCACCCTCAGGCCTCAATTTTTGTTCCAGTAAATACTTCAGATAGGGCGGAGAAATTAATAATGAATTCACCACAACCTCATAAAATACCCACTAGGCAACCCCCAAATCAAGTATTACGTGGCTTTAGAAGTTAGAGAAATCACCCAAAAAACAGCAAATAAAGGTGATCCTATGTCATACCTGGAATGGGAAGAGAGAGAATAACCAAGTGGCCAATTAATTCAGATGCTTAAAGAGATAATTAACAAGTATTAGGAATAGTGTCATTCGCAACAAAGATGATCTACAGTTGAGATCCTATCTGAAGTTGTTATCCATGTGAAGGCAAAAATCCAAGGAGGAGTTTGAATACACCAAACTATAGGAATAATGCTGGGAATGATACTTGACAAGGCTCCTTTAATAAAAAAAAGACATGAAGTTGTCATTGTCTAACATCAAAGTCATCTCTTGACATGATCTACACTATGAAACTATAGGAAAGGGTAATAGAAATTCGGTTACGACAAGAGTCTAGTATTGTTGAAAACCAATCTAGGTTTATGCCAAGTAGGTCAAGTACAAAAGCCATCTTTTTACAAATAGAGAAATTTAGGGAGAAAAGAAAGAATCTTTACATGGTTGTTATTGACTTAGAAAAAGCCCATGATAGTGTACTAAGGAAATTGATTTGGAAAAGAAGGAATCTTTACATGGTTTTTATTAACTTAGAATAATAGTGTACCAAAGAAACTGATTTGGAAAACTTAAAATAAAAAAAATGCATCCCAAATGATTAATGTAGAGATTATTCAGGGCATGTATGATAGCATGACAGACTTAAGTTAGAATTGTTTGAGGAGAAACAACAGAGTTCCCAGTTCGAAAGGGACTCCATTAAGAATCTGCTTTCAGCCCATACCTTTTTGCATTAATTATGGACAATTTAACATCGAAATTCAAGACAAAGTGCCGTGGTGCACTCTTTTTGCCGATGATATAGAGTTAATTAGTGAAATGAGACACAAACTCAATAACAAACTGGAATCTCAGATGAGAACCTTGGAGTCTAATGGTCTAGAAATGAGTAGAAGACAATATGAAGTATAACTTTAGTGGAATAGAACATAGAGAGAGAGAGTCAATTAAATTTGGTATGACCTAATTGTCAACTGCGAAGTTTAGTTACTTCAGATCTTTGATAGAATCCCATTGAGGACTAGACCTAAATATTGCTGATAGAATGGGAGAGGGTGGACCAAAAATGTAGGCTAGCATCAGAAGTTTTGTGTGATAGGAGAGTTCCTCATTGATTAAAGGGACAATTTTTTAAAACAATTATTAGACCTGCAAAGCTTTATGGAGCAGAGTGTTGGGCTACGAAGAAAAGAAAATTAGATAAAGCTTAAGTGACAAAAGTGAAGATGTAATGTTTGATGAGTAGATTAACGCTTAATGATAGGATCAGCAACGACCGCATTAAGGATAATTTAAAAATTAATCCAAACAAACCTAGAGAAGAGAAAAAAAATGAAAACTAGAGTACAACATTTCTAGAAGAATTGCTTCCATTGTTTTCTTTCTTTCCAATTACATAATTAACAAGTCCTCATTGCAGTTTCTCTAACTGCAAAACATAGAAACTACCCACTAAGTACATGTTGTCCCTTGTTTGCCCAAATTTATGAAGTGACGTCTTCCCCTCTATTAAGGATCCTTTCTATGAATAGTAATTATCTAAAAATAGTAAGTATAATTTACTTCCTATTCTAATTCAGAATACCGAGTACATCAAAAGTCTCTTCTAGAGCATCTTCAAAATTGCCATGGAACATGAGATATTCTTGATCAAACTTTCAATAAATACAAAGTCTAACTTTGACTGTGATTTCAGAGGGGTAAACGATGTCGAAATGCCTCCAAAGGTCACGCTCATGTCGGAGGGGTAAAGGATGTTGTTTCACATGTCTTAATTCATGGGTTGACTAAAAGATGCCATTAGGTGTAATTCATTATTCTTTCCTTTTTTGCCACCTTGATTGACTCCTTAAAATTTATATATACATGTGTACTCTTTTTCTTAATTACATTCAATACGATATAGAAGAGAAAAATTCCTCTCCTCCAATATATTTTTCTCTTTTCTTTTTCCTATTATTAATTTCTACATGGTATCAGCCAAAACCGATCTCTGCGGGTTTTACGGAGTATTGTTTATTGTCCGTTATACTATTCTAGTGTTTGTCATCGGAATCGTCTGGTTATGCCCACACTTCTATTGCTCAATTAGGTACTATCTCATTCGACAATCCCTGGCTCTCTGAGTTCTCTTTCCAAAGCCTCTGGAATTTCCGGAATTTCTTCAACTAGAGTCTGTATGACAAAATTATGCCCATTTTACTGTAACACCACCCTATTTGATGAATACTTTGATGTCCCGTAAACCAAATGTTGACTGAGCATGTAGATCCTCCTGGATAAAAAATAGCCCCAACAAATAATAAATTGATAGAAACTCTCTAAAGGTGGTTTGGACATGGAACGAGAACACATGAGACAGACCCTACAGATAGAATTGAGAGGCTACTTTAATGATACCAGGAGGGGTAGACAACTGAAAAACGTGGAGGGAAGGGATAAAGAAATATATGATCAACCAGTTGAGTAAATTCCAGAAGCGTTGGAAAGAGAACTTTGATGTCCCGTAAACCAAATGTTGACTAAGCATGTAGATCCTCCTGGATCAAAAATAGCTCCAACAGATAATAAATTGATAGAAACTCGCTTGAGGTGGTTTAGACATGGAACGAGAACACATGAGACGGACCCTACAGATAGAATTGAGAGGCTACTAGTTGATGGTACTAGGAGGGGTAGACAACTGAAAACGTGGAGGGAAGGGATAAAGAAATATATGATCAATAGTGGAGTAACCGAGGGTAATGGTATATGAGAGTGTCCACTAATAGGGGGATTTGGGTTATGATGATGATGATAAGCCATCTCTTAACATACTTACTCCATTGCAAAGGTAACATAGCAATCAGCTGATCTCATTCTTTCACCATTAAATGCTAAGGAAATTAGGACATACAAGATAGAGAATGTCCACCTTGGTGTAGTTTTTACTAACTAAATGATTTTTTGCTTCAACTTCGTAAAGAAGAGGGAAATTCACACTCAAGTGTGTTCCCATTCTAGACATCCTTCCAAAAGAATATTTTTGCCCTTATCATGTCTGCACTGAATATTCTCTCCAAAAAACATAGAAACAAAACGGAAAGAATGTCATGTTTCTAATGTTAAGTTTGAAAAATGGTTGTCTCCAACAATTCATAAATAAGTTCATACTCATAACATAAAGATTTTCAAAGGCCTAGTTTACCATCCCCCAACAACCAAAGGCATTTCACAATTATTGCATCATTAACATGACATACGAGGTTGAATACAAAAATCAACCTCTCTAATTGGTTGTCAAATGTTGATGATAAAAATGTAGAAAGAGAAGAAAATAAATGAAGAGAATTACAAATCAATTTACACCTAATGACATCTTTCGTCAACCCTTGAATTAAGACATGAGAAAACATTATCTAGTTGAAAGTGAGAAATGGCTTTCGTCACCATGTCAGTAAATTGATCCCTGGACTTCAAATATGGAGTGGCAATATTACCAGAGGATACATGATGTCGAAGAAAATGACAATCAATCTCCATATATTGTGTACACTCATGGAAAACTGGATTGGAAACAATATTGTTTGCAGCTTGATTGTCACAAAACATGATAAGTGCCTTTGATGCAGGAAAGCCCAATTCATGAAAAAACTATTTGAACCATAATAATTCACATGTCGTGTTAGCCATGACCCTGTATTCAGCTTTGGCACTGGACGAGCAACAACAGTTTATTTCTTACTTTGCCAAGAAACCAAATGAGATCTTAAACGAATACAATAGCTTGAGGTAGATCGTTGATCATCAGAAGAATCAGCCCAATCAGCGTCAGAGTACCCATGAATATTAAATGTAGACTGATTCTTATAAAAGATTCTACAACTAGAGCAGGCCTTAAGATATCGTAAAATGCGAAAGGCGGCACGAAGGTAAGCATATGTAGGAGCACAGATAAATTGACTGACCACACTGACAGCATAAGACAAGTCAGGATGGGTGATAATAAGATAAATAAGTTTGCACATCAACTGCTGATAAAAACGGAGATCATGAAGAAGAGTCCCATCGGAT
This sequence comes from Chimonanthus salicifolius, assembly GCA_013350335.1. Classification (NCBI taxonomy): domain Eukaryota; kingdom Viridiplantae; phylum Streptophyta; class Magnoliopsida; order Laurales; family Calycanthaceae; genus Chimonanthus; species Chimonanthus salicifolius. The sequence goes on from CM023534.1 coordinate 53,462,084, forward strand.
GCAAAAAGTTTTGAATTAACATCAAGTGGGGTATCTGCATGCTTGCATCCATAATATCTAGCATCATGAGGAAGGTCATCTAAAACATATTTCCGTTGGCATGATCGAGCAACTTCAATTATCAAGAAATAATGAAGTAAGTTAAGATCTTTAATATCAAAAGACTGTTGCAGATAGACTGTCAAAGTACTAATAGAGTACTCATTATTCCATGTTCCACATAACCACCAGAAGTATAACATCATCTTTAGCACGATAAACAAAAATGAAATGATCTGATTGACATCGTGCAAAACTATAATTTATCAAGGTTGTGCTCAATTTATCAAACCACACCCGAGGAAATTGTTTGAGACCATATAGTGCTTTTTAAGTCGACATACCTTCCCTTTCTCCTCTTGTCTAATAAATCCTAGAGGTGATAGCATGTAAACTACTCCTTTCAAATCACCATGGAGAGACACATTCTTGACATCTAACTGATGAAGAGTCTACTGTTGAGTAGTACCAATAGAGATAATAATCCGGACAAAGCTGATCTTTGCAAAAGGGGAGAAATAATCCTGATAATCCTATAGGTCTGAGTGAAGCTTTTAGCTACTAGACGAGCTTTAAATCAAACAATGGATCCATTTGGATTATGTTTGAGAACAAAAACTCACTTACACCTTACCGGAGTCTTCCCTATGGCAAGAATACCATCTCCCAAGTCTAATTTTTTTCAAGCCCAACCAATTCTTCTTCCGTAGGAGCCTTCCAAGAAGAATCTCAAAGAGCGCTCTCAATCCTCTTAGGAATGGAAGAGGTACCTATTTTGGAGAGGAAGCTGCGATATGACGGAAAAACAACATGATAGGAAACAAGATGATTTAGTAGATCTTCAGTACATGCACGTTTACCTTACCTCAAAACAATGGGAAGATCAAAGTTCTCAGGTGATGGGTCTAGAGAGTCCAATGATGATTGGGTGGTAGTAGGTGAATTAACAGATAAAAGATTATTAGACAATCGAGGGAACCTGAAGAACGAAAGATACATCAAGAGTAGAAGATGGAATAGTCCATTTACCCTTGATGGAGGTAAAGGTCCCATCAACAAGTTTAACATGTCCAACAGAGAGAATTAAGAGGAAAAAAAAAAAAGATGAGACATACCTAACATGTGATCGGTAGCCCCAAAATCAATAATCCAGTGACAGCTAGATGACGTCTGACAAGCAGATGAGATAGTACTTGGAGTAGCAGAAGTTGGGCATAACTAGAGGATTGAAGGCTCTCATGTCTTTCTGCAAGGAATTAAATTCGTGCCAAGATACTTAAGTAACGTCATCACCAAGGCAAAGTTTTCTCAGGATCAGAATTGTGGTGCAGCAGATCGAAGCAAAGTTTTCTGAAAACTAAAGGATGTGCCACCTCTTGAGAACGAAACCAAGAATTGGAGTTCCTGCAAAAACTGGGTTTGGTTTACCTTGTTTCAACGAGATCAAAAACAAGGTTCCACGAGCATTCGAACTCAAAAACGGACTGTATAGGTGTGATGTAGGGTCAAAAACGACTGTAGAGTTGTGGGATTTTATGTTCAAATTTGAAGAGACTCCAGATCTAAGGAAACAAACAAAGATTGCCCTTTGAACTACTCACAAAATGCATGAAAAAATTGTCTCTGAAATGAGATCAGAAATCAGGGACCATCCATTCTGGCTAATACCATGTTGAAGATAAAAATTTAGAAAGAGAAGAAAATAAATGAAGAGAACGGATGAAAGCTTGAGAGAAATTAATTCTCTGTATGTATATTTCTAGTAATGAATAACAAGAGTACACATGTATATATAGATTACAAGGAGCCAATTTTTTAGTCAACCCTTGAATTAAGACATGTGAAAAACATTATTTACAACATCAAACAACTTCACAATCCACGAGGTGATACCATTGATCAACCGTTGAATTGTTCCAATAAGGACCCTTCTAAAAGTACTCCAAATGTTTTCAAGCACTAACTAGGCAAAAGAAAAGAGAAATAAATAAATTGGGATGGAAGACAAAGGATTTAATGAGAGTAATTGGATCATTGAAAGAGAGTCAACATTTTTTTCATTAGCCTATCTTCAACTCTTTCAATAATAGGGTTCCATAACACCAAGATACTTGGAGGGGTTGGTACCTATTTTGCAACCTAAAATATTTGCAACCAAGTTATTGAGTCAAGCCACAATTACCACAAGATTATGAACTTGGTTGATGTCCTCATAAAAATAATTTTACCATCAGCAAATTGCAAATGAATGTTTTCACATTTAAAGCACTCTACTGTAAAATCATGAATTAACCCGTGCTCGCTGCAGTGAAGGTCATATGTAAAGTTTCAACAACTAAACAAATAAGAAAGGGAAAATTGTGCATCCTCGACAAAGAGCAAAAGAACTGCTATAGTAACTCTTAGGAGCACATTTAGGTAGACTGCATAAGAAGCGGAAGCAGTGCATTCAATAATCATTGTCTCCATCTCACACCAAAGCACATCTCATCAAGTAAAGACTTGAGAAACCTCTAACACACAATATTATAAGTTCTTTTTTTTAAAAAAAAAAAACTAATTTGATAACCAAGACAGTTTCTTAACCTTACGATGAGCATCAATGCATCCGTGGGCACTAAGAATATAGTCTTGATTTCTACCCAGTACAATATTTCTCGGAAATCAGAAATAAGAGACAGCATCAGTTTTTGCAGTCTAAGGGTGAGAACTTTACGAAGAATCTTGTATGTGATATTCATGAGATTGATAGGTTGAAAATATTCTCTCAACCCATTTTTATGTAAGGAAATGTTGTGAAAAAGGACCCCATCTCTTTAGAAATGCAACTGTAGGAGTAAAACTCATGAAAGAAGCCCATGCCACAACTTTTTTTTTGGCAAACATGAGTAGTAATTTACATTTTAACTTTTTAACTTGTTGATTGAGCATTGTGTAGATGATGTATTCATCAATATGGAAGTTCAAGAAAAACTATTAACAGTAAATGACATGAAGCTTATTTCGCTAAAATTGTTAAAAGAACACAGGTACACAAGAGATGTTAAGTCATGGTTCAAATGCTCAAACCAGTGTAGAGTGGACATAAATCCCTAATAGAAAAATCCTACATCATCTTCATTTTACTTAGTGAAGTTTCAATCACGATATAAAATATCCAAATTTCTATACAAGACCTCAACCCCCCTGCCCCTCACCAACCAAAAAAAAAATAGAAAGAAAGGAAAAGAAAAGAACTCCACAAAATGTGTTGGGAGAAAATCACCTTCTCGACCACAAACAACAATATCGAAAAAAAAAAAACTTAAACGAGAAATCAACAAAGAGAAGCGAACTACAACAAAGAGATTTACATAGTTCCCTTTCAGTATGTCCACGGGTTCAACACCGATCACTATGCTGAAAGGCAAAAAAATGGAGTCAGCTCTCGTTTCAAATGTCTACATTCTCTCTCTCACAAAACGATCATATATACTACCCTAATTAGAGTTTACATAAACGCTATGTGAAATTACAAAATTGTCCTCCAATAAAAATTTGAGAACCAATCGATGTTCTTCCATTTAAAAGTCTCATCATTATCTCCAACAAGTGGAACAAGTCATTAGAATGCACTGAGAATTCTTCTATAAGCCTCCATAAGTGAAAGAAGTCCCTTCAACTCCCCCACCAAACTCCATCAATGAAACAAGTTAAAGGACCACACCAAAGGATTCAACTGCGAGCCTCCAATAAGTGAATTAAGACTTACTAACCTCATCAAAGGAATTTATTGAAACAAATGAGGCTTCAAAGTGGAACAGGTTTGTGGACCACACTAGAAGATTTGAATATGTGCTAACCAGCAGCATGAAATTTGACATCCTTCAATCATGTGCTCTTAAAACATGATGCAACTTCATGTAACTACTAATTTGTGCTCCAGCTTGTCTCTCAAAGAGGAGTCATCAACTTAGTTCTTAGAATTGTGGATTCTCTGTGAATATTTGTGCCAACAACCAACAACCTCCATATGAAAAAGAAAAAGGTGAAAGACCAAAATATAAGGAGCTAGAGGAAAAGGAAACCAATAAAGATAGGAAATGAATAAGTGACATGTTAGGTCAAGGAGTCTCAGATATCAAAACCCTCAATCAAGATATTGAAAGGATAAGGCATTGATGATGATGATGATGATGATGATGATGAATTATACAAGTGCAATAAAGAGCATTTTGCGTTAAAGATTTGGGTTCAGCATTGCTACTTGACAAGGTGTTTACTTGCAACATTGTGGTCTAAACTAAAAGAAATAAAATGGTTCATGGTAGGTCTCAATTAGGTTAACAAGCTATGGAAGTGGTTAAGCAAAGGTATCATATATATATATATATATATATATATATAGAGAGAGAGAGAGAGAGAGAGAGAGAGTTATGGGTGGGGGGGAAGCATCCTCACATGAAGAGTTTTTGAAGGGTTTATAGGGTGTGGTAGTGAGGAAAGAAGATAATAACTATAATCAAATTAGGGTTGGAAATTTAGCTTGCAAGCCTGAAGGCCTAAAATGTCCAACTCGATAAAAAGTGGCGTGAGCATCAGTCCAAATAAAAAACAGGCTTACGCTTGGACACATAAATTGAAGTTGCGAAAAGAAACCTAGGGTCATGGAAAATCAAGGTAGGAATCTGATGGATTGATTTTGAATTATATCTAAGTGAGACCCGCTTCCATTTTAGGTGGTGGTTGGATTTGAATTTGTATCCAAATCAAGTGGAGATTTTAGATGTAAGATCCTAAGACCCAAATGCACATCCACTTCATATTGACAGATTTAGAATCGAATATTTCCATAGAATAAAAAATCTTTACATTCTTCCTGATAAGTAAAAAATTAGATTAATCAAATAGTCAACTTTAACATTAAAAACCAAACAATAAAGCTCCTATAATCAATAAAAATGAGAAAGAAAAAAAGATATAGAAAATAATTCCAAAAAGCTACTCTAATACCTATACCCATATGAAAAGAAAGGTAAGTACAAAAGAAACACCAAAAATGTAAAAATAGATAATAAAAACATATTACTCCAATGGTGAAATCCAACTATTCACTTGTGATACAATATCCTAAATCTAATTTAATGTGTAGCATAGTAAGGACATAGAAGGGTAAATGTTGGTCTTAATCCTCATATAGATTAACACATAATATATCTACTAATAATAGATATTAGTTATATTATTGGTCATTCAGTTAGTAGTAATTAGATTCAGATATGACTAGATCCAAACCCTCATCCAAATATAAATGAATGTTAGGTTTGGATTTGGACCAAAAAAAAAAAATAGATATAAAATTTGTATCCAGATCTGTTTATTTTGGATGAGATGATTCAGAGTTTCAAGTTTTACATATTCATATATATCCCTAAATACGGCTAGAAGATGCTAATATAGATTTCTATGGAATCTCATGGAGTCTCTAAACTACTTGCTTGAATGCAACTTAGATATTGCCCTTTGGAAGAAGTTCAATGCAATATGTGGTTGGTCATGGGATTTGGTGGGCAAAATATGCACTTGGGAAGCATATTCTTCCAAAGGTAGAAGAGGTGGCTGGTATAATGTTTACCACTATTTGTAAATCAAATGCTCAAAGAAAGTTGATTAGTTCTTATATAAGAAAGCACACAAGATTAGTAAAAGCCCATGCCCGGCCCCATTGGACCAAAATGCTTATTCAAGCCCATGGCCTGTTGTGGGCCGAGTTCAAATAACTGAAAACCCCTACGTGACGTGACAATCAACTATGAAGACCAAAATTAGTGCCAAAAATATGCACAAGGAATGGCGGAACTCGAAGAATCGAGGTTTTGAAGACAAAGATTTCTAGAATACTCAAGAATGGCTCAAACGATGGTAGAAGAGTCCGAAATAATGCAGAAGGTATTGGATGGTTCAAGAAAACTCTACAAGGAGCTAAAGACATTTGGAGTTCACTAGAATGATGTAGAGTCTTCTAGTGTTGTTTAGAACCTTATGGAAGAATTTAGAAGTCCAAAGAAGTGTGTAGAGCCATGTAGTAGTGTAGTATGGTCTAGAAGGTTTTAGAAGTATATACTCGTGCAGAGATTCTTGGAATGTTCTTATAGTGTGTAGGATGATCACAAGTGGCACAATCTTAGCCATGCATGCTCCAAGGCCTCAAGTATATAAAGGGGTAGAAAGCTCATTTGTTTGTAAGCTTGAGAAGCTTGACAACCCTTGAGAGCCTTAAAGAAGAAACTCAAGAGGAAGATTGGGAAAGAGGTGAACTTCTCAAGTTGTAAAGCTTGTTGGATAGCTTCACGGTATTGTAAGCTAGCAAAGAATTCTAGCAAGTGTGTGAGGGAGTCTTGAGAGTGCCAAAGTCTTTTGTACTTCTATTTGTTCATCAATCCAAGTTGAGTTTGATTTTGTTTGAGTTTTATGTGTTCCTTTCTTAATCTTGTGTGCTTAAGCAGTTTCTGTGTCCATCTTGGTCTAAAGAGACCACCAATTGAAGACTTACTGATTTGATGACGGACTATTTGAGTGAGTGCTAACAGACATGAATTAAGAAAGGATTCGCCAAGTCTATGGGATTATTCTACCTTGTGATTGAGCTAAATATGGTGTATCAACTCTATGTTTATCTAAGTGATGCAAACACTAATCAAGAGTAAAAAAATTATCATAATATTTTTTGGAATCTTCTTCAAAAAAGAAATATATATTTTAATACATATTGTAAAGTTTGCTTGGGGTTGCCTATTATTGAATGTCAAATATTGCTTGTTGTTTACTTTTGGGGTATTATTAGTGTGAAGTTCTAAGGACAAGTTCAATTGTCATGCTTTAGCTAAGGTTTGAGGTTGTTTCAATATAATTTTCATTTGTTTTAATAATACACAGTAATCATTTAAAATAACATTTTACTTACCTTTGTTATTGGCACAATATGATGAAAAGTTCTATACTAAAAAGGATATACTCATGTAGTAATTTTTAAGAAGTTTCATATATTTAAATGGCACTGGCATAGGAGATCAATAAATGACATGGTTTTAATATACTTTTGTCGGGCTTCTAATAAACTCTATATGTTTATGACACAGATTCACATTGCACAACATTGTTTTATGGCATTGAGCCCCATAGGATAAAGTAGAAATACAAAGAAGAAACACACGACCATGAGTGAATTGGCTACAACACTGAGTTAAGAATACCATATCAGAACTTACTTAGGAAACCTTAATTCCAAGAAGCTAACTTGATAGAAATCATTGAAAAAGATGATGCTCCATCACTCCCTTGTGAAAATTCTAAACATGTGATTATGGTAGAAATCATAAACAGTATATATATATTATGGCAAAAGTATCTAAGTCTCTTAGAGCACCCGACTAATCCTCAGGGCATGTGTAAGCCTCCCTACCAACATACACTAGGTTACTCTACGGGAAGTGACCCTTTGAGGTGGAGTGAGAATCGAACTCAAGACTCCCTCTTCATTTTATTTACATTTTTTCCACAAAATCCTACATTTTATTATTCAAAGAGGGGACTGTCTAGAGATGTTAAAAGTACCAACTGTTATACAACAAAATGTCAAGAGGCATAACCATAGCATTTAATATAAAGATCTCGACCAATAAATTGCATTTGTTACGAGGCTAACCTTGTAACACCTTCCAATTGTGCCAAGAGCTTTTCCTCTTGGTAATGTACTCATTTTCAATTTAGAATTACAAGTGTTTCTAAAGCCTGGCCTTCAAAAGTTCAACGAAATGAAACTAAATTCTATCCGCCACACAACTGAGGATCCCTCTTTGGATAACTTGATTGAACCCAAACAACAAATTATGAATGTAACAGAGAGCATTTGCCTTCTGCACTACAGCCTCTTAGCAGATACCCACTCTTTAAAACCATATAATATAGTATATTTTAATCAAATCCCACACTTTTACTGAGAAATGAAAGGAAGAGTTAAAATGATGAACTGAACAAGAAACATGGGGCAAGGCAAAAGAAAATCTTACACAGCTAATGAATCCCAAGAGCAGTTCCTGAGTCCACGGAATGAGCCGTCTTCGCCGAGCAATTAATGTCGGCATTTCATGCATGAATATGGATGAAAATGATCTGCAAATGGCTTTGCTAAGCAAAATGACTGACAACGAGAGAGAGCACGCTCGTAAACACTCATGTCCGTTCGCATGTATGCCTACAACCGTGCTCTCTCTCGTTGTCAAGTAATGCCCTAAATCTCAAGAACAACTCAATTCCGCAGAAGCCTGCAAAACCACATAGCTTATTAACAATAAAAGAGCAAACAAAGATCAGATCTGAACCAATATAAGAAATTAAAGACAAAAATTCAACCTTTCTCTCTCTCTCTCTCTCTCTTTTAATACGTCGAAACCCGCCAACCCCACTTTGTAATCATGATAGCTAAAACTCCAGATCTATAACACCACCCACGAGCACCTTAAGGATTTGATGGCTAGACCTCCCACACAAAATAAAAGATAGAGAATATCCAACCACTCGAAGAATCGACCGTGCCTTGATTTTCAGAAATTAGAGAAGAAAATGGTATAACCAAGCTGAAATAGGATTTTCGTCTCAAGATCCAGCAGGAAGAAGAAATCGCAGAGAATTCAAAGACCGAAATCCCATCAAACAAAAAAGATATGCAAGTCAACAGAGATCAAGAACTTCAAATCTACAAATTTCTTCAAGAAATAGTGAGAGGAATTAGACTTGGAAAATAAATAACCCATTAAATAAAAAAAGAATTAGAGACTGGAAACTTCGAGTGAAGAAATGGATAGGTAGCTGCTCCTCCATTTAAGGCCCTAAATCTAACCCGGAGGAATTACTGGGTCCAGTACCAGAGAGAAATATTACCTTCTTTTACGAATTAAGGAAAAGAGAGCCGTAGTACCGATTCCCATATATGGTTGATAAAGCTTGTCTGTGGAGCTTATTTCTCCACCAAGATGGTGGTCAAGAGGAAGTGGATCGATTTTTCTTTAAAAAAAATATCTCCAATAAACATTTATAACCGTTCGATCTAATGAACGGTAAATAATTATCTCTTTGGATCAGATGTAAATATAATTATGAGGACATTAATTTTTTATTAATATCTAATCCAGACCATCAATGGTACTTTGGTAAGCCAATTTGGATGCCACGTGCCATTTTCTAGTGTTCTTAAAAGAATTTTAGCTGTTATTTTGCGGGGAGTCCCGAAGAGTCTTTTTAAGAAAGCGGGACCATTGATTGCTGGTACTCTCACCAAATCATTTTCTCTCGTGTTTATCCTCTTATTTTCTTCGCTCTTTTCCAGTGACGCGACTCTCGACGTGATCTAAAGCGGAACCCGAAAAACAGCACGGTAACTTCTTAGTGTTACTGAGAACGGTGACCTCGAGCTACAAACAACTCCAGCAAGTGTTAACTGCTTGCTTCAAGGAGAACGGACGGAACTGACTTTAAACGGTAATCGAATACGGAGAAAAAGCTCTCCATCTTGAATAGCGATCATATGATAATAAATAAGTAAAATGACTTCAAGATAAGAGATATAATTTCATTTCTGTTTAATTATGTTGTTTTATTGAATTAATTATGAAAAGATTAACGATATATGATGTTAGGATTTAAAAATTAAAAATTTATAGTTAAGATGATTGATTATATAAGATAAGATCTTATTTTTGTACTCTATCGTATATTTAGTTCAATTATATAGTAATTTAATAATATTTTAGAATTAGTTTTCATTTTTCATTTTTTTTTTAAATTACATGTAGGAAACTGCAGAAAATCCAACGTAAAATCCATACAGGTGATATTCACTGTCCTTTAAACTATACCAAGTTAAATAATGAAGGCTCGAATTTGAGACCTCTTGTTTTCTGAGGCGGGAGGTTAACTAATTGAATATTTTTATTAGAATTTCTAAATAAATCATTACTTTAAATTTTTTTTAACTTTTATTTAGTTTTTCATATTTAAAAATTATTATAATTTTGTATAAATCAAATCAGAGATTTAAACTCAAAGATTCTCTCTTATACTTCTATCATTTTTAAGTAGATACATGTCCTTTCCTACTCATAACTTTTTGTGAGGATGAGATGTTCATTATACACTAGCTCTTACTGTTATTATATATATTTAGATGTATAGTTCATCAAATGAAATGGCGATAGATTTATTGAAATATTTTTTTTTAGTATATTGTTCATTAAGAATTACTTTGATCATATTGATGGAGTCATATTTTAAAATATTATAAAAAGAAAAAGTAATTTTAAAACTTTAAAAATATAACTTAATTAATCATATTAAAATATTTTGATAGATATTGTATTAAAAGAAATATTCTTTTAATTTTCTTATACTTCTATTTAATGGATCATAGTTACATGCACACAATAAGACTCTTAAAGAGTACTGATGAGGAATAAGATTTTTTATCTTTTCACTTGTGGACGCGCGCATCTGCATGAATTATGAAGACAGGACTGAAATGAGCTGCCGCAGTGACACGTGAACAAGCAATGGTGGGTCCGGAATGATGTGGGGGCTAAGTTGGAGAATGAACAACAGGATCACACGTGTCCCTAAGAAGGAATCGACTTTTCAAATTTAAAAGGGGTGTCACAGCGTGTGACAGATGGGCTAAAATCAGGGAAGGTACGGGGATGCCCGGATTTGTGCTTCGTGACTTCTCCAGATGTTTCTGTCCCTTATGCCGATAAACGATAGAAGTGGGACGTCCTTGTCGTACCTGCTGAGAGAATAATATGGAAGAAAGTGGAAATTCAAGACCTTTGCCCTCACCTCACAGCATTATGTAAAATTTTGGCATTGGATAAAATTTTAAATTACAAACACATTGGGTAAAATTTTAAATGCAACAAATTATAAATATGGATGACTATAGGATTTGTACATGAAACCAATATAATTAAAACTAGACAGGGCCGAGGAGGTTCGACCGTGACTCACTTCTTCCTGGTCCGGTTTAATGAGAAAACCTTTTAAGTGTAAAAACCACTAAAAGTCATGTTGAACATAAATAAATAGTGGAGTGTGAAAAAAATTAAGAAAAAATCCATAGCTAGTTTTAAATAAAAAAAATTATTTTATACTATTTTTCAACATTTGCATAATGCTATGTAGCTATATAAGTATAGAGTTTATAAATAATTTAAAGTGACAAAAAATTTAATTACTCTATAAATATAGAGTTTTGAGTTGGTCCAAAATTAAGTATAAATATTTTTATTTAAATTAATTTTATCAATTTCATATAATTTTAATGCCACGAAATTTAGAGACTAAAATTATTTAAAGAGATTAAAATTTGAAATTTTAATCAATGGCGTGTTTGATTTGATTAAGGTATTTTTGTTTATTCATATTAAAAAATAATCTTTGATTTAAAATTTTATTTCAACTCATCAATTGCATCTTAATTAGTAATTTAATATTATTTATAATATTTATATTAATTACACGGTTTAACTGAGTTTAACTGCGGTTGAACCCAATTGAACCTTATTTAACCCAACTTTCTATTTAGACGGTCCGATTCTGATAACATTGCATGAAACTTCTAATTCTTGAACTTAAATGATTATCAGTTGAACTACTTTGTATGAATGTAGATCTGATAGAGTTGAAATATATAATTGTTCATCTTAATTAATCATATAAATAAATAGATTATAAAAAATATTAAATAATAAAAATAAATTTTATTGAACAATTAAAAATGAATTTATTAATCAATCTTTTATTGTTTAAATAAAAAATAAAGTGTTAATTAAATATTTTGATCAAGAATAATTAATCTAATAGTGAAAATACATTAAATGAAATTTGTAAGAATTTGAATATAATTTTAGAAATAAAATGAATTTTAACAAATTATATTTAATATAAAGTGGGTCTAATGTAAGACTCATAAAATATTTTGTCATATAATTTTAATCATGTGAAATTCTCAAGTTTTATTTTATACTCATTATGTCCCAAATTAGTTATCCTATATGGATTTTGGAATTGTCCCAAAATAGTTGTCTCATTTTGTATTTGATTAGTATAAAATGTTTTGAAAATGGATGAGATCACATGAGTGCTAGCCTTATATAGAGATTTTCTTAAAAAATACAAATATTTTAAATAAGACAACTAAAATGGAGCAAAAAGAGCATTTATTTATCTGTAAAAGGATTCTTTTTCCCTGCATCTGTAGATTTATTGATCTCTAATTGACCGTTGAGCCTTACATGTTACATGTTAGTGAAATTTAATAAAAGAAATTTACTGGAAGTTACTTGGCCTTTGGAAAATGCTCTTGTTACATGATGTATTATTTTAATTGAAATAGTAAAAAAATATTTTTACCAAGATGAGACATTTGTGGCTTGATGAACTTAATGTATTGAATTCAAGATTGTGAAATATTTCAACATAAAAAAAATAAAGTCAAATATTATTAGTTGTTCAATGCAAATAACCAAAATTGATAGTAAAATAATCATTGATTTCAATGTATCTAAATTGTAAAATCATTATTGACCTTCAACACCAATTTTATACTATTTAATTTAAAATAAATAAATTATTTTACTTTTACAAAGCTTTCATCTTTGGATAGATAAATATGGAATATGTAGTTTTCCTTATTGCAATTTTATTTTTACTTGCAATGGTCATAGAATGTGGATTATGGATGATGAAGATCACATTAAATGAACAATTACAATCTTCATAAACTCATTTTATGGACACAAAACTTAAATATTCTAATAAAAAGAAGAGAAGAAAAGAAAAGAAAGTTTCCATTTCCTTGCTCATATATAACCAATGATTAAACAGCAATAACTTTCATGTAGGGTTTGTTTGGATTGGGGTGAAATGAGAAGAAAGTAGGGGATTTTACTCCATTCTACCATTTGATAATCTCTTTTCGTAAGAGAGAATGGACTCCTTTTAATATCCTTCTCTATTTATTGAGTAAGTTCTCGAGTCATTTAATTTTGAGAGTGGTTTGATGGTCAAATATCTTTTCATTTTTGTAGGAAATTTTGAAATAAAGTCTCTCTTAACACAAAAAAAAAAATCACTCTCCATTTGTTCTTTACTGAGTATATGCGGATTTAGAGGTGAGAACTTGGACACCTTGATCTTAAAAAAAGAAAAAGAAATCTTGAGTCAGTCATTTGTGAAAAGAGTGAAAACCCAGTTTATATTTTTTTTCTTTTTACCTCGATTTTCTTTCAAGTCTTTTTTTTTTTTTTTAATTTTTTTACATGTAATTACTAAATAAGTCTTAGGAAAATCTCTGAATAAGAGGATGTCCTATTCAGTACAAAAAATTCTCTGAGTAGATAAAGTACTCGTTGAATTTCTAATTCCTAATTTTTTCTCAAAGCTGAAGTATGATTGCACCTTAAGATTATTATTATTTTTAATTTTATTTTTATACATTGAAGTTCCCATAAAATTGCTTGAAGCTTTGTTAGCAAATCTCATTCTTATGAATATCTTATATAGCATACAAACATGGGTTCAGATGTGAAAGGCCACGTGGCACTCTATCCATCTTAATCTTAATATTTCTCATATTTTCCAAAATTCACTCTATATCCTAAATCCAAAATTCTTCCTAATTCTCTCCCACCACCCATGCAACTCACTCTCTTGTTGCCTTTTAGGTTTTCTTTTTTCCCCTTTTCATCCAATTTCATTAGTTTTTTTTAATTCGTTTTTTTTGAATTTACGTGTAGAAAACCGCGAGATACCCAGTGCAAAACTCGTACAGGTGATTCCACTATCCCTAAGGCACACCATAGTTTAGTCATAGAGGCTCGAACTCATAACCTTCCACTTCCTGAGACGGGAGACAACATACACCAATATGAATAAATATTTATAACTTTACATGCCTTTTAATGCCACTATTTTACTATTTTCAATTTCTCTAATTAATCCATATTCATTCATTAAGATATATCACCGTTGATTAAGACCATTAACAAACTTATATCTTAAATTCTAGAATTGCTTTCTCTACTTAGAAATGGAAGTGGCTTATTAGAGATTTGCAGGCTACAGCCCCATGCAAGAATGGGTCGTTTAAAGAGTGCATCATGTTTTATTTGTGCCTCACATAATTTGAAAACTCAAAATTCAGATTCAACTCAAAATTGTATTAAGTTGTATAATTGAGGCAAGATTTTCAACTCAACTCAAAAAAATTGATTTGTCGCGAAATTTTATCAAATCAAAAGGATTTAGAGTAAATCACCTGAGTTTCTTTCGAGCTTTTAAACTAGGGTGCCTCATCAATCTAACCAAGTGTTACCATTTGATACCCACACTGTACAAATGGTAAGCTTGGTAAGTTATACCATTGATTTTGAGTGACAAGCATCTATAAGGTAGTACATTCCACCTTTTGAGAAATTGATTTTTTTTATTTCTCAATCAACTATTTTCATTTTTATCAAAAGATTTTATTATCAATTTTACTTTCTTCTAAAACCTAATTTAATATCATATTCTACTTAATAATTTATTTTTATTAAAATAACACTTTTATATTTTTAATTTCATTTCATGTTCTTTATCATAATAAAAACATTCTCCAACTTTAAAGTTCTACTTAGTAATTTATTTAATTTTGTATTAGTTTTTCTTTAAATGAAAAGATGTTGGCCTTTCCCGCTTCTTAACCATCTATCAAATAGTAGTTTTATTTAATTTTATATTTTATTTGATAGCATTTTGTGTTGCACAGGCAACATATTCATACCTTTGGTTACCATTCTTATTATGGTTAGTTTACTTTTTTAATTATTCTGCTACGTTTGAATTATTATCTATGTAAAAATTTCCCTAATAATATGAAATTTCTAATTTTATTACCTTCAATTTTATTTCATATTGTGAAGCATTTGAGCCTTCACCGCTTTTATAATTTTGGTTTATATTTTGTCTTTATTTTAATTATTTTTAGTGCCATGAATGCCATTGGTTGTATACTCCCTCTGTCCCAAATTAGTTATCTCATATGTATTTTGGGATTGTTCCAAAGTAGTTGTCTCATATGTATTTTAGAATAGTTAAAGAATGTTGGAGAGAAGTTAATAAGTCTATTGAGAGTCTTTCTTTATAAAATTTAAAATAGGATAGAGGAAATATTATACAAAAATGGGTTGAAAGTTTAAGAGCTGCATGTGGCCAACCCTTCCACAGTTCTCTAATTTAATTTCTTAGACTTCTCTCCCAGTAAGTATTGCACATCTCTCCCCTAATTCTCTCTCCATATCAAGTTTTTTTTAATTTGTTAATTGATTCATAATAATAATCATGTCTCACACCCATTTTAATTACTTAATTAAATATTAATTATATACTAAATTGATTCATTACAAGGTTTTTCGATTTTCAATTCAAATTCAAGTCAGATTAGAATTCACGCATGTTTGAATTCTCAATTGCATTAAGTCTTCACTTTTGAATTCTCAATTTCTCATTTGAATTGAATTCCTAAAACTCTCAATTTTTCCGGTGAAATTATCCCCTCGAAATTAGAGTCATCTCTTCTTTTCAAAGTGAGAGTGGATACCTAGGGTTTCATTTTTTCAAAATCCTTGATTCAAATCCAAAGATTTTGAGTCAAAATTTATTAATTTTAGTATAATGACTTAAGTAAGCGTAAAACCCCTACCTAAGCTTGCATCATATAATCACAAAAACACCTTTACATCTAAAAAAAATTTGAGCGGAGTGCTTTACCCTTCCAGACCCTCAGAAATGTGCACAAGCAGCGGTGGTCATTTCTCCCAACTCGGCCTGAGCCCTACATATATAAATGAGCTTGGACAAAATATTTTGTCCGATCCGTTGGGGTGGGGCTTTTCTTTGAAGCCCATTGAGGCCAGTCAAATTTTCTGGCCCATTTATATTTTTATATATTAAGTTTTTTAACCCACTCCCACCTACCCATCGTCTCTCTTAAAAACGAGTGAGTTATTCGCTTCACTCGTTTTAGGGTTATCATCTGAAGAGTTCAATAAAATACTTCAAAGTACCACAGAAGACTTTGCTAATAGTACAGTAAAAATAAAATGCATCTCCAAACAACCTATAAATTTATCTTCAACTTTCTCAATTATTTGTTATCAATCTATTTTCTTATCTCAAATAAAAAATCCCTCTCACTCAATATAGGATAGTTCAACTGATAACTTCTCACCTTAAGAAATGAGAGGTTGCGAGTTTAAATGTCCGTGGTGTTAACTAATGGCTATCTTATGTGGGTGCAGGACATCACTCGAAGAAAATTTTAAGAGAATTAATCTAACTCCAAGAATTTCAAGAAAATTTCCCTCTTCACTCAAAAAAAAAAAAAAAAATTCCTCTTCTACCATACTGAAATAAAATATAAACTTAAATTTTGGTATTCAAACGTCAAGAACAACGAGAGCGCGCACGATAAAAAAGGTTTCCAAGGGTCTATTTACATGTGATTCCTACAAATTTTCGTGCTACCAAGTACATACACCAAAAGGGAAAAACATTACAGATATTAATTTTAAAATAACTAAAAAGCATAACTTTTAAAAAAATTGGACAAATTTAATTAATAAAGACATACCTATCATTAAGCATGAATGTCATTACATCCATAAGAAGTATCACAAAAACTGCTTAATAGCATGATATGATCAAATAATTCATCTGTGCTACCTTATTCACAACTACATTAAAAAAAATTAATAAATTATTCAACAATGAAATTGAATTTAAAATAGTAAAATCATAGTAGTTAAAGCACAAGGCACACTTCTAATAACATGCTTTTTTTTTTTTTTTCATTTTAGACATACTTTTTGTTGTATTTTTAAATTTATGTGTATTTATTTAATTATATATTTGTGTCTTAATATAAATATAATGCAATTGCTTACAACTATTTTTAAGATGTTAATGACAACTGCATTATTTTTTCAACTCATTATCAACTAAACGAATACAATATATAACGTATAAAAAATGCATCAAAATGTAAATGTATAACTACGTAATATAAGAAGCTAATGACATATAAAATCAAGTAATTACAAGTTAAAATAATAAATGAAAATCATTATTAGAATTATTATATAATAAAAAAAAGTGCATTTTTATATAAGATGAATTTTTTTTACTATTTACATTTTAACATCTAATAATAAAAATGAGAAGAAGAGTTTTCTATGTGTGAATTAACACTTTGGAGAAAAACTGCATTTTACTATTTACATTTTAATACTTAATAGGAAAAGATTAAAGGTGCACACTTTCATATGAGGTGCAAGGCAAACTTTAGTGCCACTCAGGCTTGTGTTGAATGTCACATCGAATGTGTGTTGTGAAGGTGCTGGGCTTATAAGTGGAGGTAGACACCATCCATAATATCTAGTCATTTTGGGGTGAGAAGCGCCTCCTTGATATTGGTATTAGGGCCAACTTGGGGGCACTATAGTGTGGACTTGGGGGCACAATAGTGGGGCTCCACCTAACGCGTAGACTCTATATGAAAGATGTGTAAGATGTGTAGGTCTCCTTGATGAGGGTGCCATGGATTGGGCCGGAGAGCCAGTCACGCAGCATGTGTTGAGTCCTAAATCGGACGTGCTGGAAAGGATCTCGGCTTATAAATGGAGATAGACACCACCCATAATATCTAGTTATTTTGGGATGGAAAACGCCTCCGTCACATTAGGCACACTTTTGTCTACTATAAATGAAATAGAAGTTATATCTTTAAAAAAATCATTTATAAAGTATAAAAGTTGTATACTTCTTCAAACAATCAATCTCAAGTATACATACAAGGGCTTTAGTAGCATCCATCTGAGAACCTTACCTCCCTCATTAATATAGGAATTTCCAAATTATCACGAGTCCTATGAGCAAGCTTAAGGTATCCATATGCATAAAAGCTCCTAAAATTTTAAATGTCAAAATCTTTTCTCCAATCAACTCTTGGCTCTTACAAATAAAGTACGATTTGTGACTTATTTACCTTGAAAATTGTTAAAGTCTTGTATAAGAAAGAGGCATCCACCACGACAGTTCTCTGGTTCACGAGACAATGATTTTTTTTTTAAACAGTTGAGAATATATTATCATTAATGAAAAAATAGTACACAAAGAGAAAGAAATAGTGGTGGCTTAAGAGGATTAGGCCTCCAACCCAACAGAGAAACCAAATACAAAAGGGACAAACAAATAAAAATACAAAGCAAAAAATCCAGCCAAATCAGTTAACCACTCGGGGCAACAAAGGTACCGAGCAAAACCCCGTCGATACCGTTTTTTGCAAGGAAATCCATTGCCCCATTTGCAGGCCTACTTATTTGAGTAAAGGATACTTCCAAACCCACCATTAACTCCTTAATCTCCCTCGCTAAGGTAATTAATCTTCAAGGAGGACGTTTCAAAACCTTGACCCATTTAATAGCATTGAAAGAGTCACTTTCAATAATTAATTTCTCCCCCCTAACATTCACTCGGAGAGCATTGAAAGAGAGAGTCACAAGACAATGATTTGGATTGCTATACAGAGAGAGCAGAATTACTCCTTTTTATTGTGATAGGAGCTTTCTTTAAACTTCATTTGAATTGAATAACCAAATATCAACTCCTTTTCTTTTATGAATTTTCAGTGCCCCGATAGAGTTACCTTTTTAGATATCCATCCTCGGTTGACCTCATCAATATGGAATATCGGTTATCCAATTCAATGATGTCCAATAACTCTTACTTGAATCAATCCAGTGAAATTGGTTTTACAATTTTTTTTTTAATTTATTTAAGAGAAATCGGGAGAAACCTAGCGTAAAATCCTCAAGAATGATACACACTGCTCTTAAAGCACCAGGTGAGGTCATAAGGGCTCCAACCTATCACCTTTCACTTCCTGAGATTAGAGATTACCAGTTGAGTTACACCTATATATGCATTTTATTATAACTAGTAGAGTAGTTTTTTAAGATATCTTGTAAAATATTTTTTGCAAAACAAATTATAAATTACTATAAAAGAAAGTATTGAGTAATTGATATTAGGTCATAAGTTTTTGCTTGAGGGGACCCATTTGAATGCTTCTGATGAAAATCATATGAAGGTGCTTGTCTTAGCTTTTAGACTGTCTGCTTGTTTTCATGGCTACCTGAATTTCACTGTGACCATAGAACCATGGGCCAGAAGTACTTTAGAAATGGGCCAAGACAAGCAGACGGTGGAAAAGCTATTTGTACTAGCTATATGATGGTCTAAGACATTCAACAGGTCTTACTGTTGTTGGCCTCATTGGGATCTTTTGTGTATTTGGGATTGAATTTTTTTAACAAGATGATAAAAAACAGAAAATTAGGAAAACAAAAGAAAAAAACCTATTGTGAGTATATTTTAGTAAAGAATCTTTTTTTTTATATAGAGTATTAGACTTTCGAGAATCAAATTTTCGATACGAATAAAGGATGTTCTAAGCCATTAGAAAAATATCCAGAAAAGTTGTTAAAAAAAAAATTGGAAAATCATTATAAAGAAAAACATCATATGAAGTTTATGTTTTTTACTTTCTCACTCACGATGACATGTGTCTTCTATTATAATTCATGAATTTTTTAGTACAAGAAAGTAAAAAACCTTAATTATTGATTGACATTAGAACTTTATATACTCTATATTCATATAATCACTTATCAATGTACTCAAATTATATAAGACATTTGACCATTTTATGGGAAATCTTGTCTCACAAGCCTAACTACTTAATGTAAGTGGTCGAAAACTTTAGTGGGTCTAGACCTGATAACGCGACGGGCTAGGTTTGGGCCAAATTACGTTAGTTTGGGTCTATTTTGGATTTAGATCTATTTTTAGTCTTGTTAAATGGGTTAAGTTAGTTTGATTATATTTTGGATTTGAGTCAAAGTTGAGTTCACCTATTTACTTGACTAATTAGACTTATTTAATAAGACATGTACCAAAACTACTTATTAAATGTGTGTAGATCTTATATAGTTGGATGTGTTACATATAGACGTGGCAATGGTTGGGTCAATTAGGTTTACCATTTGTGAATGGGTTTGGGTCATGGTCTATCCAATTTCGAATGGGTCATATTGGATAATCAAATTAGGTCAGATTTTGCCAAATCTAAATGAGTCCACTATCAATGTGCAATATTCTAATGAGTTTTTTTTTTTTTTGAACTATGTTGAGTTTTTTAATTTTAGTACAACTTGGATTCTAAATTCATTAATCTTATTTAGAAAACAAATTTAGTGGCAATTCTTTAAGAATATAAGTTATTTTTAGAATTTTTAATAAAAAGTAACTATAGAATTAAAAATGGGAGACCTCTTATCCCTCTTTTTACTCAACATAAACTCTTGTGAATTGCATCACATTTACATTTAAACTTTATAGGAGGAGAGAAAAAACTTGAGGATCAACTTGGGTAGCTAGTCAATTTAATTCATCAATCAAATATGTCAAAAGGTGTATACCAATAACTATACTATAGATCTTTACCATTATGAGTTAAGGTATATAAATTTAAATGAGCCATACATACACCCGGTTTATCTTTCTCTACATACCATTTTTCAAAATTTTGATTAAAATGACCAATTTGCCCTTCTATTTAATATTCAACCGAAGAATCGCTGAAGGAACCATTCCTTTATATCAAGAAATACATCCGTTATAATTCAAACAAGGTACATTTGATTATATATATATATATATATATATATATATATATATATATATATATATATATATATATATATATATATATATATATATAATACATGGATGTGTTTTTTGATATAATGTTATTATCATCACACAATGATACTGCAGTGACTGAATAATTGTTTTGGATTGGGTTTTTGGTATTAAGTACAACGTAATAGAGATGCAAACTGGATGGGAAATGAACCAAACCTGACTGACCCTACTGGATCTGGTTAGAAACCTGTTCAACTCATCGACAAACTCACTTTATTAATCGCATGTTTAGGCCCCACTTTATTAATCGCATGTTTAGGCCCCGTCAAAATTCAGAGCATGCAATTTTAACGTTCATTTTATATTGAAAGTGAGACTCATCTCATAAATACATAAAATCACCTGTAAATAACTCGAACCCGAGCAACTAAAGAATGTCCTTTATTAGGGACGACCATGTCATCCATCATTCAAACCATTGATGTTAATCATGAAATTTTCTCTATCAAGCTCACACCACTTTAACCTCACCAACATGGCTTAAGATTGTCGATGAGCTGAACAGGTTCACAAACTTCTAACTTGGTTTGAAAAGTCATAAAGTGAAGCTCAAACTTAAATTGATTTGCTTAGCAATTGGATTTAGATTTTTAATTAGCAGATGAGATGAACTTAAGTTAGAGGTAAGGGTGTAACTTAGGTTGGGTCTAAGTTAAGATATGGCCAATTTGAGTCTAGCACAGAAAGCCCGACTTTGACTTGAAAGTCCAAATTTAAGTCATAACTTATAAATGCTGATTTATTTGACTAATATTGTGCATAAATATAATTAAATCTTATAATATTTAATTTTATAAGAATGGTACACAAAACTTCTATTCTAGGCCCAAGTTAACCTGAGCCCAAATAAGCCAGTGTAAACACTTTAGGGTTGAAATAGGTCTTGTGTCCTACGAACACAAATTGGGCTGCGCTCGGATATGACTAACTCGGAATGACCAGGGTGGTGGCCCTTTAATTGCAATTTGGGCCCTAACTGAGGCAGACCCAAAACCACTTCAGCCAGCCCGAGTTGCAGCCTAGTTTGAGGTTGTTCCCTTGGCTTGGCTTCTTACGAGCTTGTATTAGTATTTGTGTGGTTATATCATTGTAAGCTAGCTGTCTTTTTTTCTGTATTAAAGTCCACTTGTTTAGGACTTCCTTTTAAATCTTAATAGTGGTGGGCCCATGAAGATCCATGTCCCACGTACTAGTGCTGGACAATTAAATCCAAAGTCTCCCATGGAAACATGTAAGTCGGTCCAATTTTGTGGGTGTGTCCCATTGGAACTGGGTCAGGTCAGATCCAAGCATCTCCAGTTTACATAATGGGCTTGGGATTCACTTCTTAACCCAGCTTTTGGGCTTCAACATAAAGCCCAATTGCAGGTGTAGACCATTATTAAAGTACATCTATTAAATTGTTGGCCCAAGAAAAGTCCTCTAGTAAATGCCGTAGGAAAAAAAATCAGATCCAGGCCGACTCAAATTTATTTTGTTAAATTTTGGGATATGTTAAGAATTCAAAAGCACTGTTATAGACTAAAATTTGAGTGGAATTATTTACTACAATATTCAACTTTACTGGGATTTCATGAGAGTAGAGTCAATTACAAGATTCCTTTTAAAATTCAAACAAATACAAATATAATATATGTATACTTTTAACTGTACATAATATATTCTCATCAAAATTATTACCAATCTTGATTTTCCTTTGTTTGTAAAAAAAAAAAAATCAAGCATATTAACTTGAAATAGGGTGGAATGATTTGAATTTTAAAATAATCAACCTAAACAAATACCAATTTGTAAAATTTTAATCTCCTAAAAGCTTCAACATGAGGAAATTTATCAGGAGTTGGAGTGATAGTCAATAATTCGACTTAGAAAGCGTGAGTCCTGAGTTAAATTCTCATGCCATCCAAATTGCCACTCTATGTAGAGTTACCTAGTGTATATATATTTTAAGAATTAATCGGGTGCTCTAAAAGATTTGAACACTTTAATTATAAAAACTAAAAAGGCCTTAAATTCGAATCCACTGAATCTCGGCAATGGATTTAGCTAGTTTCCAAGTTCAGAAATGCTTGCATCTTCTTCAGTAGAAAATAAATTACAATCCTTCTAAAAATGGAAAGAGTGGCCAACTAATAACTGACTAGTCGATAGTCGACTCTCTTGAAAGGAGGCTTGATTATGTATTGAGATCTAATGCCTAATAATAGCCAATTAATTGGTCACCAGCATGCATTTCATTGTCTAAATAATAGACATTTGATTGCAAACATAGTTCTATCGATGAACTCTCCTATCATGTAAAGAAATTGATCAAAAGTCTCTAAAATATTTTTCCTCGTGTAGTTTTGAATTGGAATTTTTTTTACTGACTGATGTGTCTAGGTTTTTTAAAGCATCTGACTAATCCTCGAGATATCTGTAAGTCTATCTACTTATATTTACAGAATGACTTTATGAAAAGTGACCCTTTAACCTAGAATGAGAATGGAACACAATATTCTCACTTTCACAAGCTGATTTAAAGATTGAATGTGTATATACTTTATCTACTCCTCTAATTTTTTCCTATAAGAGATCTCAACTTTCGATTCATTCAGCGTCTCTTTGATGCAGGACAAGGGATAGAGTTACCTTAAGTGTCTAATGTGGTTATGAAATGATCAAAATAATGCACCCTAAACCTAAAATGAGTTGAAATTAGTCAGTCAATTAATAATTGACAATTGACTAACATAAATTTGACACAAATAATCACACAAGTCCCGTCAATCTAATGTAAATAATTATATAAATTTACCAAACCAAATTAAGGAAGGACAGTGGTAGCAGTTTTGATGATTTAAGACAGGTAGGGATAGCTCTGGGACGAATTTAGAACAGATCCCGAATGGTTCTGTGATAGATCTGAAACGGATCTGGGAGAAATCAATATGCAACTTATAAGTATGTAAAGTTGCAACCACTTCCACTCTTTTAATTTTTTTTTTTTTCCAAAGTTTGTTTTTATTGTTTTTTATTTACAGGGTTATTTAAACTTTTTCCATGGTAATTTTTTTTATCTCATGTTTTAATTGTTTATTCCCAAATCATTGATTAAATCAATATGATCCCTAACTCCAAAATTTTAGGCCATGAGAAATACTGAGAGGCAAGAATAAATAATAAGTTTGGAGAAAAGAATGCATGATAAATGCATACTTTCCTTATGAGAAAAGAATATATAATGTGTAGGCAACATGTTTGCCTTTTCTATTGTCCTTTTATGTTTAGTGCATGCATGAATCACCCTTTTGCCTCCTCTTTTTTTTTTCCCTCCTGTCTTGTGTTTGCCTTTTAATAGACATTTTGTGATTAATTAAAGTTTTAAAATATTTAACATTTAAAACAGAATCATTTGATCTATACCTTTATTATTTTATGAAATTTAAGAGTATCAAATTTGCTTGACGCAAATTTTCTATTTTTTACTTTTTTTTTTCTTTCTAAAGTTGAATGAGTTGATTCGAGATAACCCGATTAGATAGAATTTCGATCGGAAGTGAGTCAATGGATTCTATCAATTTTTTTCTAAAATTTGTACTAGTACATTTTAATAGAGTGTATGTACTTCGTTTATTTCATTAAAAAGAGTATCTATAATATTTTTTTTAATATCATGGACACATTTGAATTAAAAACATAATGAAATACATAAGAGGTGAGTTGACTTCCAATTAACCTAATCTTAAATTTTGAAAATTTAAAAGTTTAATTATCATAAATGGTTGACTTTTTATATTATTATAAAATATCATCATCATCATCAGAAATGTAAACTCGGTAGCGGATACGAATCAATTGATATGAGCATATCAGAGATGTGGATCGGTTCACCAATAATTTGCTCATATAACCTCCTCTCTCAGCAATTTTATTTTTAATTTTTTCAAAAATATTATATAGAAATAGAGAAAAAGGAAAAATCTAGTGTCAACATATTTTTTTTTATTAAAAGGGAATATAGACCATTGAGAACCCAAATTCAATATCAATATGTCCTAAAAAAATTTGAAAATGTTCAAAAACTTTAGAAAATAGAAAATCGACATGAGAAAATACCTAATATGAAATTTATATTCTCTAGTATTCCATAACGACATCTATCTTCTATTACAATTTATTAATTTTTTATGGTAACAAAATTTGAATTTTATGAACATGTTGAATATTAGAAAAATCACATGAACATTCTAAAAACTATATCAATCATATTGAATGCTCTTCATTTAATTTCATAAGCATTTGTACAAAATTTCTTTATACTTTTCACAATAAACTCCAAAATGGGAATTATTTTAAAAAAACTCAAATTTCATGATTCTTAAAAAAATGGAAAATGACACAGACAGCCACACACCCTACAAACTATATCAATCGCATTAATAGTCTTTTTACTCAATTCCATAAACACTCAATACCATTTCATTAAATTATCTTCACAAAAACCCCAAAATCAAGACTATCTTAGAGCAAAAATTCAAAAAAATGATAAAAATAACTTTAAATTGACAAAATTTAAGGGTAAAAGTTTAATTGGACAACTATCTTTCTCACTTGAATTACTTGTTTTTAAACATTCTTAAAATCATACTCAACGCAAGACTCTATCTAAAAAATGGTTAGAAACAATAATTTTTTGAAAAAAAAAAACAGAAGAGATTGAAAACAATCGATACTGTGTCATATCGACCAATGCGGCCCAATGCAATATGTTTTATAAAATTCCCATATTTGACGATACCATAGGTGCATGGATGATACAATATGAAGAGTCCGAATTTTTCATCCCTGATCATCATCACGCACTAAAGTCACAATTAATTATTTAAAATATGATAATTAAAATGAATTTTTCTTATAACCTATCAATTTACTTATCTTTCAAATATTTAAATTAATGCCCACTTTAGGAAGGCAGCCAATAAAAATTCAAAAAGTTTTTTTCAATAGGTTTTCCTCTTAAATAATTCGATGTGATGTAAATGGAACCGCATCAATAGCCTTTCTATGATGTTTCACTTCTATCAAATTATTTTATCCTTTAATTTTAAGTTTTTAAAACTTAATCACTTATTTCTCATCAAAAATTAAAAACCAAGATTATATATCTTGCATTATAAATTAATAATAATATTTTATAATTTTTATATTCATATAATTATTTTTCAAATATTAGGAGCTTGATATTAGAGAAACTCGCTTAAAAATTCTCACCAATTTAACTCATAAAAATAGGAATACCTCAACTTATCCAAATTCTTGACCTTCATATCCCTATGGCAGAAGTGAGTTGACTGGCACATGGCGTTAACAATATTGACCAAACTAACCACAGGAAACTGGAAAACCCGTAGCTGTCAGTCTGTCACTATAGAAAATAAAAAGAAAATCATAATAACAAGAACTCGGATAATCGGCGGATCCGCAGAGACACCAGAAATTCTACCTTGAACGTTGGAAACATTTATTAATTTATTTGGATTGTGACCCAAGTCAGAGTTGGCACATGCCATGCTTCCCTCTTTTACTGGATCAACTAAAACATGTGTTGATCCATTCTTGCTGATTTTTTTTTACTAGAATGAGAATGGATTTACTGTTTATAATATAAATTTTTTAAGGTAAGTTTGCTAATTTTTATACTTTAAAAGTTAATAGAAGAAAATCAAGTCTCCCATCCTTATTCATTGAGACTAGGTTTTTTAGGTAGAAAAAAGGATAATAAAATTTTAAATAGGAAAATCTATTTTTTCACTTGTATCCAATGTAATAAATATCTCTGATATTTTTAAAAATATTGGCAAAATAACTTTTGCGCATTAAAAATACAAGCTTATCGCTTTTGCCGTTTTTAACTGTAAATTCTCATTAAAATCGAGAGATTCTACCATTAAAAATACTTGGGCCAAATATATATTTTTTATTTCTTAAATATCATCTATATTTTCAAACTCTGGCCACGTTATTTTTTTATTATTATTACATATTTTTTGCGAGATTTTCCTGTTAAATTCTCAATAAAAACCCGAGATTTGAAAATATCTCCGCTACTAATATTAGTGTTAATATCTCGAGAACGATATTTGTGACAATGCTTGTATCAAGCACAATTTTTTTGGAAATTTCATCATTTAATGAACATGGGGAAATAAATGGTGGGATGAAAAGTTGCTTTGCTTTTTTTAAAAAAAAAAACTTCAATTTTTGTACACAAATTAATTTTATTGAAAGTTTCATTTCCAATGAAAATACAAACGTATTTTTATTTTTTGAGGGTTCCTCTCAAATATCGTAGCAAAAAACATATTTCAATTCTTTTAATTCTATTAAGTTCCCTTCTAATTTTTTCACTTAAAGTACACATTAATTTTACATTTTTATATGTATAGATGTTAATCCTTTTATATTTGTTGGATAATTTTTAAATACATCCATATCTTTTACTTTAGCTGCATAAGTTATTCTTATACTTTCAATAATTACAAAAATAACCTTTCATCAATTGGGAACGCCCCTTTCAATCTTATTAAATATCCAAAGCAATTATTATCAATTTAAAAAATGTGATAACAAAAATATTCATGGTGAGACTTACTTTTTAAATACATGACTAAAAAATAAATGGGCTAACATGGTTGATTTAAAAATATGAAAGCCCACATGAATAAGAGATGAGTGATATTTCACATGCACCAAATCATGTTAGCCATGTGATTTTAATTATTCAAAGATTAACTTTAATAAATCTTGTATTTTTTATCATTTATCTCATAAATATAGAATAACTTGATAGGAGTAAAATTTTACCCATCTTTCATCCATATAAAGTTTACACATTCAATGCATTTGTATGTAATTGTGTATCTTTTTATAAATTATCATGATACATTACTTTACTAAAAATATTTTATTATCATAACTCTCTCAATATTGAAGGGAATTTTTGACAAATAAGATACTAGAGGGGATAGTTTCTTGTTGATGAAAAAGATAAAGAATAACTTTTATAATTATTTAAATCACAAGGGCAACTTTTACAATATTTATTTGGATTTACGTGTGTGAAACTTGAAACTTCTCCAGGTAAAATCTTCATAGGTGATACCCACTGCTCTTAGGGCACACCAAGTGAGGTTATGGGAGCTCCAACTTGGCACATCCCACTTCCTGAGGCGAGAGATTATTTTTACAATTGAGGCAAAGAGAGTGGACTCTTTGCAAATTCCCTCTATTTGTTGTATAAAAGTTTGTATTTTCAACATTTTATCATGTAGCATATATTTTTTATCATATTTTATTTTATGCTTTGCATCTTATTCAGTATTTATGATATAAAATATGTTTTTTTTATTGGGCAACCCATGAAAGATATTGCATTAAATAAATAATTTAAGTCTAAAAAGTGTTCTCAAATCATGAAACTAAATAAAATTCAAATAATATACATATACCATAGTTAAGTTTAAAAATTGATCACAATTATAAAGACAATTCTACTATATGAGAGATGATCTTATTTCATATAAAATGGAATAATGCTTGCCTCTAATATATTCTTGCTATACTAGTTTAATGTGTATTTTTTGCACATGGGCTCTCACTAAAAAATTTCATTGATTTGGTAAGATATATTTTCAATGCTATTCCAATAAATAGTGTTCACTTATAAGAAATTTACTCATTCCATCTGATTAATCCTTTTTTTTAAAAAAAAAATTGTCTTATTTAAAAGTCAACTGTGCATATTAAATTAATGAACTATAAGTAGATCAAATTTCATATTTAAACTCAACTTTTAATGACTTGATCTCAATAGACAATTCATTAGGCATGCTTAAAAAAATTTAAGAGTTTTGAAGATCTTGATCGTTAAAATCAAGTGACTTAAAATTGTACGTATATCTCATTAAGCCTATTTTCAATAGGTGCGGTTGGATTTTTTACATTTTATTTAAAATTTAAAAAGAAAATAGACTAGATGCCACCCATTATTTTTATATGTGCCCCTAAAGGTGGTAGAGATTCATGAGATGGACAATTGAGACCGTTAGGACTTAGGATGATAGTCCATTGAGATTTTTGTGGAGATTGGAAGAACGTGAAAAATGAGTTTGAATTAGTTGCTTCTACTTTGAAACGTTCACAAAGACTTTGACAATCCAACAAATTTGAATTTAATCCATCACTACGTATAATTTCAATGGGATGGAATCTAAATTATAAAAAAATATTAAATATATAAAGAGTATAAATGTAAAATTGATTAAAAAATTCAATAAAATCGTGTTTGTAGAGATCCTAACGTGTAAGTTTTGAAGATAAAACACCTACCAATCACATTTATTTGCTTAATTAGTTTGAGTTTTGAGACACAAAGTCTTCTTCGTAGGTTCTCTTTGTATTTAATAGGCCAATAATTGATTTGAATTTTCAACCATAAATACCCTACCGGGACCAAAAGTCTTGACGATTGGCATCACAACTTAGAACTTGAGCACTTTGCAATACATTTTTTAAAGTGAAAACCCTTTTTTTTTTTTTTTAAGAATTCTACAATCTTGACAAATAAATTTGCACTAAACTGGGTAAGTTTTTTACACGTAGATAGATATATTTAAAAGGTTTTACTTATATATGATGTCAATATTGGACAAAAAAAGACTCGTTTTTTAAGACTTTTAAAATTTAATATTTATCTGAAATTGAAAATTCATCGAATTAGATCACATAGATTTTAAATTTAATTTAATTTCAAATTGGATATAGTGCAATCAGAGCTGGCCCTGACTATAGGCGGCCTAGGCTACCGCCTAGGGCCCCAAAAATTTCAGGGTATGTCAGGGCCCTCAAAAAATGCTACTAATTGCAGTAGGGCCCCATCTTACGATTTCGTCTAGGCAGGGCCGTCCAGACCCTTTGGCAAGAAAGGCGACTGCCTTAGGCCCCCAGATGAAGAAGGCCCCCTCTCCCAATAGTGCATTAGTTAAAAAAAAATTATATAATTTCTATAGTTTTGAATAATAAAATCTCCTTAAAGTTATTTTTTAAGCACTGTGTATCTCTGAAATTTCTCAAATTGAATATCCGGACTAATTACGATAACCTGATAAAAATACTTTAAGACTTTAAGGTCTTTTGACACTCTCAAATGCTTAAAACACAGTGTTTTATAAATAAAAGTATTCCTCAGCTGTGCCGAAAATACATCTGGAAGTCCAAACGACAAACCATAAAAATAATTGAACTCTAAATTCAAAGCTGAACAAATATGTGAAATCTGAAAATTTTTAGATATTTTAAATGATTGTTTACCAAAAATAGGTGACCTTTTTCCCATCCCAAATCCCATCCCTTCTTCAAAACAAAAAATATCCAGTTAAACAATCATTTGAAAGATCTAAGTTTTCAAATTTCATATATTTGTTTAGTTTTGAATTTGGAGTTTAATGGTTTTCATGGTTTTTCGTTTGGATTTCCGGAAGTGTATTTCGGCACAGCCGAGGGATACATTTATTTGTAAAACACTGTGTTTTAAACATTTTGGAGTGTCAAAAGACCTTAAAGTCTTAAAGTATTTTTATCAAGTTATCGTAATTAGTCCGAATATTTAATTTGAGAAATTTTGGAAATACAGAGTGATTAAAAAATAACTTTAAAGTTTTAAAGGAGATTTTATTATTCAAAACTATACGAATTATATAGTTTTTTCTTTAACTAATGCACTATGCATTATTGTGACATCTGCAGATCGTCCGGACGAATGGAATTTACGCATGAATAATGATCCGAACGATCCGATGGTCCGAACGAAGGAAAAATGTTCTTAACTCACGTCCGGGCGGTGCAGAAGCGGAAGGGCAAAATGGTAATTTCTAATAAAAATTTGAAAACCCGTGTCTGCTGAAAGAAAAATCCCGTGTCTAAATAATTACTCTTGTTCAAATTATACAGTAAAGAAGAAGAAGATAAGAGCAGTACAGAGAACACATCTCTTATTCTCTATTTGCACTTCAGCCCACTCGGTACACTGATCTTTTAAAGTATTCTTATTCTATTTTAATTTCTGAATGTGCTAATTTCACTAGGATAAATATGCTAATTTCACTCAGATGGGTAAATTTTTCAATGCTTTATATTGTTGGCCTCTTGATATTTTTAAGTTAAAAAAATTATTGTCTAGAATAATTTATTTTATAATATATAATTAAAATTTTAATTAAATATTACTTATAATAATATCTTAAATATCAAGAAGGCCCATTTAATTTTTTTGTCTTACGCCTCAACTTGTTTCTAGACGGCCCTGCGTCTAGGGCCCTTGAAATTTCAGGACATCTTAGGGCCGGCACTTAGTGCAATTCACGGAAAGTGAGTTTGAGGGGAAGAATTAATGTATTTGATCAACTATAAACTCTATTTATATAAAATTTATATCAAACTTCATTAGAAGTCCCTTCAAGTAATCTTTGTCATATATAATCATATTTTAAATATAGGGGGGTGATCCTCACACGGGTATTTTGTTTATACAGACATGGATTTTAGCGTATGCCGAATTTGCCCTCCACCTGCCGTACCGGAAAGAAGAATGCATGAACAGTGCAATTCTCCTGAAATCGGCTCTCCGAATTGCAAGTCGGCTCGCCGAAAATCATGAACAGTACAATGTTTCCTGAAATCGGCTCTCTGAAATTACAAGTCGGCTCTCTGAAAATCATGAACAGTACAATGTTTCTTGTTGCAAGTCGGCTCGCCGAAAATCATGAACAGTGCAATGTTTCCTGAAATCGGCTCTTCGAATTGCAAGTCGGTTAGCCAAAAATCATGAACAGTGTAATGTTTCCTGAAATCGGCTCTCCGAAATTGCAAGCCGGCTCGCCGAAAATCAGGAACAGTGCAATGTTTCCTGAAATTGGCTCTCCGAAATTGCAAGCCGACTAGCTGAAAATCATGAACAGTGCAATTCGGCTTACCGAAATTGCAAATCGGCTAATTGATAAACAGTAGAAATCAGCCCATTGAAATTTTACTGTT
Organism: Chimonanthus salicifolius; assembly: GCA_013350335.1. Classification (NCBI taxonomy): domain Eukaryota; kingdom Viridiplantae; phylum Streptophyta; class Magnoliopsida; order Laurales; family Calycanthaceae; genus Chimonanthus; species Chimonanthus salicifolius. Next base: position 53,494,088 of record CM023534.1, read on the forward strand.
CATGCGAAGGGTAAAAGTCAACTATGTATATTAAATTAATGAGCTATAAATAGATCAAATTTCATATTTAAATAGAACTTTTAATGACTTCATCTCTATAGACAATCCATTAGATATCCTTAAAAAAATTTAAGAACTTTTGAAGATTTTGATCGTTAAAATCAAATGACTAACAATTGATTTTGAAACTAAAATTTGATCTACATATATCTCATCAAACCTATTTTTAATAGGTGCGGTTGGTTTTTTACATTTTATTTAAAATTAAAAAAGAAAATAGACTAGATGCCACCCATTATTTTTATATGTGCCCCTAAAGGTGGTAGAGATTCATGAGATGGGCAATTGAGACTGTTAGGATGATAGTCCATTTAGATTTTTGTGGAAAATTAGTTTGAATTAGTTGCTTGTACTTTGAAAAGTTCGCAGAGACTTTGACAATCCAACAAATTTGAATTTAATCCATCACTAAGTATAATTTCAATGGGATGAAATCTAAATTATAAAAAAAATATTAAATATATAAAGAGTATAAATGTAAAATTGATTAAAAAATTCAATAAAATCGTGTTTGTAGAGATCGTAGCGTATAAGTTTTGAAGATAAAACACCTATCAATCACATTTATTTGCTTAATTAGTTTGAGTTTTGTGACACACAGTCTTCTTCGTAGGTTCTCTTGTATTTAATAGGCCAATAATTGATTTGAATTTTCAACAACAAATACCCTACCCGGACCAAAAGTCTTGACGAGTGGCATCACAACTTATAACTTAAGCACTTTGCAACACATTTTTTAAGTGAAAACCCCTTTTTTTTTTTTTTTTAAGAATTGTACAATCTTGACAAATAAATTTGCACTAAACTTGGTACAAATTTTACACGTAGATAGATATATTTAAAAGTCTAAACTCGTTTTTTAAGACTTTCAAAATTTAATATTTATGTGAAATTGAAAATTTATTGAATTAGATCAAATAGATTTTAAATTTAAATTAATTTCAAATTGGATATAGTGCAATCAGGGTCGGCCCTAACCATAGACGGCCTAAGCGGCCGTCTAGGACTCTAAAAATTTCAGGTATGTCAGGACCTCTAAAAATAATACTAATTGCATTAGGAGTCCATCTTACGATTTCGCCTAAGCCCTTGAACATCTGAGTGTAATTCAAGAAAAGTGAGTTTGAGGGAAAGAATTAATTTATTTGATCAACTATAAACTCTATTATATAAAATTTATATCAAACTTCACTAAAAGCCCCTTCAAGTAATGTTTGTCATATATAATCATATTTTAAATATAATGCATGTAGGTGAGTGAGCTGATATTTTCTTCTGGTTCAAGAAAAATGGAAACTCTCACTTTTGTGATAAGAAAGTCAAATGGATACAAAAATTATGTCAGGGTGAGTATGAAATCGGCCAAAATGAGAAATATTGCATTATCTTGGTCTTCCAAATTTTGAACTAAGAACAAATCATTTGATAAATTCAATAATGACATTAATTTCGATTTAATATAAATCTAAAAGGTTTTTTTTTAATTTTGGTTTGATAATTTTTTAAAGTTTTTTAGTACATCAAAAAACAATGTTTATCTAGAAGCTGTGTTGTTGCAGGAATACCATGAGATCCTATATTTGTATTATATTATATTATATATTTTGAAGGTCTAATATTTATCTAGGTTAATGATAATACGTCTAACGTAGACATTATTACCCTTAAGTCTCTTTTTTGTGATTATTTTTTATTTAAATGAAAATTTTAAAATTTTGTTGTACCATCATCATCATCATTAATAACAAATATTCGATCTATTTGAGATCTGTTTTATGAGTTTTTCTCTTCTAATTGATTCTATCATAAACTATACCTACTCTACAATCTAACTAAGTCTTTTTTTTCCCTCTTCCCTCCATGTTTTCAAAGGCTAACCCTCTCATTCTAGTGCCTTTGATCCATAGACTCTGACTTTACTCTCTCAGGATGTGTTTGTGTAATACCCTGTCCCAAAAAGTCCTACAAGGTCGTTACAATTTGATCTTCTACTAATATGATTCAACCATCTTAAATGAGTTTTTATCAATTTATCATTTATCGGAGCTATTTTTAAATTATCTTTAATGCGTTCAATTCTAATTATATCCTTTAGAGGTAAATCACTCGTTCAATGTAGCGTGCACATTTCCACTATTTTAACTTTGTTTATTTGTCTCTTTTTTTCATCATCTAACACTTTGTTCCTTATAGTATTGCAGGTCTAATAACTGTTTTATAAAATTATTCTTTAGATGAAGGGAAATCTTTTATCACATAAGATCTAACTAGATTGTCTATATTTTGTACACTCCGTTTCTATTTTATTTGTTATATAAAGTCTAAATCTCATTGAGATTCTACAGTAAAGTCAAAATATCTAAACTTATCATAGTGAACAACTGAGTCATTTTCTATTTTTTATTGAATTACCTTATCATATGTTTAAGAATTCCTAATTTTATGTTCAAGAGTAATTTAAACAATAGGATAAGGATATCTAAATATATATATGTGTATACATACTTGGAATGTATAAAAGGAAAAAAAAAAATCTCAACACTTATTAATCATGTAAGATAACCACTGAAACATTGGTTTGTGCAGGTATTTATTACCCTACAAAATTAGATATAAAATCGACTAAATAAAACGGTGAAATATTTTGAAAAAGATTTATTGAATGTATGCCATTGATTGAATCAATCAAACATGTTTTAGAAGCTACAAATTTTAAATATTAAAAAATAAATTAAACTAATTGAATTTTAAAGAGCTTAAAAAGTACACTACTCTATTTGATGAGGTATTTGCCTTTGTAAACTAATTCTAAATTAGAGTTTTGATGCCAAAATCTAAACCGTAGCTTTTAAGAAACATAATCTGGACTCAGCCAATTACAGAGTTGAGTCAACTAGGAGAGTTGGTGGCTCCAGGGGTACAAATATCGGCCGATACATATCGTATCGGCCGATATGTATCGGTTTTGAAATTGTAATATCGGCCGATATATACCGTTATTGGCCGATATTCACAATATCGGCTGAAATATTGGCCGTATTATATCGGCCGATATTAGCTGGAGAGAGAAAAATTATCGGCCGATAACGATTTTTTAACCCCTGGGTGGGTCAATTAGTCGCTCAAATAATTTTTTTTTAAATATTTTCAAATTTTTATTAAGATTCAGTAAGTTTGTAGGTTGAGTCAACCAAATTACTTGACAAGTCGATTAAAATAAGGAAAATAATTCCAAATTTTGATTAGGGATCTATCCAATGCAATAGAATGTGTAGAGTCTTATAAATAGGATATACATAAAATTATACCTATATTTAATCACTTTATGTTTATGATCTTAATATTTAAAAATACAATATAATAAGATATTAATTTTATAAGACTCATTTGATAGAGTGAGATAATTGAATAAATGTGAAATTATACCTATAATTTATCTTATATAATTCTTTACATATCTCATCTAATTATATAATCATCTTTTAATATCATTCTCCATAAACTCATATTAAGCCATTCATTAGTCATCGTGTACGTCCACTTTGGCAGCCGGCCATGCCACGTATGACGGCATGGGTCGTGGGTGTCGTCCATTCGTCGTCCGTGGCTACGTTTCAAACTTTCAATCAAGTTGAGTTCCAGAAGGAAATTCTCTCGAGAAATTAGTAGAAAATGGAGCAGAGAATAATAAAAATATAATTTTTATTCTTTTATTAAATAAAAAATTAAGTGAAACCTTTTTCCTCAAATAATCATTGACACACTTATATAATAAGATATCATATATTTTTAATTTATTAAAATCCAGTCACTTACTAACGGAAAATAAAATTATATACTTATACTATATCTTTATCTATACACAAATATATTTAATATATAAGACTATTATTAAAATTAATTAATGAATAAAAGATAGCTTAATTGAGTAATTAGAAATATGTAGTTGATTTAATAATTCAAGTATAAAACCTAATTGTGTAATTAAACTAGTTAATTTCTAAAATATCATAATTGAGTAAATGAAAATATTAAATTATGAATACATTACTAGAGTTAATTGAATTAATTTAATTAGACAAATTTAGTTATTTAATTGGACTAATTAAAGTATAGAAAATAGCAAGATTAAGTAATTAGCAATGTTAACTTGTGCAATTGAACTAATGAAATCAAAGAATATAATTTACTTAAATAATTAGAATTTTTTAATTAAATATTTACATAGGTGGAAATTATTTAACTAATCTAAGTAGAAATTGAATTGTAAAACTAGACTAGTTAATGTATAGCATAATTAAGCAATTGAAAATTTTAATGAAGTAAATACATTACTTTATTTAATTTAAAATTATTCATTTAATTAATTTAATCAAAGTATAAAAGTTGCATTAAATGATAGTAAATATTAAAAATTTAATTCAGAAGGAGTTGACTTGACGTTCAAGAAATTTCCTTCACAAAGAAGGTTTTTAATTCGATTCACACTCAAATTCTTCTCGATCACTTTCTATAGAATTAGCTCAAACTAAGATTAGTCCGATAAAATCTCCTGAGGCGTCTGACAGCTACGATCATAAAAATTTCAAAAATTATCTAATAAAAATATTAAATAAAGTCATGACTAATAACTAAAGTGAAGATTTGGCGACTACAGAAAATTAGTGTTATAAATTGATTTTTCCATCTTTTTAACAAAGAAAAGTTTCTGAAGTACGGAACTCCTTCACTTGTGAATTGTGATCTAAACGTTTAGGGTGAGTTACCTTCTCCTTCTCTAACTCATCTTGAGCCAGACACGAGCGACAAGAACGCCGGCAGATCCGATACCACCACTCGCTGATTCGCTCATACGCTTCCACTTTTTTTTCTTTTTTCTTCCTTTTTTTTCTTCTTTCCCTACTTTTTATAATGATAATAACAATACTAATAATATCCAGACTCCAGGGTGGGCCAAATCCGTACGAAACTGCGACTTCGAATCCCCTCAGACAAAGTCCACAGAGTTGAAAGTCTCCACTCTTTCCCTCCTTCCCTCCTTACTTATTTGATTCTTTCTCTTTCACCCAACTTCCCATCTCCACCTCCGCAGAAGAAGCCTAATCTGGGGTTCTCTCTTTCTCCTCGGCATTTGAGTCCCTCCACCGGAAATGATACAGGAATTGAAGGAGATAGAGAAGGGAGAAGGAGACTGCGTCTTGATTCCGCCCACGAATTTTTCTATGGTCGAGAAGGGAATTTACAGATCGGGCTTCCCTAACGCCGCCAATTTCGAATTCCTCGACACTCTCGATCTTCGCTCCATTATGTCAGTTTTCTTCCCTTCTCTATTTTTATTTCTTTTCTATTTCTTATTTATTATTATTATTATTATTATTATTATTATTTGCTGCATGTTATTGGTATTGAAGCAGAGATTAGACCAGTCATTCAGTAACCAGGACACCATCTTCTTTCTGAAAAAGGATACCATGATGGGAAAAAAGAAAGTATCTCACTTGTCTAAAAGTGTGGGTTCAAATTATAAATGAGAGGTCATTGTCAGAAACGGAAGTATTTAAACTTCTCATCTGATTAATCTTTTGGGTTATATGAAAAATTTTCAATTCGCAGAGGTAAAGTTACACAGAGTGGCCCATTGAGATTGAGCGTGAATCCAACCCCTTATGTTTCATGGTCAGAAACATTGTTATCGGGATATTATTGGCATTAGATAATTTTAGAGAAATATAGTGAAAAATAGGATAGTTAAAAATTAAAAATATATTAATTAAATTAAATCCTAAAAATGTATGCATTTATGATGCGTATAGACATTAGATAATTATTGTGTAAATATTGTCATACTATTGTATTAATATTGTGAAATATTGTGATTTTCTTGTTTGTTGATGATATTTAAAGAATATTGGAGACATTACTGTGAGAAGAATGTGAAAGTATCTGTTATTGTATGTTTCCTGGGAAAGTAAATTCTAAACAAAAAACTTTTATGAAAAAAAGACTAATTAAAATTCATTTATTTATTTTTCGTGATGACACTTTTCTCCGTACATTTGTCGCAATCACCACTAGTTTGCCAGATGCATTTTGCATGGACTGAAGTTGGGTTCCAATTTTCTGAAGGCCCACTTAGTTTTGCTTGGGAATTTTTTTGGCTATTTTTAGAAATAATTGAAGATAATTGCTTATTATGGGGAATCTTTCTGCAAAGAAACAATAGAAAGTTTTGCTTTTCTGGAAAAATTTAATTTCCTTAGGAAAATTATGGCAAACAAAAGCACCCTTAGGGTTTCATATTTACATTTTAGTTGTTTTGTTCTTCTTGTTTTTTCTTGTTTGATTGGAGGGTTTTATCTGGTGACTGGTGGTATGGATTGTTCATGGCTTGAAATTGCTCTGATTGGGTGGTCCTGGATCTCTGATTAGTGCAGTTTTTCTGGGCTCGGATTTGGTTCCTTCATTTTGGAGTGATGATTGTGAAGAGTGTTTATATGGGGTTCACTGGAGTAATGGTTCTTATCGAACTTCGATGTACAGGAGTAATTTCTGATCTGTGAAACTAGGGAAGCATTAAAATGACAGGAATTATTGATGGCTTAATCCACTATCTTTAAATGTGGACTCATTCCTGATGATCTGCAATTGTTTTTGTATGGATTCTGTATTGAGTTACTGGTTCAGATTGGGGAAAAAAACCTCTTGATTGGATGATATTTAGTTCCCTATTGGCGTCATTTTTAACTCACTGAATCTGGACCTTTCTTGTTATCCGATGATTTTGGGATTTGGATATAGTGTGTCTATGTTGGGAACAAGATTTATGGTCCTGATCGAACATTATCTGTTTATGCATGTTCAAAAGAGCCACTCCCTCTAGAGTTACTTGGGTAGGGAGGCTTGCACATGTCCCAAGGACTAATTGGGTGCTCTAAGAGGCCTGGACACCTTGGTCATAAAAAAAAAAAATCTGTTTATGCTTGCACTATTTTCTGATTTGAGAAAATGAGGTATTCTTCATATGTCTGGTCCTTAGCTTCAAAAAACTGGGACTTTTTATCCCTGGTTTCAGTACATGTGTGGTCCATTAGTGATGAACTATAGCATTGAATCTGTGATACTTATAGTTGGGTGGTGCTTTAAAAATCTAAAAGGATCATGACCTATGTAGTCAAATGAACAGAGAGTAAGTAGGTATTTGTACTTCAATGTTGAAAAATTTCCTATTTCCTTTTGTGCATTGGAAAACTGAGTGAGAATCTTGCCATCTTCATATTTGATTAAATTAGGATTTTGATTTGATTGTTTTTAGAATGGGACTTATGTACAGATACTTGTGCCCTGAACCATATCCCGAAGCGAACTTGGAGTTCCTAAAATCTCATGGAATTCAGCTTTTCCAATTTGGCATAGAAGGAACAAAGGTAACTTGACTTCTAATTGCCTCTCAATCTTGTTTAATCAATATATTTTCTGAAGTAATAATTTGCAGTAGTTTGTCACATGATGATTGAAGAAATTTCCGGATCGGTAATGCCTGTAGCTGCACAGAATATGGAAATATCAGAGTTACTATGACTTCTAAATCAAAATTGTGTTCTAATGTGAGAAAACTACTGAACAAAGTAAATGAAGCAGTAGGTCTGACTTGATGAGTAGTGTGTCAGGCCTTTTGAGTGCTATCATTCACTTTCTAGTTTTGGGACTTGAATCTGCTATGGTGAGGATAACAAATGAATATATACTTGTTTGTATTGCATTTGATTAGAACTACTAAAGTCTACACCACAAGGCTTGTCTTTCAGCACATTTAGCTGCTCTAATGTACACTTAGGTTCATAAACCCTTTGGTGTTGAGATATAAATCATTTCATATTTCATATTTCATTCATCATTATAGCCATTTTTTCCCCATCTGTTGGGATATGAAATAATTTATATAAAAAATTGCAGTTTTAGTTCTAATGGATTGAAAAGATTGTAGCATTTAACAGAAAAAAGAAAGAGCTTTATAGGAATCTAGGGCTGTTTGCCATTTTTCAGTTATGAAAAATAAGACCATTCTTTCTTCTATAGAATGAGGGCTCTTTGCTAAAACCACAAGAAATGTGACATTTTCTTCTCCTTCCAAGGAATCCATTTCCCATAGGGAGCGATAGGGAATCATTTTGAGGAAAAATTGAGATTTTCCTCACTCACTAGGAAAATCCAATGAGGAAAAGAGGGAGGTTTTTCTCTCTTGCCAAGTCAACACTTCGTTAATTGTAAACAAAAATAATAATTTTGACACAAACAACAAAAATATCAGGTTTTCATGGCCCGACATGAGGCCAAATTTCATAGCACTTGTTGGATAACATGAATAAAATCCCAAACATAATATTTTTTTTCATGGAATTGTTTTCCTCCAGGAAATAGACAAACAAAGATTTTAGTGCTGTAGGTGTTAATGGTGATATATGAACAAAATAAAACAAAGTTGAATGCCAATGTGGAAGGAGTAACCATTGACTGTAATGTGTGAGATGCATGTGGGTCTATGAAAGTTGCATTCTTTGAAAATTGTTGGCATATCAGATATTTTAAAAAGAGCTGTTTGACAAATAATTCACTCCCATCTTGCGTTTATGAGTATCAATATGAGGTGAAGAAGAAAGTTATTATGCTTCACTGTAGGAATTTTCTTCAGATAATCCAGCACTATTATGCATTTCGACAGTAATTTGCTTTAAGTTAAATTGCATACTCTAAGAAGAAACTGGAAGAAGGATAAAAACAAAGAGCTTATCTAATTAATTACTGGGTAACTTGATGATGCATGGATTTATTTGGTAAAATTTTTGTCTGCTTTATGATTAAATCTATTGTATATGGTTATGCTTCTTAATGTTCTAACTCCAACAAGAGAAAACTTGATACTAGGATGTCGACCTTAAGTATCTCATTTCCAAGTCGACTTCTATATTTTTGAGGAGCTTTTGAATTTTTATCTAAATATATTTGAGATTCTTTGGTTCTATGTCTGATGTTCCTTAAATTTCCATTTCTTTAGGAGCCTTTTGTGACCATCCCTTTTGATACAATCATGGAGTCTCTCAGAGTCTTACTTGGTAATAAGATTAAACTACGATTGCAAAGCACATTCCACTTGTATGCTTTCAATTGCTTATTTCATTAACTGTCCTTTGTGGTTACACCAGATGTCAGGAATCATCCCATTCTAATCCACTGCAAACAGGGCAAGGTAGGGCACTTACATTTCTTGGACTTCTGCATTTACTGATTATTACTAGTTTTGAGATGTTTCAGTGCCCCAAATGGCAAGAAATTTCAGGATCTTGTCACATCAGATGGTTATCTATTCTGCTATGCATTTGTGGCATCATGCAAATCTGGAATCACATGAAGTACACACTCTCTATCTTCTTTTCCCAGATCCATTATCAGAACTAATAGCTGATGTTGATTGCGGGTATTGAAGTTGGAGAGAACTGAAAACTTGAAAGCATTTGTGATTTCTGGTTCCATCCTTATCCGATAAATGCAGTGGAATGGATAAGATTTTTCATTTTTATTTTTCAGTAGAAGGGGTCAGTTATTCGACCATGATTTTGCCGTTTGGTGGACATCATGAGTGAAGGCTTGACATTATGAACCCCATTTGAATAAAACTTCTCCTTGGAGAAATGCTTTACATTGTATTCTGTTGTATGCACATGTACAGCATCGTACTGGTTGCCTCGTGGGATGTTTGAGGAAATTACAAAGTTGGTGTATGTCATCTGTGTTTGAGGAATACCGACGTTTTGCTGCTGCCAAAACTAGGGTCACAGACCTGAGGTTTATTGAATCTTTTGATGTCTCATGCTTGAGGGACTGCGTGTATGGGATTATATATCGATATCATGGATATGCTTTGCACTCTAGGCGACTTATTTACAGAGAAAGGTGTGATACAAGTTCCAAAGGATGATCACAGACTCCGCTTATTTTTCTGCACTCTTATTTCTACTACTCTCTTCAATAACAACATTTTCGTTATTATTTGTCATTTGCTCTGCTCTTACTCAATTCCTTCTCCACTTGCTGCATCTCTCTTTATGTAACATTTGTTGGAATCATCTTCAATCAATTACAATTAAAGAGGAGCCATTTAACATTTTTTTTCCAGCATAATTGAGTGAAAGTTTGATATTTGAATCAGAGTGAACGCATTATAGATGGAATGATGGAAACCCCCCCTCCCCCTTTTTTTTTTTTTTTCTGTTCTGTGTTTGTTGTATTTGCACCTTTGGTGCCTATATGACTACCATTAAAAAAAAAAAAGAAGAAAAGACCAGAATGAATATTGATTCTTTTTTGGTGTGTGTTGGTTAATAGAAAAGGAATTGTGAAATGCAAAAGAGAAACTCATTTTCTCGCAATTATTATCATTTGAGTATAAGAACAGAGATAACCCCAATAATTAGAATTTAGATATTACAAACTTTAGATATAAGGAGGAGAGGTCACTAACACATGGAAAGAAGGGATAAAAGAAGATGTGACAGAGGAGTAATTGATTGTTTGGTTTTATGATGTCGTTACATGGAAAAGTAGAACTAGAAAAGTTTTAGTTGAATAAAATGAGATTTTAACATATAGTGATGATGAATTTGTGAAATGCAATTATTACACCGTGAACGGAACGGAGCATGAAAGTGGAAGGGTAAAATGAAAAAAAAAAAAAATTACAGTGTACCAATTATCATTTTTCACGGTGTAAGATACATCAAATGCATATGAACCTCAGTTGAATCTAAATTTTAAAGTTTTATATTTTAGTAGGGGTACATTGAATTCATATTTCCTGGGCATTTTATTATAATCCTTATATCAGACCGCCATTTAAATTTCTGAAAACAATGGTAATTTAATTTCTTTATATGAATTACTTTAAATGGACCTGAATGTTATCCAACCCATTAACACTTTTTATTGACCTCAATAGACTCTATTAAATACCATGTGATGTTTTAAGTTTAAAATCTATATTATATTTTCATAATCAAATAGATTATGCATTGACTTAGATGGCAATAAATAGTTAATTCAAATTAACTTTACTGTTAATATCAGTTTATTGATGCAGACAATTTAATCTAAGTTAACTCATCTATTTTATTCAATTCAATACAATTTTGAATTTAAACAAAGTAAAAAGTTTTCAAACTACCAAAACATTCAAAAAGTTAAATTTTATTTAGTCTCACCTCCAGTAGGGTGGAGATAGCTATATTATAAATAAAAAAAACTTTGCCACAAATTTGGTTATGTTCTATCTCGATATTTATATTCATAGTACGAATACAAACTTACTTTCTCCGTGAAGATAACAAAACAAAATCTTAAAGAAACATAAAAAATAAAATTAACATGATTCCTACACCTCTCCTTACGCTACACTCTTTCTGAATTCATCTATGTAGAGTCTACCTAGGTTGATGGTGATCGATCTATTGAATAGGTCAATCTTGAAGCCATTATTTTAAACGACATAAAATTTAGGGTTAAAAAGATGATAACATTTTTCACAGGCTCGAAAACATTATTTGATCAATCTAATTTAGATGAATTTTGTGGATCACAAGTTCAATCTTAACATAATAGATAAGCTCTACATCAGGGGTTAAAAAAAGGGCATCGGCTGATACGATATATTGACCGATATTCGGTTCTCGGCCGACATCGGTGATATATATCAGATATCGACTGATATCTAAAATATCGACTGATACATATCGTAACAGCCTATATATAAAGATATTAAAAACCGATACATATCTCTCGTATGTATTATTATCCCTGCTCTATATAGATGAACTAACGAAGAGTGGGGCATAAAGAGAAGTGTGGGGATTATTGTCAATATAGACCTAGGTAACCCCAAGGGGTTATCCCAATTGGTTTGGACGCAAGATCTCTAAATGGAGGTCTTGGGTTCAAACCATGGAGCTCCAATGAAGGGCTACTTCTCATGGGAATACTTAGAGTAAGGTCCCATCGATTTACCCGGTATGTGCGGATAGGGAAGTTTAACAACTTCGGACCTCAAAAAAAAAAATTTATATATATATATATGTATATATATAACCTAGGATCTCATAAGTGACGTCACTCAGCATGCAACAAAGCCATTTTGGGACCCACCTAACCCTCATCAAAAGCCCCTTCCCACTCTAACCTTTCTTGTAAATAAATTGGATTCTTACCTAATTCAAACCCATTCTAAATTTTGATTAGACTTTAAATTAAAATCCATTTAAAACAACTCCCGGGATAATACTGATTTTGAGACTTTGAAAATCATGGCTTTCTAAAATTAAATAGATCTGATTTTTTTACCAGAATCATCATCTGACCAATATCTTTCAAATGAATCTCACCCTTCCACAGCTCCTACCCATGTGGGCCCCACTGGGCTACCAGTGGCACACTGGCACTATTGCACATGCAGGATTTCGCCCAAGTGAACCTAACTCAATATATATAAAGTATTAAAACAAATATATAAATAATAGTTTAATAGAAGATAAGAAAATAAACGAGTTCTGAAGGAAAAACATACAAGGATGCTAACGAAGCAGGCCCGTGATTTGTGCAGCTTATTACAGTATTTTGGGAAACTATTAAATAAATTTCAATGGTCTTTATTCCTTCTTAAATACGAAGATTCTACTTGATGCCAATTTCATCTAGTAATCAATCCTTAATGGAAGTTATTATCTCGTTCAAGCAACAGTAATTTTATTTATTCAAAGACAGTCGAGTTTTGCCCCTCATTATTCCTCCTCCACAATCTTTCAATGTCAGAAAACTGAAGAGAAAAATGGGAGAATCTGGTGAAAATGAAAGGGTTGAGAAGGTCATGGGCACTTGGGTCCTCCTTCCTTCGTCCTCCAGTTGTTGTAGCAGGGGCACTCTTCCTTGTGCCCAGATGTACCCGACGGTACACACAGGCAAGCTTCACAGCATTTGTTGCAGTAAAACAAGCATGGCTTCTGATGCGACGTCGCCGAGCATCGATAGTCACACGCTGCAGCACATTCTGCATCACAAAAACAACAACAACAACGATGACAAATTGCTCTAAAACGGGAGTCTTGTGTTCGATTCACATTCAATCTTAAAGGGCTACTCTTTAAGAAACTTATCCGATGTGTAGATTGAGAGATTTACACACACTTAGAGGATTTTTTGATAATTATATAGTTCAAAATGTGTACTGAAATACTCAATCAAATCTCCTTTCGAATGTTTTAATGGATTGCTAGTAATGATATTAAAAAAGGAGAAGAAAAGAATGGAAGCCATACGTTCAGGTTTGAGAGATCCTTCTCCACCAGCCTGTGTATTATCAACAAAGAGATTAGTCACAAAATTATAAGAGAGAGAGAGAGAGAGAGAACTCTTACATAACACACTTCAACAAAGAAGATCAAACCAAGGAAGAGAAGAGCTGATATGGGCAATGAGGTACGAGCCATTTTTCTTGTTCCCACCTTCTCTGATCTCACAAGGAGGATTGATGGATTAGGTTGCCCATCTGCAGTTATATAGACCTAAAGCATTAATGAACATGGCATGCAGATCAGAAGGAATAATCTGCAAGGATATCAGAATTTAATGCGGGGATAGGGGGGTTTTCACACACCGGGATGACTAGTCGGGTGGGACGCCGGACCTAAAAAAAAATATCAGAATTAAATTCTATTTCCTTTTCATGGAAACGTGACAGCAAACAGTGTTTATTTTTCTAAGGCAACAAATTTAGGGGTGAACTAGGTGAGAAATTAGTGGGTTTGGGTTATCTATTTGTATATTTGGGGTCGGGTTGGGTTTGGAAAATAAAAACCCACATGAAATTTAGGTCGGATTGAGTTGAGAAATTTAAAATCAATTTGAACCGAATCGACTCGACCTACATAGACCAAGTAATAAAATACCATTTGAGTTGACTCGAGTCAGAAATTCAGGTCACATTGAGTTGAACAATTCTGGTCGGATTGGATTCAATCAATTTTAACATGAATTAGATTGGATTTATTAAAACTCGACCTGAATGGATCCGAGTTTCAGCCCCAGCAGCAATGTCTTCGTTAACTCATATACGCTTATTTTATTAACCGTTAACTCAATATGAACATTTTTTTTTGAATTTTTGCCCACTCATAATTGAGCATTTTTTTGCAAGATAAAAGTAAATAACAAAAATAGTTTGTGTATGGTCTGACTAAACATACAATTAAAAACTCGACAATAAAACAGATATGATACGTCTTATTTAAAAAAATTGAAAACAAAAAATTTGATCACGTTATTATATAAATTTAAGATTTAACATATTTGTACTTTTAAATTTGAAGAAAATGTTGTAAATTGTGTTTTGAACCTAATTTTGATGTTACCAAGATTTTAGAATAAAACTAACTTTTTAAAACCTATTTCTTTAAAAAAAAGATTAATTTATAGTTTACTGATAAAATAGAAGAATAATGATATATATATACATATATATTTATGAATGTCTTAATATTTTTATCTTTTCTAAATGTTCAATATTTAAAACTATTTCATTTATCTTGAGAAAAAGTAAAATGTTTAAATTATATAAAAGAACAGGCAAATAAATAGGAGCTAAGGTTGTTGAATAATTTGTGAATTATTTATTAAAAGTATAATATGTTTATTGTAAATTTATGTGAAATATGCATGTATAACTGAAGTAATTTTGAAAAATTATATGAAGGCTGATTTTTTTTTTTTAAAGTACATTTGATGAATATAATATGAGTATTAAATGTGTGGCCCACCTTAAAACTGTATATATTGAAATTAGAGGAATAAAAAAAATATTAGTTAGATCGGCTCCTTTACACTTCTATAAAAGAACACTTCTTTTATTAATAGATCCAAATTTTCACACAAACACTCTCACTCAATTAGTATACCTCGCAATCTAATAAAGTATTAATATTTTTTTTTTAATTTACGTGTAGGAAATTGTAAGAAACTCAGAGTAAAAACCCCATAGTAATACCCACTGCCCTTAGGGCACGCCAGATGAGACCATAGGGCTCAAACATGGCACCACCTGCTTCCTAAGACGAGAGATTACCGGTTGAACTACAAGTATTAACTTTGATCCACTATTATATTGAAAATCACTAAACTATTAGCCATGCCTTACAAATCTTTTACCAACTTTTTATGCATATTTTTCTCCATATTCTGATATTCTTGCCTTTCACTAAGAGTTTCTTTCATTTGATCTCAATTTACTTCTTTTGTAATTTTGTATAATCGTGGGATTAATCTTACCAAAACACTTATATTATAAAAAAATTACTTCCTTCTATTAGAAATATTTCCTTTTAAGTCTTAAATTATTTAGAGGTAGTTACTTCATATTTTATTCATTCCCTATATATATATATATATATTCTCCTTCCAATAACTTCATAAGCCATATCTTTATGTGCATGTAGGAAATAAGATTCTTGTGATCACTAGAAGCAATGTTTTAAAAATTGAATTATTTGATGCTACTATACATTATTATAGTTAAAAATGAATTTTTAAAATATAAAAAATTAAAAAAAAAAACTATTGAAACTATGATATTGTAGTAACAACAATAGAAAATTAGGTTTTGAGTGAAAAAGAAACGAAAAAAATAAAATAAATAGAATTTATAATTAGTATTTAAAATCTGAACTGCCTTAGAGATCGATTTAAATTCAACTAAATGAGATTTAATGGTTCAATTTTTAAAACATATTAGAAGATAAAGACATTGAAGAAAAATATCTTATCTAACAAATTTCTAATTAATGAAAATTAGCACATTGACCATTTCTTGAGTTGTTGGGAAGAACAAAATAAGCAAATAATTGAGGATAAAGTGTCCGCAGAACCATGTTAAAGTTCAGGAAGTAGGAGGTCATTAGTTCAAGTTCCAGCGGCATTAACTGGGGGCGTCTTGTGTGGATGTGGGACGTCCTCCCAAGGGATTTTGAAGTGGCTCTTGCCAAAAGCATAAGTTGGGGTAGAGTCAGGAGTTTCCCCTCCACAATTCTTTTACTGAATTACGGTAAAAGATAATATATTTTTGACACTTGGCATATAATGGACTAGTGGGTCACAATATATGAAAATTATAATTGTGGAATATTACAATTAAATTTTTGAGATTAAAAGTGATTATTGGCCGGAATCCCATTTCACTGTAATTAATACTCATTTCATTGTTGATTTTGATGAATTTAAATTTAAATTTAAAAAAATGGGTTTTGATTCTAAATTTTAATTTTCATGTACTCTATGATTAGGTTTTTAATATGATAGAGTCTACTACAAGCCCACATAATATGTTAAATAAGAAAAATAATTTCTACTTAGGGAATTGTTACTAAATTATCACTAATCTTTTTGTGCAAATCTTCTTGGGGAATTGGGAGACCCCTTGGATTTTTCATATTTCTGTTAATTTTTGGCTCATGGTTAGATGATGATTTCATTATAATTTTATTATTTTAATTTAATTGTTGCGCATGAGATAAATCATGTTTGATAGTGAAATCATCCATTGTAAACTAGTCCAAAATAAATTAGTGTGGCATTTCAACTAAAACTTTTGAATTAAGTTTATAAAAGACTTTAAAAAATAAAATCTGACCATTTTATTGTCGTTTAAAAGTAGTGATTGAAAGTTTACAATAATTTATAAAAAAATTCACAACAAATAATTTCTCCTCTCTAGAGTCTAATATTGAAGATGACTACTCACTTCACATCAACTTGTTCAAGCAGTGAGAATTGTCATATAATTAGATGTTTCTGTGTTCATATTTGATGGTTACTTGATACATTATGATGTTTATCTTTTACTGCAGTCAATTTTTTATTATATTTTGCGGAGTCATCTATTGATTTATTATGTGACTAAGGTAATTAATCAAGAAATAAGTATTTACTTAGAACTCTAAATATAAATATTAAGAAATTAAAATTTTTAGGGCATATTTTTGCGCAACTATTTTCATGAAAATTGATTTTCTAGATTATTTATATTTTCATTGAAACTAAAAATCATAGATTTTGTTTTCCATAGATACTAATTTCTTTAGTTTGGTGTGATAAAAATTTTCCATAATAATTCATAAAATGAATTCTTTCTATCGTTAAGTAGGAGCGATGTAGGTTATAACTTGATTATAGGTAATTCTATATGATGATGGTGATGGTGATGGTGATAATTATCATAATTATTATTTTTTTGAGCAGTAACAAAGAGATTTCATTAAGAAAAGGAAATAAGTACAAAAATTATCATAATTATTATTATAATGAAATAAGAACAAAAATGATAATTATATACATTAAAAAGTTAATTCAACCTATATTTTACTTAAAATATTAATATTATGCAAGGAATGTAAGTGATTTAGATATTAGTCTGATCTACCTCAATTTAATTTAAAACTTCAATAGCTAGACCGGATTATGTTGGTTCATTGATCAAGAAATGGGTAAGCATGGGATATGGGTTGAATGTGGTCATGAGTTGAGTAATAGATTATAGATACTATGTTTGATTAAGTTAGACAATTAACTAGGTTCCAAATCGCAGATTGGTCCATAAGTTTGGTCAAGTTGACCATGAGACAAGGGTTGGATTAGTCAGGTCATGGATTGGGTAATTGATCGAGTCAATTGGATCATGGAATGGGTCATGAGTCATGGCTCGGGTTACAGAATCTAGATCGGGTCATGGGTTGTGTTTATGTAACGACCCGCACTCGACCTGGCACAATATTGTCCTCTTTGGACCTGCACGGCTTTGCATTGGGCCCAGACTCAACTCTTGGCCCAAAACATGTTGTGCTAGGATGGGGGTGAGCTATCTCATATAAACCCCCTTATAAAGCCAGCTCCTGGGTGATATGCTACTTTTTCTACAACCACATGCGCGACCAGTTGCCTTCTGTCGGTCACACCGACAAAGGTCTATTTTTTTCCAATTTGACACCCTTTGGGCTCGTCCATCTGGGCCGGTGCGTCACAGCTTAGGTGGGATCTTGGGTCATGGATCAGGTTGGGCCAAAGCTAGTTCGTGGGTTAGATCATATACCATGAAATTTACAAGCCATATAAATTGTTTTTTGACCTCTCCCCTTAGGAATTCATTTTTTACACCTCTTGTGGAAAATGACCAAGCCGCGAAATAATTTTCTATGAAAAAGGTTCACACATAACCATTAAGAATGATTTCGACATGGAAATCATTTTCTATTTTTACAGAAACTGTTCACACAAACATATCTCTTAATATCAAAGTGAAATACATAATATATTAAATCAAAAATCTATTTGTAAAAAGGCAATTAAAGTAAAAAAATCAATAACTAATTTACAAAATTCAAGAAGAATAACATATGCAATGGAAAACAAAGTATTAATGTTTAATTATAACAATATCAACAAACCTTGGGCACTACAACAACCTAGTTTTCATTACTTTTTTTTTCTAAGTTGCATATGCCATAATCATGCAAAAAACATTGAGAAAAATAAAACATTGTAGCCTCCTAAAAATACAAGTTTTAGTTCACCAAATTGTCTTATGAAATCATTTTTATATCTTTTATATTTTTTGCATCATTTTTTTTTTCTATTTTTAGCTTCTTTATCCTTCAAACTCACCAAGTCTACTCTTAAAATCTTATTTATACATTATTTTTTTTTATGTTTTTAGTTTTTTTTTAGCAGTAAAGAAGAAGATTATATTAAGAAGAAGTAGTTACAAAACAAGAAAAAAACACAAAAAGACCTAAGAGACTTAGACCAAAAGAAAAAAGAAAAACAATAATACACAGACCACCAGAAATATAAAGAAAACCCGCTCCAACAAAATAGTTAATCTCTAGGTAAGCTGAATACCCTACGAGTCGTGCCATCCACTCTCTTATTCGCAAAGTAGTCCGCCACACCATTAGCAGAGCGACTTTTGTGGATAAAATACACTTCCATACCCGCGGTTAACTCATTAATCTCCCTAACTAAAGTAATTAATATCCAAGGAGGACGCTTCAAGCCCTCAATCCATTTTATGTTTTTAGTTGTTGATGTAATAAGGTGGACTTGAATGCTTTTCACCTCATCTTATTTATTTATAAAATATTTTAGTCTATTTATATGAATGTTCCTTATCTTTTAATTGAGATTGGTCAAATCTTTCCAAGTCACCAAATGCAATCTTAATTTTATTATTTTTTAGCAATTTTTATATGAATATTTACATATTTTATTATTGATGTGACAAAAATATGATAAATCAATCCAAGTCACTAAATCTGATCCTACAATTTCTATTTCTATTAATCTTGTTCATAAATTTTGGAATTTTTTTCTATTTTTAAATCTCACGGGAATGATCTCAACTATATAATAAATGAATGGTCAAGCTTCATCCAATGGTCACCTAAAAATGTCTCTTTTATATATCCCATCCTCCTAACCTAACTATAAAAGGAAGAATAGTTAGGATGACCAAAAAAATTCAAAACTTTTCTCGTATGATAGTTTTAGATGTCCATCAAATGAATATAGAACATTAAATTACCAAATTATTGACCCACCTTTCTCTACAATGATGGGTCCATTACCATGATCTTCAATTGAGTATGGGACCCAAATAAAATAAATCTCGAGTCAATGATAGAAGCCACTTTTAAAGCTTTTCATATTAACATGACTTTAAATTATTTTTTATTTTCTAAACTTTTGCATTCTATTTGAGTCCAACATAGCTCTATATGTTGGGTATTGTGAGTGGATGTCTTCATTAGCGAACATGGTAAAAAAATACACGTTAATCCAACCATAAAAGTCATATTTTTGCTCTCTAAATGTTAATTTATTTATAATTATTTTTAAATTCTAAAATCTTGAATCCAATATGAGACCCATTTTCATCCTGTTTGATGGTCCATTGTAAGATCTTAACATGAATAAGAAACCATATAAAACATTACTTAATCCAATCTTAGAAATCACATTTTTAAGCTCTCACGATTTTAAGGACTTAAAATTACTTTAAACATTTTCTCTTTTTCTTTTGGTAGATGGAGGTGTATGTAATTGCAACTTGCCCAATTTTGTATTTTTTTTTTATTTTGTTCGGCCTCTCAAAACATGTGACTAATCATCGGGGCATATGTAAGCCTTCCTATCTAAACACGCCATATAACTCTATGAGGAGTGGTCTTTTAAGATAGAGTGTGAATCAAACTCAAGACTCTCGTTTCCTAACACGAGTTCCTGACCATTACTCCAACCGTTTTGAGTTATATGTCCAATTTTTTATAATTATGTGCAAAGTGGTATTCTGCTGTTCTCTTTATTATTTTAGGGATTTTTTCCTTTTTATGATAATAATATTTATTGTCAATATCAGCAAAGAGAGAGAGATATACTAAACATATAAAAGATATATCATAACATTTTATGTATACAAGCTCTTTGATCCACATTTCACAAACACTTTTATCCTGTCCATCCACACATGTACCAGACAAACACTAAACTTGTGTAAACTTTCATCTTTGCTCTACAGTATGGGGTGGTCCGTCCTTGTTTGTTTTGTTTAAGAATCTGAATATGATGATAATTGATGAGTTTGACCACTGCAGTTTTCTCTTAAGCTGAAGAATACAAATTCCATTGTTTAATCACCTTGGGTTTGGTTGGGCACTTATCAGGCTGCCTTACTATGTAGATCTGATCGCCTGGACTTCCATACGAGTCCTGGTTCTTGTGCCATGTCCACAGAGCATATGTCTCGTTCATCACCTGAAAAATTACCATCTTAACTGTTAGCATTCACCATCTTTAGGGTTTTTTTTTTTTAATACTCTTTCAGATTACAACTTGAGCTCCTACTCTCCTATGATGCATTTTTAGGGACGAAATGCCATTTTGATCATATCTCCAAAGGTCTCGTAGGCCTAAGCATTGCAAGTGGATAAAGTATATAGCGAAATCAGTCCCATTGATCTCAGCCAACTATGGGAAGAAAGCAATATTCTAATGATCCATTTCTATCTTCCATTTTATGTCCATATATTGATTGACAAGATGAACTGTGTTAGCCAGTAAAGAGACTTTCTCCAGTTGGAAGTCCTCTCGAGTTAGAGTACTCCCCGGCTAGAGTCTCCCGAGTTAGAATCTGATGGATTGAGTGTTTGTAATTAGAATCTGATGGATTAAGTGTTTGTAATTGTTTGATCTCTTTAGTACTACCCTTATCATGTAAATTTTCTATGTATCCCACAAGCCAGTACCGATCCTGAAAACTTTCTATTTCTGAAGTGCATTGCTGCAGCACCGGTTTTCTGCTCTGAGTCATTCCCTTCTTCGGTTTTCAACACTCCACCTGTCTGCTGACACCCCATCGAAGCTCGAACTCTTGTCCAGTCGCCCCTCATTCTGTCAGAACTCACGACATTCCATGCTTAGTGCTACTTGCTGCCAGCAAGACCTCTCTAATGGATTGAGTATCGATCTTGAGAGCTGGGTCATCTGTTTTCCAGTTTGGTGGCCATCAGAACTCAGTGGCATCTCCATAGAATCAATCACAGTTTTTCACAATGTTATCAGAGCCGACCTTCTAACGAACCCTCTTCGAGGCATTTTAGGTTCAACCGGGTTCAACCAGTAAAAGCCGGTCAAAGCCGGTCAAGTAGTAATATAATATAAATATTACATACAACATTAAGTAAAACACCTTTTACTAATGACATTAATATAATATTAAAAATAACATTCAAACTCTGAATAATAACCAAAACGGTGAAAGATATGGGATAGAAATAGTAATAAACATTTATATTTCAAATATACACAATTTTTAATATTATTTTTTTATATTTTGAAAGGGAATTTTTTTAAAAAAATATATAAAAAAAAAAAATCAAATTTTGTGAGCCACGGTTTGCAGTTCACGGTTACTGAGTCAAAACCGCAGAAAACCGCGGTTCTGACCGGTTTTATACGGTTTTGACCTAGAAAATAGTTTTCGACCACAACCAAACCGCAGTCACCGCGGTTCCGGTCAAACCAACAGTTCGATCGCGGTTTCTGGTTCTGATAATCTTGAGGTTTTCTGCAGTTCATACTATTCAACCCAATTCTCCTGACTCCGACCCCGGCAAAAACTATTTTGAATAGCAAAGTTGAGGCAGGCAAACTAGTCCCATCCATGCCCAGCTCTGATCTACCAGACATTTGATATCTTCAGCTTTGGGGTGTTGCTCTTCCTCAACTCTGATCTCTACGGCTCTGTCTCTGATCTTGGATTGATGAACCCATTTGTTGTCGTTCCACTTGTCTGAAGCCAATGAGCAAACATTCTCTTCATTTTCTCTTTGGCATCGTCAGTTAGGTCATCCGTATGCAGCTCAAGTTTGGTTTCTGGTTTTTTAGGAAATTTGTTGATTGATAACAATTTTGGATGTGTTAATTGTAATTTGGCAAAGCAAGCTACTTTACCTTCTTCTCGTAGTGATTCAATTTCTCATTAACAGGACTACTCCATCTGTTCTTCATGGTCAAACCCCCTTTCAACGATTGTTTTCTCAACCTCCTGTATATTCTCATGTGTGTTTGGTTCAACTTGTTTTGTTCTTTTGCCTCCCACAGAGCATACAAAGTTCTCCAACAAGTCTTCCCTTTGTGTCTTTTTAGGCTATAATATCCAACAAAAAGAGTATCGATGTTATGATCTAGTAGCTAAGAAGTTGTACATTTCAAGAAATGTCATTTTTTAGAAAAAATGTTCCTTTATTTTCACTCCCTCGTCTCAAGTTTTTTAGATCATCGGCGTCTGTCCTTGATCCTTTTAACAAGTCTGCTCACTCTGTTGAACCTGATCCTGTTCTGAATCAATTTGATCTACCTTTGCCCAGTACTATCTTTGCTCCCTGTGATGATGTTCCCCCTACTTCAACTACTATATCACATGAATGTGATGATCATGCTACTCATTGTTATCCCGAGTGCATTTGAGGCCCACCAAAACATCTTCAAGATTTCCATTGCTTTCTTAGTACCACTATGTCTCATCATGAACCCTCATCTAACAAAGAATATACATCTGATCCTCATTGGCAAACAACCATGAATGAAGAACTGACAGCTTTACAGAAAACCCATACTAGGTTCTTCTTGAACTTCCTCTTGGCAAGTCTGCAATTGGGTGTCGATGGATCTACAAAATCAAGACTCGCTTAGATGGATCCATTGAACGATATAAAGCTCGCCTTGTTGCTAAAGGTTTCACTCAGGAATATGGTATTGATTATTGGGAAACTTTTGTTCATGTTGCTTGCATGACCTCAGTTAGTACCTTAATTGTTGTTGTTGCTTCTCGTGTATGATCATTATATCAGATGAATGTTAAAAATGATTTTCTTCATGGTGATCTTTATGAGGAATTTATATGAAAGCACCACCGGGATTGTCTCATGACACTTCTCATGTTTGTCAGCCGTGCAGAGTTTTGCATAGTCTGAAACAAGCTATTTGTGTTTGGTTTTAGAAATTTTGCACAATATTCATTGATTTTGAATTCATTCAAAGTCCTCATGATTCTACATTATTGTTCGCAAAATTTGCATGCCATTGTTATTCTATTGCTATATGTCGATGATATGGTTGTTACTAGAGATGACTCTGATGGTATTGCTGAAACTGAGCTTCATCTCAGTCAAGCTTTTGATATGGATGATCTTGGCCAGCTGCTCTATTTTCTTGGTATTGAAGTTAGCTCTTCTTCAAAGGGACATATATACAGTTATAATCTCATTAGAGACTAACCTATTCAAATATCTGTCAAACTGATCAGTTGGGCTTGGATGTAAAGATTATTGGAAAATCAACTAAAACTTTGTTGAATGTTCCTCTTTTCAGGGAAAAAAAAAATCCTATGGTGGGAGGGGTTCAGTGCCCCTCCATTTCTTGTATTGGGTTCGGGATGCTGCAGAAGACATCTGGGTGGAGAATGCTAAAATGGTCCAAGCTAATTACTTCTTGGTCCAACGTAGCATTAGTGTTTTAACATTTGAATTTCGCAAGCTAAATGTGTATTGTGGTACCTCTAGAATTCCATGGCCAAAGCTACTGTCTCTGAATGCACTGAAATTGGGTTGCTCGTCCCAGCAGAACTTTCCCGCAGCAGGGCCTGTCGAAAAATTTTGAGCACAAGAACCCAAGTCAAGATCCATTTCAGTCAATGGTCCTGGGCAGTGACCTGGTTCATCAGCATGTGAGATTGCCATCTTTTCGCGATTTCCCCCATCACCAATCACAATATGAACAGGCCCACAGGGATCCAATGTATAATTATAAACTCTGTTTGATCTTTCATAAGCATGAACCTGATAATGATCCAAATAAAGAAAAGGTTCAGCTGTCAGACATTGACTTAATTTTGTCCAAATGCATCTGTCCATAATCCTAATGATCAGACAAGGGGTTGATTAGTGTTCCTCATTGTTTTTGTAAAAAAGGGACCATGTGTGCCACCAAATAAAAGAAGAAAAAAAATTCTTACCCAATAAAAAAATGGTAATTTTAGCAAAAGGTAGCCTATATTGCAAAAAAAAAAAACACTGTAAATGAAATGTATTAGTAGTAGAGCAGGTCCGCCATCGAAGGCGAGTAAACTTACGTGTCCATTGAAGACTACATCGATGCCATAAGAGTAGAGCAGGTCCTCTATTTCCAACCGCATGCACTCTGCTTCTTTATAATGGGCTCTGTAGGAGCTGTACCAAGGTGGGTGCCAAACAGCCACCAGCCAAGGAGTCGCTGATCTATCTACATTTTGCAAATCTCTCTTCAACCACTTGTATTGTTGCCCTGTTTTTATGAAATGAACATTATCTTTTTTTAGCTTAACCACAATTCATGAGTCTAATATCAATCTCTGTTGCTACAGGTAATGTAGCCAACGATTATACATGGTCTAATGATGCATTTACTTGCAGAAAAGCATGAGATGAACCCCAGAGGCATTTACAGTTCAACCTTGTGATTAGCCAACTGAAACAGTAAAGCTACAAAAGATACAAACAATAAAATAGTAGCAGAATGATAAATCAGAGATGTGGGATCTCCAGTCTACAAGAAATGATGGGAGGGTAATCCATCAAAATACCATCTACTTGAAGAAAACTATTGGTGTTATACAACAGGAAGTTCCCATTATTTGGGAGTAAAATCTACAATTCAGGATACTTAAGATCAAGGCAAATCAACTGATCAAAACATGTCCTATGAATTGCAACTGGCCTGAAGTTCTCTTATTATTTTTCAACCTGTTTGTGATGTATGCTTCATATTGTTTATGATTCACACCAATCTCCAAACCCATGACCTGTTGCTGAGACAACTTTCAAGTATCGGCTAGTGAAAGAGGTCTTCAATGTTAACAGTCTAGGTGCATCGTGGCAATTTGTTTTTAGAAGAGAGCTTAGAGGTTTTGAGATGAACAGTTTGAATGAACTAAAGCTCAGCTGGGGGAATTTCCGATGGATTTAGAGTGTGATGATGAGTTAGTATGGACGGGTGATTCTTCTGGGATCTTCTCTGTCAAATCTTTGATTGAGTTAGCTTCCCAGAACTTGGTTGGTTCAGTTGTTACTAAGCCCTTGGTCTGGAATAGCTTGGCCCCCCCTAGAGTTCAATTGCTTTTGTGGTGTTGTGCGAAGAGTAAGATTTTGACGAGGTTAGCCTTCTAACCTCTAAGGGTGACGCTAGGTGCCCCCTTTGTGAGTTAGCAGACGAATCTATTGATCACTGATGTAGGACAAGGGACAGGGTAACCCTAAATGCCTAATGTGGTTCCTTCAAGATTTAAAGGGGATGAAAATAATGCACCCTAAATCTAAAATGAGCTGAAATTAAATTCAAATTAATACTTGCAATTAATCAATATGAAATTTATAACAGATAATCATGCAAATACTAGGAATATAATGTGTTCAAATGGAATAATGGGATCTAAAACGGTGTATTAAATGGATTAAATGGGTCAAAGGTGGAATGTGAAGGAATTTAATAGGCATATGATGTGTGTGTGTGTGTGTGTCCTCCATAAATTCTCCGATCCAAATGGCAGAGAAGTTTCCATATTTGTACCTTTTCTTGTTGGCGGAGCAACCGTCCGTTGAACTACCAAAGAAAAAAAAAAGGGTAAACCAATGTGATCTCAGTTTGACCATCGGTTTAGGGATGGAAGCTCGAAGAGAAGTTTATCTTAGTACACACCAGTAAAGTCTAAACAACTCTGTCCAAAATAGGCGCGTGAACCGCGCGTCACGTTTTCAAATACTAGGAATATAATGTGTATGGAATAATGGGATCTAAAAGGGCGTATTAAATGGGTCAAAGGTGGAATGTGAAGGGATTTAATAGGCATATGATGTGTGTGTGTGTGTGTTGAGAGTAGTTTCTTGGACCTCATGGGAGTCTCATGGGTTTGTCCTGTATCTTGGGCTGGGGTTACGGAGTCTCGGCATCTTTTTGGTTTGAGAACTCGGAGAAAACTTGTCTGGAACACGATCCCAGCTGTGGTCTTGTGGTCCATTTGGTAGGAGAGGAATTCGACGATCTTTGAGGGCATCTCTTCAGAGTTTAGCGGGCTCTTTCAAAATGCTAAATGGAGATTATGTAAGTGGCTTTGCGCTAACAAGGAATTCAGAGACTTTAAGGCTGGAGATTTGTTTGAGTCTTAGGAGGGTTGCTTGAAGTCTAATCCGCGAAGAAGGAAGCCACGGGCTATGTCGTCCTAAACACCCCCCCCCCCCCCCCCCCCACCCCCCCCTGCGTCTTGTGGTGTTCTCAAATTTAATGTGGAGGTGCATTCAGAGGTAAGGTGGGACCAGCTGGGATTGGAGGCATTCTTAGGGATCATTTGGGCTCCACTAGTATCGTTTTCACAGAATATGTGGGGACCATGGAATCAAATGAGGCGAAACTTCTTAGTATTTGGAGAGCCTTGACCTTAGGTTCCGATTTAGGGGGGGTTAAATTAGTAATTAAGATGGATTCATCCAATGCTATTAAATGGGCCAGCGGGGTGAAGCGTTCCCATAGAGGCTAACCACCTTGGTGAGGGAGATTAAGGTGTTGATCGCGGGCATGAAGGTGCCTTTCTCGCTCATCAAACGTTCAACCAACGGGGTGGAGGATTTTTTCGCAAAAAACGGCATTGATGGAGAGATCCATGACACTTTTCATTTATCTGGAGGATAACTGTTTTGTTGGATTGCATCTTTTAGCTTTTGTTGGTTTTTTTTAATTTCTGTTTGTC
This sequence comes from Chimonanthus salicifolius, assembly GCA_013350335.1. NCBI lineage: Eukaryota > Viridiplantae > Streptophyta > Magnoliopsida > Laurales > Calycanthaceae > Chimonanthus > Chimonanthus salicifolius. The sequence continues at coordinate 53,521,563 of CM023534.1, forward strand.
CTTTTCTTTCGGGGCCTATCTCTCTCAGGCCCTTTTTTTTTTCTTTTGTTTCTGTGAATTCTTCTCTTGTATTTTTTTTCTTTTAATGAAAATTTTCTTGTCATCGCTCAAAAATAAAAGTATCGGCAGTGAGAAGTGAGGATCAGTCTGAAGTTCTCTTAAATTAGAACATATTTGCCAGAATCATCATTTTCACCCTAAAAACTTGAGATCATCATGTGCAGAATATGATATATGGCCCAGCTGTAGTTTAGTAGGGCCTACAGTTGAATTAGCAATCAGCCTTGATAAGACGTGGACCCTGAGCACTCACTTTCGTTCTGTATTGATGCTTATGGAAGTTTCTTTCATATAGTTATTACTCTGGAAAATGTTTGTAAGTTCTAAATCGTCCAAAGAGGAATTACAGGACATTGATGCATAAATGTGTACAGTAATATATTTTAAAAAAGAAGAAAAGGTGAAAATGTACATTGAACTGCTTGGCCCATTATTTTCAAGTGTGGTCATGGTCCCATGATCCAACCTAGTGGTCATATGAGCTCAAAAGTTAACCATCTATTCTCAAAAAGGCATCCTGATTGGTTGTATAGACATCCAGACCCATCTTTATTCTGGATATTTTCTTCACTATCTATTCACACCTGAAGATTTGACGGCTAAGATCTTACCAAGAGGAAGGTTTGGAGCATCACATGTCCACAGAGGGTCCCCTCATGCAAGGTCTAGATCTATTACTCGTAAAGAAAAAAATGGCTCATCAGGATACCTATGACGTATGTTATCGTGCATTAGGATCCTATAATTGATACAGATCAAATGAGTTAACTGGGAACTGAACTAATTTGAGATTTCCCAGCATTAAAAGTTTGAAATGAGAATGCTAGAGCCAAGCACTCTGCCAAAGAGGAATTACTAAGTGAAGCACTTAAGATGCATTAGGGCATGTTCTGTTTGTTTAATGCACCCACTCCTATTTTTTGCAATCATGTTATTGTGAAGGACCAAAACAGATGGTGGGCATTGCAAAAAAACAAAAAACAAAGATCATTATTTTATTTTTTGAAGTGGTTTCAAAACTATATTCAAGACTGGAAGACCGAGTCTGTGACCCTTAAATCAACAGTTTATAAAGAACTGAGTGGTTAAGAAAGAACATAGTCAGGTTTCTGAAGAGAAGGCCAAATGTTGGATGACTGCAACTTTCTTAACAGGAAAAGTTTGATGTCCATCATTCATGACAGGCTCAGATATTTGGATCAATGAACCGAGGGCACAGTTGCTTGAAAATGGGACACCATTACTGTCCATGAATGCATTCACAAGGAACTGCACAAAACCCTCTTTACCAAATGCAATATGCCATACAACAAACAACCCTGAAGTTCTAATTGCTTTCTCTAAAGATGAGCAGACATTTGGTAGCCTTAAAACATTATCAAAATTAAATAGGCTGCATAATGAATTTACCTGATTTGTGAAAATCAAAGTATGCGCCAAGCATGACGAAGTGTATTCCCCCTGCATTAAAAGAGTAATATAATGTCGATGAAGACCCACTTTCTTGAGATGGGAATGCAAATCTAGAACTGTAAGCTGTGAAGGTCTTGTTCTCTGCCTGTTCCTCTTTCTCATGGTTTCCTTCTACCACCATTAGTGGAACTTTTGATACCAAAGGCTCCATAAACCTGAAAGCAGATATTGAATGATGGCCACAAAAAAAAAACACCATGCAGTTACTTGTAATCCCAAATAGTCCATGTCATTTGAGCAAGGACATAGTGTTAAACATTTATTATCTAGTATCTCACACTTTGACCTGCAATGCCTACATAGTAAAAGTCTAGCATACAACCTCATGCTCATATGCTTGGAACCCACCCGCTCACTCGCCATCCCTATGAATTAGATACATTCTAAATTTGATCATAAATCATATTTACACACACGAAGTTGAAACATTTTTATCTTTTCATGCTTTTCACTGTTGATTTTTGAAGGTTAAAGTCCATAGTCGTGATCATCTCATCAAGCTGATTTTAGGGAAGTACTCATCCTTCAATATCAACCATTAAATCTTCCTTTCAGGCCCACACGAGACCTACTTTCAACTTATCCTCCCCACTCATGCCCACTGCCACTTGGAACTTGCAAGTCCTAAATTTCACCATGATAGGAACTCCACCAACCATTGCGTTGAAACTAAGCTGTTTTTTTATTCATAAATTAACACTCTGCATTTTAAGGGCTTAAAGTCTATACCTATAGTCATCTGATTGTAACAATTTTTGGGTTATTGTCAGTCCATAGTAGACCTTTCCATCATCACCTTCTCGTTTGGTGATACAGATGAAAGGGCAGAATTAGAAATTTTCTTATGGAGGACCAATGAACAAATCACGGGTTAAAATGCAAATTCTTCAAATATCATTGGGAGCCATGGCCTCTGCCAGTGCTCCCGTCCTCCTCCCTGGTTCCATCCCTGTCCAGATGGGTCCCATAGTACCTACCTGATAGTTTCCACGTAGATACTAGGTAGTGTACTGGTGGTTATGGACTTATTGGAATAGCACTCTAGTTGATTCAACACTTTATGCCAAGAATTGCAATTTAAGAAATAAATAAAGTAACAGAAAACAAGGGCATGGTTCTCACCTTCCCCAGTAATCCCAACGAGGCTGATATGTCTCGTGTATAGGAGTATCAGCAAATGCACAAGAATAGCAGTCTGACCCTGTTCCATTTGTTAGATACAAATTCGCGTAAGTAACATCTCCAACCAGTAAAATCAGATTGGGTCTGTTTTTTCTCAAATGATCAATAGTAGAAGTTGTGTTGTATGTGAGACCAAGATCTCCAACCACAGCAATTCGTTTTGGGTAGCTCCAGGGAGCCGAAACTGGCATAGTCTTAAAAAAATGAATATTGCTCATGGCATGTATGGAAGGATCTCCGCACCGGTAATAATATTTTGTGTTGGGTTTCAGACCTACAATAGAGGAAATGAAAAAAAATAATCACCAAAAAATATTCAGGAGATGTGGTCTCAATGAACTTAGATTACAAGAAAAGAAGCTTTAGTTATAGAATGATGTTAACTGGACAGAATTTGAGTCTTGATTCAGGAGTATCTCCTAAAACCAGAGGTAGATTTTCATATATCTTTTATAGAAGGAACACAACAATCTGAATAACCAGAAAATAACAATGCAATGCACGTGGAAATTTTGATCAATTACTTCACTTCAATGTATGAAGAAAGTCTAGTTGTTGTCTAAGGGTATTTTGATACTTCTGTAGAAGTTCTTCTTTAGGCAAACATGACTGCTTTCAGGCATTTCTACATTGTTGAAATTTCTTATTTCTGGCTGCTGCATTCTGTCCCATTTCCCGTAAATACCCCGCTTGCATATGAATGCCAGCATCTTCAGTTGTTCCACTTGAAAATTTACCTCTTTGTCTATATCCAGTGCAGACTTCAGGTTTTTTCTTTCTTTCTTTTCTTTTTATGTTAAAAACAAGGTTTGGCTACATTACAGGTAGATAGCATCTTAGTAATTTACGCCATTCTGGTAACAAGCCCCAGCATAAGATGGATCTTGCCCTAATAATGTATGAGCCTGACCATCCAATTGGTTGCTTGAAATGGATGATTGCAGTCAATGACATTTAACAAGTGAAATTTCAGATAGCTTTTCGTTTATCACCCATCTACGCTGCGGCCCAACAGTTTGAACTAGAAGATTTGGATCACAGAGGGCTGGCTACACATACTGTTTATGGACATAGAAAGTGATACTGTGAAATAGTAAATATTTTCAGTTTATGCAAATACCTGAGAGTCGAACATGGTGAATAATTCCAGATGTGTAGTTCTGGAGGCCTTCAAATGGATAAAGTTGATTGTAAACAAGTGAATAACCAGTTGCTTCATCAGTTAATGTACACCTCAACGTTCCATAATTAACAACACTTGCCACACTATCAGGATTCAAAGGCTTTATATCATCCCCTATTTGGAAATCACCTGCAGTTCAGAACCAACCCAAAATTTCAAAGGAAACCTAGAAAATGAAGATGTGTATTGTTTTACTTGACAAGAGCATGGATTATATTTGGCAAGTGCATAAAGTTTGTGAGTTCGAAACAGCCAGGCAATGGAAAACAATTTGCCAAATTGAAAAAACAATGGCCTCAATGATGATGCTTGCAGGTTACAGGCACATGTGTTTTAGATGGCAGTCAGGAAATGCAAACCAAATTGGAAAAATTGGAAAAATGGTCTTAACAATGAATCTGATGAAATCCAAAGGGATTAAGTGATGGTCAGAAAATCGGCTCAAAAAGCGGGAGTTCTGAGTTCGATTCTCACTTCACTCCAAAGGGCTACTCCCTGTAGAGTTACCCAATGTGTGTAGGTAGAGAGGTTTGCATATGCACCGAGGATTAGTCGGGTGCTCTAAGAGGCTTGGACAACTTGATCATAAAAAAAAATGACTCTGATGAAACCAGCCACTTAGAGTATACAAAAACCACCTTCAAGAAGGAGAGGTGAAAAAATCATTCCCCTTCATTTGTCCATGGGTGTTGATTGAAAACAAATGATATTATCAGATTAAAAAATGATTATCAGTATCTTGAACCCCCAATTCACAAGAAATGCAACCTAATATTGAATGGGAGCATCAATCCATATGGTGTGCACATTCTTGATATAGATTGACAGGCATGTAAACGGGATTATTCTTCACTGTAAATAATCATTATATTAATTAATTGGCTCCTTAGTGTAACATCAGACACATGCACGAACGCGAGTGCACACAGGGAAATAGATAGATAGATAGAGACGAATGTATACAGGGCCGGCCCTGAGATCCCCTAAAATCTCAGGGGCCTAGACGGAGTATGATTTTAAGAGCCCTTTGTGACTGGTATATTAAAGAGTTTTAAGTGTGTGGGGGCCCTTTTTGTCTGGGGCCCTTAGGCGGCGGCCTAAGCAGCCTATGCCCAGGGCCGACCCTGTATGTATATATATACATACCTCTCTTGTCAAAAATTCATATTCAGAATTGAATGAATGCAATTTACACAAGTAAGGTTTCTTGAAATCCTCTATGTTTCAATCAAAATTGAAATAGATGCAGCAATGTCTATTCTTTCATCAATATGTCAGTTTAGATACTAATAATTGCAGGTGTTCCAAAGTTACCAGTTAGAGATCCAAATGCCTTAAAACATATTTTCTGTACCGATATATATCAGATTTCGAGATTCTAATATTGACACCTAAACCAGTAGACTAACCACCGACGATGGAAATTTCATATTATTATTTTCAATTTTCTTTTTATTGTATTCAGATCGATGAAATCATTTGAGTCCATATCGATGTTCATCCAAAACCGCGTTTTAAAGCCATAATCAAGGAAAACCACACAATCATTAAAATTCTATTTCACCAAGTCGAATTCTGTAAGTGATACCCATATCTCTAAAAGCACGGGTTAAACCAATTAACAGAGAAGAACTGGAACAGAACCTGTAATCCAAGAGATCCAAACAGAATCATAATCCACAGAGAGAGACATCGAAATTTGCTCGGGTTCAAATCCCTTCACACTCCTCACAACACGGGGATCAGTTGATGGCAGATCAACAGCATGGCCACGGAATCTTTCATCAAATGGAACAGTAACAGGATCAAAAGGGCCATCGAGAGTCGTCGGGATCTCACCAAGGGAAGTTTCAAAGAAATTGATGGGAAATGAAAGAGAGAGTAGGGAAATTGAGAGCAGAATTGGTAGCATTTTCAGGTTCCTGAAGGGAGAGGAGATCTGAAGACAACCCAAGGAATACATGCAAAAACGGGAAAGGCGTGGAGTATATATTCCGGTCTTGTGTATATTCGCGGGTTTTCCTTTTGACCGTTAAGGGTCCGTTTCGAATGGGGAAAAAGGCCGTTGGAGATATTTTGAAATTTCTCGCCGGTTTCTCGTCTTGTGACATTTTCTCGTTGTTGGGTTAACTCGGATCCACTTTCACTTTGAAATCTGAAAAAAAAAAAGTGAAAAAATAATAATTAAAATTTTCAATTTTAGGCATCAATATTTTTTGAATTACTAAAATTTTTGTAGCATGCTGATATTTCAGCCGAAAATTTAACTCCATTTCAACTAATACTTGGGCTTGTTTCAAAATTTTGATCTTACACTTTATTTTTAATTAAACGTTATATATCAACAAAAATGGTTGATATGACAAAAATATCAACAGCAGATATTTTCCATAGCATCTAACATTTTAATCTTAGAAAATAAGATATAATTTTAGGGTTCATTTATCATATTAAATGAAATAAAATCTTCTGATCTATTTTAAAAAAAAAAATCATTCTAAATTTTTAACTATCCTAGATGAAAAGAATGTCTTAAAATCTGTTGATACGTATTGTATTGATTGGTATATATCGGCCTAAAGACTGTCGATACGTATCATACATCTATACTAGCTGAATTATTAGCGAATATATATCGGCCATTATATTATATTTTCAGCTAATACTTTTGTGTTAACATGGGTATCTCTGAGTTAAATCTTGTGTTGAGTGTTATTTTAAAAATGCTTAGAAGCAAGTTATATAAGTTTGAATGGTATTTGCAAATTAGAAGCCGTTTTCTCTAACCACGGGTGATAGGCATACCAAGTGAGGCCATGGGCTCAAACCTGACACCTTCCACTTCTTGAGGCGAGAGATTACCCATTGAAATGTATATGTATGGTTTTCCAAGATTTTTTTGAAAAGTTAATAAAAGTTGAATTTTCTAAGATACTTCTCATTTTCGAATTTCTTGTGAAACAAATGACTGAAATAATATATAAATATTTCTACAATTAAATGAAAAACTCTTAATGTGATTCATATAATTTTTACGGTATTTGTGTAATTTACCAATATTCTAACATTTTTATGAAACTTAAAAAAATTTACAATAAAAAACTCATGAATTGTAATAGATTATATATGTCTCTAGGGGATACTTGAGAATGTGGATTTTATATAGGTGTTTCTTCATTTTGGTTTCCTACTTTATAAAAAAAATTCGACGTTTTTCAACTTTTTAAAATATTTTTTAAATTTTAGGACATACTTTATTCGTATCAAAACTTTGACTTTTAAAGATCTAATACTCCATAAAAATGACCATCATTTCTTCACAAAAATATGCTTACATTAAGTTTTCCATTTTTCCTATTTTGCTTATATTTTTTAGAAAAAATGGAGAGAAAAGTTGTGTCACTGATTAATTGCCAATACGTTATGTATCAAACATGCATCACTGGATTGAGATTTAAACCCTTGGATGAAGATTCGAAAAGGAACATTTGGTGTTAAAATTCGATGATGAAGCTAAAAATTTTATTTTGCCTCAAGAAGTGGGATGGTACGAGTTCGAGTCCTTATAGTGTAACCTGATGGCTATCTTATGGGGGTGTGAGATGTCACCCAAAGAAGAGGTTTACTAGAGTTGTACTCAAAGTTCCCCCTCTGTCGTATAAAAAAAGCTAAAAATTTCATAGATAAACAATTTATCTTATAGTCTCTAATAAAAGCTACTGATATGAACACCAAGAATTTTGCTAACGACCAGTCTGAGTTTATCTTTTCTTATACATTTTATCATCCAAAGAATGAAAAAAATACTCCCTCTATCTTATTTTAATTGTCTCATTTGAAACATTTGTATTTTTTAAAGAACTTTCTATATAAGGATATCACTCTATATGATCTCATCCATTTTCAATACATTTTATGCTACTCTAATATAAATGAGAACTATTTTAGGACAATTCCAAAATCCATTTAAGACAACTAATTTAGGACAGAGAGAGTATTATATTTCTTATTATCAAAATTTTTAATGTCAATATAACTAGCCTTTGATGAAGGACTAAAATTTCATGACGAAGTTGAAAGGAGTTTATTAGAGGGGTAATCATATCGGCTGAGATTACTTTTATCACCCGATATCCAATATATATCGGCCGATAAAGGTAGTTTTTTTTTAAAAAAAAAATAAGAGAGAGAAATTTCTGAGCCCAGATATTTCTCCAAGGAGAGAGAAATTTCCGATAACATGGTAAATTGGTTTCACAATCATAACTTACTGTGATAAAAATAGCATGTACTCTAAAGTCTAAATTCTCTCAGTAGTAGTCTCAATTTTTTACCCATCTATAATTTGGAATTTTTGACCCAATAATTGTTTTGAAAAACTAGACCTTGGTTTGACTCTTATCTATAGTCTAGTCAATGTAGCAAATACTGGGCATTATATTAATTTTTACTGCAAAAATATCGATAAAATACCATTTTTCATTAATATTGAGATTTTATCACTTTTTACGATGTTATCACCAAAGTCCAATATTATTGCGATAATATTATGAAAATCTGATAGTATCGTGATATTAACGACGTGTTTTCTAAAATATATATATATATATATATATATATATATATATATATATATATATATATATATATATATATATATATATATATATATATATAATCATCGATAATTTGGTTTCATTTTTTTATCACTTCAATGATGTTATTTAAAAACGAACTTATTTGACATTGGATGACATTTTATGATTTAAAGATGTTAGATGATGAATTATATTTTACTTTGTTAGATAATTACTAAAATAATTTATTTCTTATAATATATTTTTTCTCTAATCATAATTTATAAATGGTTATGTCAATTTATATTTATTATTGTGCATTTCTTATTATTTTTAAATATTATATTTTCTACAAGATTTTTCTGATAAAAATCCTAAAATTTGAAAATATAACCCTTAATATCTTGAAAACATTATTTGTAACGTTGATCTAGTGTAACACCCCACCCACATGGGGGTGTGGTAAAAAGTCCCACATCGCCCATAAGGTGGATGGGTTGTGGGGTTATAAGATGGTGCTCTCCTCTCCTTAGCACAAGGCCTTTTGGGAACAACATCGGGTTGACTCGCCAAAGCAAAACCGTACGGGCCGTGTGTGAGGCTCAAAGCGAACAATATTGTGCTGAATGGATGAGTTGTTACATTTGGTATCAGAGCACGGTTCAACACTCGGACTGTGTGGGCCCTCCACCCTTCTGTGTTGTGTTGCCTGTATAGACCCCTTGTCAGTGTGACGTGACAGAGCCGGAGACGGCTTTGGTCTTAAGGGGGGTGGATTGTAACACCCCACCTACATGGGGCTGTAGTAAAAAGTCCCACATCGCCCATGAGGTGGATGGGGTGTGGAGTTATAAGAGGGTATTCTCCTCTCCTTAGCACAAGGTCTTTTGGGAGCAACATCGGGTTGGCTCGCCAAAGCAAAGCCGTGCAGGCCGTGTGTGAGGCTAAAAGCGGACAATATTGTGCTGAAGAGAAGAGTTGTTACATCTAGTCAATTGTTTAGAGAGTATTATAGGCAAATTTGAGATGGAAATTGATGCGCCCATCTAACTATTGAAGATCCAATCACAGATAGTAGGGCCCAATTGGACGAAATTGACAAAATTGCTCTCCAAACCTATGTTAGAATTGATGGTGGGAAGAGAGAGTCAAAAGCATCTTTTTGGCACTTGGACCATGACTCAAAACTTATTTGGACCAACTTTGGACCCGGGCCGGTTTGGTGCTGTTTGGGGCCTCAAAAGCCCATGAAACTGTCAACACGAATACCATGTCAGCTGCCACCTCAATGCCTACATGGATGCCAACATGGCATGGGAATCTCACCAATACACCAATACCAACATGTATTAATTTTTGTCGTATGACTCTCCTTACCTTTTAGCTCTTTTGGTGGGCTAAAGAATGACACCAAAAGAGCTTAGTCATTAGGGCTTCAACTCAGGTTGGGTTGAGAATTTCGGATCAATGGGTCGGGTCTAGAAGATAAAAAACTAGCATGGAATTCGGGTCGGATTGGGTTGAGGATTTTACAAGTTAATTCGACACGACCCGACTCGACCCTACTAAAATTAGGCTAAAATGGGTTTAGAATGTGGGTCGAGTCAGAATTCGGGTTGATTTGGGTTAGCTTTTGGGTCTGGTCGGGTTATGAAGTTCGGGTTAATAATTCGGATCGGATCAGTCGGATTCCATATATATCAACTCGGGTCAAGTTGGGTTTTAAGAAACCTGATCCGCCCGACCCGAATTGCAATCCTATTAGTCATGAAGGCAAAAAGTAAAAAGTAGGTAGTGTCAGCATGGGCCTTTTCACTCTCTATTCAACATTTAATTCTTTTTTCAACTTGTATTGATAATTCAGTTGGTCTGAGTTTTTAAGATTAAAGTAGAAGTATTGAGTTTAACTCTTCTTAAATTTACTTAATACAAAAGGTTTGCGAGTGATTTCGTATATTCATGAGATTAATCTCACTTTCAATATAAAATGAAGAAATCAAACGTGAGATAGAGATATCCATATTATAAAAAAAAAATCTGCCAACCTAAAACAACAAGTTTTATTTGCAAGTGAAAGTGAGTGATTTGCAGCTTTAGTGTCCACAAATAGGTTAGCCTTTTTTTTTTTTTTCTCCCCTTCATTTGTTGACAGTGACATTGAATAAGAGAATTTGTAACCTTTTTTGTAGGTTTATAGATTATTTGATGCAAATTCAGGCTGACATAGACTTACACTCAAGACACATTTTCTTAGTTAATTACTTAATTATCCCAGCTGCATTTTCAGTGAAGGTTTTTTTTTTCTTTTTAACAGACAGCTTCCTCTTTTGGTTCAGTGTCTATTACCAATCTCTTGATGACTTTTCAGATGAAATGTTAGAAAGATTACCTTGTCTTCTATTATCATTAGTTAATCATTAAAGTTATATTTTTTTTTCTAATTTGGTTGATGATAATTATAATGGCCATCTCTATAACTAATACTTCTATATGTTTCATTAACTCCAACCTGCCTAAACTGTACAATTTAAAAAAAAAAAAAATTATATATATATATATATATATATATATATATATATAAAAGATTTTATCCACTTTCATCTTTGGTCCACGTAAAAGTTACAAACTTTCACATTTTCACTGCAAACTCGCTCACATTTCATCTATGACCTATTTCATAGAGTTAGGGTGTTGATTCGTAAATTCATAATTTATAAAATTAAATTTAGTAAAAAAAATTAATACGTGAAAATCCATTGACCCTACTTTATAGTGATTATAGGTAAAATTTTATTAAATGTTCTAAACTTAAAATTTAGTACAATATCAAGCTATAAGAATACTATAACTGAAGAAAATTTGAATTTAAGAATTTTAAATACCATTTTGAAATAATAATTTAATAAATCTAGGTATCAGCCAATAAATTTCTCTTTTCTATTTTTTTAATAAAAACCGCACATTATTATCCTTTTCCTCCATCTTAACTTTTAGCTCGGACGGCATTTCTTCATTTCAAATCCAAACTGGACCATTGATAGGGAGCAGGGACACTTCAACGGTCAAGATCACATGCCACCTCATGCGCGGCTCACAGAAATCTCTTCACTTGCATCCCCTTCTTCCTTTCGCCACAGGAAGGGAAGAAGTGTTGGAGTTTATACGCACGGAAATAAGAAAAATAATGAATAGAATAAAATACAAGCACATCACAACCTAAGAATTTTAAGTGGTTCGGCCCACCTGGCCTACTTCTACGAAGTGATAGAATATTCACTATATGAAAGAGAAAGATACATGTACATAATGATTCCCTTGAGTCTAGAGCCCAAACCCGTAGTCCCGAGCCCCTTGTACACCCATGTATACAACACACCGACGTCACCTCTCAATTGATGTGAAGCTCTCTCATACCCAGAATAGTGAACCCAACCAATGTTATCAAAATCGGACCGTCTAACGAACCGTCTTCGAGGCATTTTGGGTTCAACCGAGTTCAACCGCGGTCAAAGCCGGTAAAGTAGTAATATAATATAAATATTATATATAAAATTAAGTAAGCTATCTTTTACTGATAACATTAATATAAATATTAAAAATAACATTTAAACTTTGAATAATATATCAAAACAGTAGAAGATATGGGATAGAAATGGTATTATAAATATTTATATTTCAAATGTATACATTTTCTAATATTATTTTGAAAGGAAAAAAAATTAAAAAATCAAAAATTGTGAGCTGCAGTCCTCGGATCACGGTTTGTGGGTAAAAGCCTTAGAAAACCGCGGGTCTGACCGGTTTTATGTGGTTTTGACCCAAAGTCGGCTTTTGACATGGACCGAACCGCAGACCCCGCAGTCGCGGCTGAACCTCCGGTTCGACAGCAGTTCGGTTCTGTTCTGATAACACTGGTCATAAGATTTTATCTACTTTCATGTTTGGTCCACGTAAAATTACAAACTTTCACATTTTCACTACAAACTCGCTCATATTTCATCTATGACCTATTTCACAGAGTTAGGGTGTTGATTCGTAAATTCATAATTTATAAAGTTAAATTTAATAAAAAAAATTAATACATGAAAATCCGTTGACCCTACTTTATAGTGATCATAGGTAAAATTTTATTAAATGTTCTAAACTTAAAAATTTAGTACAATATCAAGCTATAAGAACACTATAATTAAAGTAAATTTGAATTTGAGAATTTTAAATACCAATTTGAAATAATAATTTAATAAATCTAGGTATCAGCCAAAATATCGGCCAATAAATTTCTCTTTTCTATTTTTTTATAAAAACCACCCATATCTACAAATATTTTGTATGGCCAAAATATCCAAACTTCAAAAAAAACATACATCGTATAGGAGCACATTATTACCCTTTTCCTCCATCTTAACTTTTAGCTCGGACGATATTTCTTCATTTCAAATCGAAACTGGACCATTGATAGGGAGCAGGGACACTTTGAAGGTCGAGATCACGCGCCACCTCAGAGAAATCTCTACGGCCGAGATCATGCGCCGCTCACAGAAATCTCTTCACTTGCATCCCCTTCTTCCTTTCGCCGCGGGAAGGGAAGAAGTGTTGGCGTTTATACGCACAGAAATAACAAAAATAATGAACAGAATAAAATACAAGCACAACACAACCCAAGAATTTTACGTGGTTCGGCCCATCTGGCCTACTTCCACGAAGTGACAGAATATTCACTATATGAAATAGAAAGATACATGTACATAATGACTCTCTTGAGTCTAGAGCCCAAACCCGAAGTCCCGAGCCCCTTGTACACCCATGTATACAACACACCGACGTCACCTCTTAGTTGATGTGAAGCTCTCTCATACCCAAAATAGTGAACCCAACCAATGTTATCAGAACCGGACCATCTAACGAACCGTCTTCGAGGCATTTTGGATTCAAACGAGTTCAACCGCGGTCAAAGCCGGTAAAAGCCAGTCAAAACCGGTCAAGTAGTAATATAATATAAATATTATATATAAAATTAAGTAAACTATCTTTTACTGATAACATTAATATAAATATTAAAAATAACATTTAAACTCTGAATAATATATCAAAACAGTGGAAGATATGGGATAGAAATGGTATTCTAAATATTTATATTTCAAATGTATACATTTTCTAATATTATTTTGAGAGGAAAAAAATTAAAAAAAAAAAAAATTTAAATTTGTGAGCCGCGGTCCTCGGAGCACGGTTTGTGGATAAAAACCGCAGAAAACCACGGGTCTGACCGGTTTTATGCGGTTTTGACCCAAAGCCGCTTTTGACATAGACCGAACCGCAGACCCCGCGGTCACGGTTAAACCTCCGGTTCAACAGTGGTTCGGTCTGGTTCTGATAACACTGGTCAAAAGATTTTATCCACTTTCATGTTTGGTCCACATAAAAGTTAGAAACTTTCACATTTTCACTACAAACTAGCTCATATTTCATCTAGGACCTATTTCACATAGTTAGGGTGTTGATTCGTAAATTCATAATTTATATTGTTAAATTTAATTAAAAAAAATTAATACGTGAGAATCCGTTGACCCTACTTTATAGTGATCATAGGTAAAATTCTATTAAATGCTCTAAACTTAAAATTTAGTAAAATATCAAGCTATAAGAATACTATAATTGAAGTAAATTTGAATTTAAGAATTTTAAATACCAATTTGAAATAATAATTTAATAAATCTAGGTATCAGCCAAAGTATCGGCCAATAAATTTCTCTTTTCTATTTTTTTTTATAAAAGCCACCCATATCTACAAATATTTTGTACGGCCAAAATATCCAAAATTTAAAAAACATATATCATTATTACAGGAGCAGGGACACTTCGACGGTCGAGATCACGCGCCACCTTAGAGAAATGTCTACGGCCGATATCATGCGCCGCTCACAGAAATCTCTTCACTTACATCCCCTTCTTCCTTTCGCCGCGGGAAGGGAAGAAGTGTTGGCGTTTATACGCACGGAAATAACAAAAATAATGAACAGAATAAAATACAAGCACAGCACAACCCAAGAATTTTACGTGGTTCGGCCCACCTGGGCTATTTCCACGAAGTGACAAAATATTCACTATATGAAAGAGAAAAATACATATATATAATGATTCCCTTGAGTCTAGAGCCCAAACCCGAAGTCCCGAACCCCTTGTACACCCATGTATATAACACACCAACGTCACTTCTCAATTGATGTGAAGCTCTCTCATACCTAGAATAGTGAACCCAACCAATGTTATCAGAACCGAACCGTCTAACAAACTGTCTTCGAGACATTTTGGATTCAACTGCAGTCAAAACCGGTCAAGTAGTAATATAATATAAATATTATATATAAAATTAAATAAGCTATCTTTTACTGATAACATTAATATAAATATTAAAAATAACATTTAAACTCTAAATAATATATCAAAACGGTGGAAGATATGGGATAGAAATGGTATTATAAATATTTATATTTCAAATGTATACATTTTCTAATATTATTTTAAAAGAAAAAAAAATAAAAAAAAATTCAAAATTTGTGAGTCTCGGTCCTCGGATCACGGTTTCTGGGTAAAAACTGTAGAAAACCGCGGGTCTGACCAGTTTTATGCGGTTTTGACCCAAAGCCAGCTTTTGACATGGACCGAACTGTAGACCCTGCGGTTGCGGCTGAACCGCCAGTTCGACCGCGGTTCGGTCCAGTTTTGATAACATTGAACCCAATTTCTGTGTTGCTTCATTCACGTTTATTACGTTCTACGAGCACATCCAGACCTCCCGATGTGCTTCAAAAACGCGATTGTCTCCGATAGGTTGCTGCAATCAACCCAGACATGTTGAAGCCTCTCTGCTCGCATGGCCCAGACACCATCTCATCACATACCGTCAAAGGCCAGAAGGCCCTTCCCAATGCCTCCTCTCGGCTATATATTGCCATGTATAGCCTTAGTATGTTTCTAGTTGCCACATCTATTTTATAGATGTTGCCCACGCCTCTTGGCTTAGCTACTGCCGTTTTCTACTTGCCAATCCAGATTCAGTCTGTACAAAAATTAGCAAGATTATCTCCTAAAAAAAGCCTCCACTTTCACAGCCATTCCTAGGAATAGCAATTGCCGTGTTCTATCTTGCTGTAATAGAGTACTTTATTTGGAGTAGTGTTCTATCTTGGCTGTAACAGAGTCCTCACCATCCCAACAAGAAGCCTTCGAGTCCAATATGTCACTCTCATTCCCTCTTCTCCACCGTCCAATCTCATCATCTCAGAGACCTCAGCTCCATCTCCACCGTCCATGTTTCTCAACTATTCTCCTCCCTAGCCACCTTCTTCAATCTCCTTTTTCTTGTCCTCCTCGGTCGAGCAGAATCCCTGCTTCACGGACCTCTCTATCTCTCCCCAATCTATCCCTAAGGTTAGAATTTCCATCTTGTAGAAATCTAGGGTTAAGATTTATCATCCGAAGTTCTGCGGATGGAGGACAGCTGTCGGATGAAGGACCCAACGAAGAAGAAGAGGCGAGGGGACAGAGTACGATGCCTTCGAGGTTTCGGTACCTGACGAAAGAAGCTCCAGATCGACCGGTGCTGTGGCCATGGGCTGTTGGTACGCGTTTTGGATTCTCATTTCCAATTTTTGTTTTCAATTTTTCTTTAGACAAGAACTTGATTGCATTGATGTGAGCATTTGTGGTTTGTTTTTCAAATTCAATGCTTGCTTAGTGTTTTATAAGATCCGTTTGGATGCATCGAAATGGATAGAAAAATAATGATACTGTGGATTGTAGAAAATGGTTAAACGTATTTCTACTTTTAGTTAAAAATGGGTATTCTTCGAAGGTAGTTTTTTTCCCTCTCCCAATTCATATCAACTTTTTCTTTTTGTTGGGGAGGAAGATAGGAGTGGTGGTTGCATTCGAAACTGTTGTTTATTGGCTAGGTTTATACAGGGTTTTGGCTTTTGGTTGAATTTAGATGTATTTATTATGTTCACAATCCACATGCAGGACGTGATTCTGGGGAGTAGAATAAAGTACAATTTACTAGTTTCTGGCTTTCTGCTTATGTTGTAATTCAGATTCTCTGTAAGTAAATGATTATGCCAATTATTTGTAAAAAACACTGCCAAGTATGCTCACGACTAATAGTTACCATTTAGGAAATGGATGTTGGAAAAACAGTGAAATCAAATACGTGAAATGCCCATTGTTAACAAAATTATTCATAAGTATTCATGCTGAAGTATGAAATGAATTCAGTGAAGGAACAAAGAAGAATCAAAGTTATTTGAGATGGGAAATGATTTGCCCAGTGGCTATGTTGCTGCTGCTGCTGCTACTAGAATGATAGACATATAATCATTTTTATTTTTGCCAGAATGGATTAATTTTTCAAATTGGATGGAATTGGAGGCACTACTAAATTGTAATGGTTTTCCCATTTTATGTGGTGCCCTGATGTGGTGGGAAATAGATATGCCTTCTTTCAATTGCAGTGGCTGGATCACCTGCAATAGAAGGTAAATCCAAATAAACAGTGCAATTGGCTAAAGTTGAAGAAGTGTCTGTCACTCGGTTGAAGCTTTAAGTGTAACAAATAGTTTGATTTTGTGTTTAGGAGAGCTTACCATAGAGATACCATGGGATGAAACGGTATGGACCACTCATCTGATCCAAAACTAAACTGTTTGCATTCTGTAGTCTATATATGGCAGCTTAATGTGTATTACCTGATTAGCTCCAGTTTCCAACAAAAAATTTGAAATACCGCTAACCATCATTTATCTGATATGAGTTATGATGTACTTTGTTTCGATTGACCCTGTAGAATATGTTATTCCAAACAGCACCAAGAACTATACTAACACTAGCCCTCTTGTAATGGAAATAGCTCAAGTACCCTGCACTTAGTTGTCCATTTACCTGAAGTGCTACTTCTGCTTCTAATCCCAGTTCACAATCTGACTCCTGCTACCTCTTCCCATCCTTTAATTTACTGATATTTGAGAACCACTGCTGCCCTACTTCCCCACGTCAACATGGAAATTCCTTCTCGTTCTGAATCCAACTGTATCTAACTTAGGTTTCTCATGGCAAGGATTCCCACCATTATTGAGCTTTTAAAGTGATATATAAATTTTTATTTCTTGTGAACCTACGCAACCTCCATGGATACATGATCTTTTTGTTTATGAATTTTTCATCTTTTCTGAGATAACTGAAAATTATTGAAAGGAAGCAAAATAAAATCTGTACATGACTCAGCCAAATATAAATAAGCCCAAAATGTTGATGGAAGTCTTTGAAGTGGACGAGTGCTCGAAATTCATCAATGACCAATCTCTGTATAATCAAATTCAGCAATGCCATTCTTTTTTTTTAAAGACCATGGTATCCAGGCGTCTCACCTGACTAATCCTTGGGGCATATGTAAACCTCTCAATCCACACACACCAAGTACAAAACTATGGGGGGTGGCCCTTTTTGTGTTGAGGGGGACTTGATCTCAAGACCTTCAGTAATGCCATTCTACTTCTTTGCGTCCATGTTCCTTTGAATAGCTGATGATATCATGCAAGAAAAACTCTCCTAGATAATGCATGTGTTTTCCTCAGCTATACCACACAAGTAATTACTCTCACTGAACATAAGAATTCAAGTTCTACCAACTAGTCTCTATTTCTCTATTTCCTAATCATTATTGTCTTGCATATTGAGCATACATTTTAATTACCTCGAACAAAAAATAATTAGTTTGGTTCTCATACAAGACATGTAGGATGGCTCTTAGGATCGATTTGGTAGCTCAGAATTTTGGATTGGGATTGAGATTCTAGGGAATTTCCAAAGTCCTGTTAAGAATCCCACTTTTAGTGGACGAAGAGCTTTTAAATTCTGGTTAAGAATTCTAAGCCAAACAAATACTGAATTTATAGGACCAACATAATTTGCTAATTCCAAACTTTGGGACATTGTGAAGCATGACCTCATTGCTTTCATCGTGGAATTTCAACAAAGACGGTAAATTACGAAGGAGTTAGGGGCAACTTGTTTTGGTGCCTAAGAAAGATGATGCTTCTTCTCTGTCGGACTTCAGTCCTATCAGTCTTCTTGGTAGTCCTTTCAAGATTTTGTCCAAGATTCTTTCTAACGGACTAAAGCATTTCCTCCTGAAGCTTTCTCTCTCCTTACCAGTCTGCTGCAGTTGAGGGCCAACAAATTATGGATACAGTCATTACGGCGCATGCTTGTATTGACTTCCAACACAAGTCTCGCCAAAAAGGATTATTTGTAAACTCGACGTGGAAAAAGTGTATGACATGGTGGATTGGCACTTCCTTCATTTTGTTCTTTCAAGCATGGGCTTTAGTCGAAGATGGTGTTTATGGATTTATGAGTGCATGTCTACCCATTTCTCCATCCCCATCAATGACTCTTCTAAAGGCTTTTTCAAGAGCTCCAGGGGAATTCGCCAAGGTGACCCCTTCTCTCCTACTCTCTTCATCATGGTTGGCGAGACTTTAAGCCTTCTTCTCTCCAAAGCTGCTGACTTCTCCCTAATCCATGGTTTCAGAATTGGTGATTCTTCGCTTAATTTCCACCACATACAGTTTGTGGATGACACCATTATTTTTTGTGAGGCTGTTGAGAAGTCCGCTAAGAATCTTCGCACTCTGCTTCGGTGGTTTGAATTGTCATCTTCCCTCCACATCAATTATCTAAAAACCGAAATCTATGGTATCAATTTGAATGACAACAGCTTGGATCACTTTCAACAATCTTGGGTTGTATTTCTTCTTCACGTCCTTCCACTTATCTTGGGCTTCCTCTATGCATCGGGTCTCCGCGTTTCTCACAGTGAGAGTCCATCATTCAAAAATTTAGTAAGCGTCTAGCTTTGTGGAAATGAAAGTATTTATCTTTCGGTGGCAGAGTCACTCTCCTCAAGGCAGTTCTTGCAGCTCTCCCAATCTATTTCCTTTCAGCTTTCAGATGCCTAAGTAAAGTTATTTTCTTGTTGGAGAAAATCATGAGGAACTTCCTATGGGGTGATCAAGAGGATAGAAGGAAATACCATCTAGTGAATTGGGATCAAGTCTGCCTTCCTATTAGTGTGAGGGGTCTTGGAGTGCGGCCTATCAAGGATATTAATGTTACTCTTCTTTCTAAGTGCTTTGGCGGTTAGGGACTGAGGATGATTTTCCTTGGAATTCCATCCTTATCCAAAAATACAGTTTGAGTAACTTGGGTTGGGATGTCAATCTCCCCCTGCAAAGTTTCTGACATGTGGAGAGCTATTGCAGCTTGTGTTAACAAGTTTAAAGATGGAATCAGATTTAAGATGGGGCGTAGCAATATATTAAAGTTTTGGACAAATTCCTGGTGTAACAACACTACTTTGGCATCCCGGTTTCCTTCGATTTATCGCCTCTCTCAATTGTCGGCAGGGGCCGTGTTCGAGTTCTACTCCATTTGCAATGGACAAGTTATTTAGGATCTCCACATCAGGCATAATATTTCTGATTTTGAGATTGATGACTTCTCCGAACTTCTACACCTTATCTCCTCCTACGATTCGCAGCTCCACCGATGACAGCCTTGTATGGGTGTCCGACTCTACTGACTGTTTTTCTGTGAAGTCATTATTAAATTGCAATAATCGGGAGCTCGGCCTGCAACTGTCAACCCAAATATTTGGGTCTCCAAAGCTCCACCTCACGTAAACTACTTCTTTTGGACTAGTGGTTTGGGAAAAATTTTGACTCAAGACAACCTACGCAAAAGAGGAAAAATCATTGTCAGTGCCTGCCGTCTTTGTCTTCGGGCCTCTGAAGCGACAAGCCACCTTCTTATCCGTTGCCCGTTATCTTATGCAGTTTGGAATTCTGTGTTGGGTAAGTTTGGAGTGCTTTGGGTTATGCCTTCTTCAGTGGTCGAGCTCTCTTATGTTTGGGATATTTCTTCAGTTTCTCCAAAATTCTCTTATCTGTGGCGCCTTTACCTCTTTGCCACTGTGTGAAGCGTATGGTGGGAACTTAACAATAGAATCTTCAAGGATCATGTTGAGTCGAGTGAAGCTGTTTCAAGAAGAGTTTTTTCATGAGTGCCTCTTGGGCTTCTTCTCTTGTGGAATTTAGAAATATCTCTGTAAATGACATCTTACGTGCCTGGAAAGAATGTTTTGACTTAGCTTAGCTTTCTCCTTTTAAGTGGTGCTTCCAGTGTTTGTATGTCCTGTGGGTGTATTAGGGTTGTGGTTTTTTCTTTCTTTGTTGTTGTTTTCCTTTCTTATGTATTTGCACCGTGGTGCCTCTTTTTTTTATTAATATATTAACCATAAAAAAAAAAACTTTGAAGAATTATAAGATTCTGCTAGAATTTCTACCAAGCATCTCTTAGTTTTTCATTTTTTAACTAAAAAGGGTAAAATCTAACTTATTTTATCCTCATTATTACTCTAAATTTCTATGATACTCGTGTGCTTATTATATTATGATCTGATTCAGTTGATATGAAATTGTGTTGAGACATGCACCTGTTGTTTTGATTTTCAATATGGATTTCGTTCCAGTAACCAGACTTGGGTGTATTCTTTTCAAAAAGAAAAAGTGGGTACAGTATTTAGTTCCTTGCTGCAGAGATTGAAGAAAACTTAAAAAAAGAAAAAACCCTACAACTCAGAAAACCTGACAAGACCAGGAACAGGAAAAAAAACTGTAATAAATGAAAATTATGACAATTTTTCTCTATCCCAAAAGTTATGCTGGTTTGTGTTTATATCCCTGTTTTTTTTCTCCTTTTCTGTAAAGTCCAGATTCAAACTATGCGACTTTCTTATCTCCTGTTGACTATGTTTGTTTTGTATTTCTCAGCCATGGTTTTTCTTCTTTACACTTGGAGAACGGTTTTATGGGAACTTACAAACTGGAAGAAAGCCGTATTGACCATTGCTGGTTTTGTGGGTTATCTTCTGAAGCTTGTAGTGGCTATTATATTCCACTTCATTGGTGGCCCTATCACTACTGTTATCAGATATGTTGAGACTTTTCTCTATTTCATACATTCTATCTATGCGGGCATAGTTGCATTTGCTCCAGTTCAGGAGCTGACTGTGATCATACTGCTAACCTCAGCAGTTCTAGCCACTGCAGAAGCCACAGTCCCAACCTCTGTCAGCAGCCAACCATATCTTCTTACCTTGGCTGGTTTAGCCGCTTTCTGGGCTGTTGATGGCTTCATTCCTGAGCTGCCATTCTGGCTGCTACTATTGGGTCTGTTTTGTTTTTCACGGTTCGTCAAAAAGAGAGACAATGTTTCAGCTGCTTTGCCTGTTGCTGCGGCTGCTGTTGCTGTTGGTGAGCCTTGGGTGAGAGGACTGGCAATTTTACTATATCTTGCTCTTGCAATAGTTCAGCACTCTAAGTCAATGGAGGGAACGTCAGAGATGGAAGATCAAGCGAATCGCAGAAAACTTCCATTGCCATTGTTGTTTGCTGCAATGTCTATTGGAATACATGTTGCTGCAAAATGGATTCGGTACCGGCACTTGACATGGAAAGCTTTATGATAGACAACATTCTTTGATCAATTTTGAGATTTGTAAAACAGGGATTTGCTCGGAATGATGACTTGCAACCTCTTGATGGCAGTTTGTAAAGTTTCTTGATTGTCTTGGTTTTGAAGTTTTTGGGATCGCAATGCAACATTTTCTTTGCTCTTTTTTGTCAGATTTGTTGACACTACCATCTCCATTCATCACATTAGTTGATGTCTGGTTTTTGTGTACATGCTGGAATCGATGTGTTTGTGATTTTGAAGTTTGAAATGCTCGTCATGTGTAGCTTCAGTTGTACATGATATGATACAGTCGGGTGGACAATCTTAACTGCTGCCTTTTGAGGGTTTTTGTTTTTTGTTTTTTTTTTAAAAAAATTAGGATTAAGAAAGGTCTAAAGACAGCAATGCTCAATGATCAAATTCACTGCTGTATCTTCGTTTGGATACAGAGAATATGATTAGCGATAAAATGTTTATTTTCTGATAAATGTAGAAGCATCTTTTGTCTTTCCTTCCTCAAATTACAGATTCAAGTGATGCTTTAGGTTTGTATTTTTAAAAAAAATACATGAGGTTTGGTGAAACTCTTTCCTCCCCATTACTTTCCAAGGGCCTAATCTTATGCCTGAGTGTCCTATCCGTCATGATCTGTTTGTTCTGAAATCTGGAATGAAAAGACCATTTGATTAGTCCTGCTTCACTCTTGCATGGTTTGACTTTTCAAAAAAAAAAAAAAGTAAAATTCCATCACTAATGTTATCAGTTGCTTTCTTGAAAAAGTAAAGAATTTATAAAAATCCAAAAATGAAATATTTATTTTTTGTAAAAGATATTTATTTTGATATTTTTAGAATTTTTTATCCATCCAGTCAAAGCTTATGATTTTATGACAATTGTGAACTCTCATGATGAGTGTTGAGGAATGTAATTGTCTACACTAATGTGCATGTTAGCTTTGGTGAAGCATGTAACTCACCTAAACCCTAAACTCGAAATGCTCAATTAAAAATTGTCTAAGGCTGTCTAGGATAACCTGATGTGGTTTATTTTGATTAGTCTTCTTAATTCATGTGATTTTATTCACATTTATTCCATATGTTAAACTGTAGGCATTGTGAGTTGATCTGTGTCAAAGCAATGGTTACATTCTATTTAGATCGTAATCTGGAGCTATTCTATTTTACTTGCTTCTCCATTTGTATTTTCGTCTGTGATCTGTTCTTTTTTGTTACTATATTAATTTTTCTTGTGTATTGGATATGCCTCTCCTCACCTTCAGTTCTTTTGGCGAGAGAAAGAATGGCACCAAAAGAACTTGGTTTTCTTCTTTTCTTTTTAAAATGAATAAGGTGTCAAGTATCTTAGAGCATCCGTTTAATCATCAGAGTATGTGGAAGTTTCTCTACCCACACACCGAATAATTTTATGAGGAGTGACCCTTTGAGATGGAGTGGAAATCAAACTCATGACTCTTACTTTCTAAGATGAATTCTTGGCCATAATTCCAACACTTTTGAATTACCAAAAGAGCTCAGTTACGGAGGCAGAAACTAAAAGCCAGGCAGTATTCACGTGTAGGCTTTTCGCCTTCTTTCCATGCCTTTGCCTCTAAAATCTTTTTGAAACCTGCAACTTCATGGTTTTATTTGCTTGTCGATTTTCACTTTGATTATTCAAGTGAGTTTAACCGATTTTGTTGTGGTTCTTTTTGGATGAATGTAATAGGAAGTTCTTTACATGAACGTTGTTTTATCAACCAAATGGTCAAACCCAGTTGCCGCCATTGCTGAATTCCGTCATTTTCCAAGAAAGTTCTTCTCTTTCATGCATCTGAACATAGCTTTAAAGATTAAACTTTTTATTATTTTTAGGAAACTACTTCCATCCCTTCAATAAAACGAAGACAAAGAAATCCTTTTTTTTTTTTTTAAATGGTAATCATAGTATATTAAGAGCAGTGCAAGAAAATAGAGAACAACAAAAAAAACAAAAAAATAAAATAAAACCATCAGCCCCTTGCACCCAAAAAAGATATCACCAAAAGTACAAAAGAAACTAGGAAAAGCTGATACACTCTTTCCAGACTGCAATAAGTCAGTCATGGAATAATGTTGGAAGTCATTAAAAGAAGAAGCCCACTCAGCACATCTGGTGAGAACACAATCGTCAACACAACGGGGACTTTCAACATTATTCCGAAAAACTCTATTATTGCGCTCTCACCAAATGCCCCAGATGGTGGCGAAAAGTGCCAAACGCCACAGAGTGATGTACCTATTGGACGTATTAAAAATCTTCCACGCGAAGGACAACTGAGCGACAGAAGAAGGCATAGTCCAATGAATGTCGAATTTATCCAGGATGACATTCCAAACCGAAGTCGTGAAGGAGCAATAGATAAACAGGTGGTTAACATATTCAGAGGTAAGAAGGCACAAAGGACAAGCACTGACTAAAATCCTTCTTCACTTGCGCAGGTTATCTTGAGTAAGAATCTTTCCGAGGCCGACAGTCCAAATAAAACTGATGGATCTAGGAGGGGCTCTAGAAGTTGTATTTGTTGGCAATGCTTACATGATTTCCGCACTTCTGGGAGTGATCCATGGAGCATAAGATTGAAAAATTGTTGAATTTCTTGATATGAGCGGACCAAAAACATCTCTGTATGAGTGTGCTGTTGTGTTGTGTGTATGTGTGACAGATGAAGCTGATAGATATCTGAGCCATTTTTATGGTGAATATGAACATCGCTCAACTGTTTTCTTGTCTAAGAGTTTATTACTTTTTTTGTCTACTGTTATTTCAGTATTTTTTCGGTACTAATTGTTTTGATACGAAGTTAAAACCTGCAGAGATATCTATTCACTTCATTGGTGAATGTGGGTTGAATTTGTTCCTTGTATCGTCTCTTTCCTTTTGTTTATCTTTGGTCCTTCAACATTCATTACTCCTTTTGATCTCAACTCATTCGCCGTGTTTTGCTCATTGCAGCTGATTTTTGCTTCATTCATCTTTCTACTGTCTCTACATCTAGGAAGAATTTTGTAGGATGGTGATGTTGGAAGTCTTTTGTATTCATGTGATTGGCTGTAGCCTTTCACTTCCTATTTGTTTATTGTTCTCAATTGATATTTGTTTTTGTTAGAATTGGACTTCCAACCCAAAAGACTAGTCTGATAGGTCGAGTGACTCAATCACATATAAGTTCTTGATTTTCCTTCCTCACAAATGATGTAGGACTCTCGTTCGCACCCTAACAATCACACCCCTCAAACGAGGTTCTCTGGAGATAGAATGTCGTCAACCATCTCATTCAACTAGGGGATCCCTGAGCCCACATGTTGTAGCTTGCGAACCTAACTCCGATACCACTGTTAGGATTGGACTTCAAGTCCAAAAGATTAGCGTGATAGGTAATGTGACCCAGTTCCATACAAATCTTTATGTGGGGTCTCATTCACACCCCAACTATTTTATATGCCCATGATTAGTTTTCCATGTTTTCGAGGTGTGATGAATCCAAGTCCCTGTTTATGGGGAGAACCTACTTGGCTGCAGCCTCATTCATATGACACAAATGGATTTTGCTGAGGCTATATTATCATTTAAAATTCTATTTCTTTCGTCTAGTTTTTAAATTTATTTATTTATGTAATACCAGTCTATTTACATATGAGATTGAAAAGATTAAAAGTTATCTGTTGGATTTTTTTTCTAGTTCTCGTTTTTACATGACCTGCCACTGATGATTTATCCATGTTAAAAGATCGACGGGCTTCGAACCGACTCGAGATTTTGCAGACGTTAACGGGATCAGGATTTTTTTAGCAAAGCCCATCCTGAACTCAGCCCATGAAGAACCCTACTATTCTTAAATATAGATATGTAATTTACTTAACTCAGTTCTTGCTAATCAAATTTTTTATCTCATTTTATCGAACTCTGCGGCATTTATATTTCACACACTATATAAATTTTGAAGACAGACAACTCTGATACTTATACGACTACACAAGTACACGTTATAGAGATTTATTTTTTTATTTATTATTCATTGTTATATATCTCATTCTTTATTTCTAATTATTTTTATACATTCATTTCAATTATTTCCTTATAAATTATTTTTCTTCATTTTTAAAATTATCTCTAAGATACGAGTCCATTTTCTTAAAAATAACCATTTCGTATTAATTAAGTATATCAAATTTATGTCAGAAAATTATTAGAAATTATTTTCCATTTTTCTGAAATCTTTGGACATTTTTTCAATTTTTTTAAAGAAATTATTGAAATCTAGATTTCGTAATTTGGAGACCCTATAATGATGTCTAAATGGTTGTTAAATAATTATACAATTATATGGAAATGAAGCCCAGATTTTCCTTAATTTTCTTAATTTTTAGAATTTTTGAAAAAAGAAAAAATTCATAACAGATAATCGATATGTATCCCTCTGCCAATATTTAAATCCCTATAATTTAGAGATTGAGTGGGTCATTGAATGAGTCCACATGGGCGAATTGTTTGAAAATATCATGTCAATATTGGACCTAATCAAGAAGCCTCCTGTTTTGAGTTCGATTCACGCTCAAGACCCCTCTAGGCCATTTCCCGTAGTTGTTTACCTGGTGTATATGGGATTGAGAGGCTTGCACATGCTCCAAGAATTAATCGAATTAAAATATCCCATTTCCAAATACAGGTGAAACCCCTGGACACCTAGATCATGAAAAAATAATATTAGATGGGTGGCAGCCACCATATATTGGTCATAATTGTGGGTGCCACAGCCGACATCATTCAAGATCATGGCCAAACCAAATGTTTAGGACCTAAACCCACATAATGGAAAAATGACCTTACACACTCGTATCAACTACGATTGGCAACCCATACTAAGGGTACAAGTCGGATGGTCAAGTCGGGCCCTAAGTCAAATTAGGCCTGACTTAGATCGAGTTTAAGTAAGCCCCAACTATTTTACTTTGGGCTGAGGTCCTAAATATTAAATTAGGTCTTAAATGGGCCTTTTGATTGTGGGCACTTTCTCAGTTTCACCATTCACCTTTGTCTCTCTTGTTCTTTGTTAATAATTCTAAATTATATTTAGAGTTTTGGAGGGTGAGTAGTTGATTTGAGTGAACTTATATTAGGAATTAAGTTGAGTTTAGAATTGAAGGGTTGAAATTCTCAATTATTTAAATTAAAGGTTAGGATTTGAATTGAGATATCGTAATAGATTGTTTACAATAAATTTATAACATAAAAAACTACATATAGTACATAATAGACCCAAGATTGACCCTTACAACGCAAGGCCTGAGATCAGCATGATTTCAAAACAGGCACCATATTTTGAATCTGAATCAACTCAGGCCCTGGCCAAGACGATCTGAGTTTGAGTCTTTCAGATCAGGCCGG
The DNA here is from genome assembly GCA_013350335.1 of Chimonanthus salicifolius. Taxonomy (NCBI): domain Eukaryota; kingdom Viridiplantae; phylum Streptophyta; class Magnoliopsida; order Laurales; family Calycanthaceae; genus Chimonanthus; species Chimonanthus salicifolius. The sequence goes on from CM023534.1 coordinate 53,549,034, forward strand.
GCTCGTGTGGCTTCAGCCCAATCCAAGTTGCAGCCCTATGTACTTCCGACATGGAAACATTTGTTTTTGGTATAGTTAAAATGGGGCCATTTATTCATGCAATTGGATTTAGATGGACAATTAAGTGGATGTGGGTACATTTTAGTTTCAGAAGCATAATGTGGGTCTATTGGGATTCAGATTTTTCCAAACAATTTACCAAGTCCATTCGGATTTGGGTGAACCATTTGGACATTAGAGAGTTCCTTTCGAGTTTTGATTTGAGACCTTTTAGTGGATCTTCCCATCAGATTGCAAGGTGGCCCTTAACTCACTCTTCATTGAATTTACAGAGGTGGTTCACTGGATGAACGAACTGGTCTGATCCTTAAACCAGAAGAAACATATATTGAAAGGGTTCAACCATGAACACATGATGGTTTAGCACCCAAGCTCTTTACTAATGGCATTTCCTCAAAGATCCAAATGAATATCAGACCAAATCGTCACTCCCCATAAAATTATTCGGTGTGTATGGGTAGGAGGCTTGTAGATATTCTAAACATTAGTTGAATGCTCTAAGAGACGTAGACACCTTTCTTAGCACCTGATCTTCTAGCTCACAGGTGACTCAAGTCCTTTCTAAACCCCTAAATCTCTTCCCCCTTAGAACTATACCCTCTAGCAGAGAGAGTAAATTGATCTCCTGAGCCCACATGAGGTAGCATGAGACTTGATTCTAATATCACTTGTTAAGACATGGACTCAAAAGATAGCATGCTAAGTCGAGTGACACAAGTCCTTTATAAACCCCTAAATCTCCTTGTATACTTCCAATATGAAACTCGTTTACAGCAGTCCCAACAACTTTGATCATTAAAAAATATCCCAAAAGAACTCAATCATCACAAGACATTTTTTCTGAATTATGAGAACAATTGCCACTAAATAATCACAAGCAAAACTTGCTCGAGCAATGTCTAACCGCAGACTCTACCAAAAGGGGGGCCCACCCATAAAGAGTGCAGCCACAGGACACTTTGGACTGAGAATAAAGAATTTGAGATGCTTTCTCCTGTGATAATGTTGACCATCTGACAAAGTTTGAAAGGTTGTTGACCAGCTTCAGAGATACTGAGTGAGGAGAAAAAGCAGAAGACAAGCTTGCAAGAAACAAAAGATAGCGCGTGCATCCATAAATTCCAAAGAGTATAGATACGGACTAAAGAGAGATTTGATTGGAATATCGCAGTGTCTATGACACTAGTAAAGAAAAGAAGATGGTATCCTAGAAAGAAATTAGGTATCATAGACATTATTACAGAATGATAAATGAACTTAAAATCCAATATTCGTCCAAAAGAACGAATTTTTCACTAAAACATGATTCTTGGCTGACCTGAAAAATGGCTCCCATTTCAGTATGCATTCAAGTCACCATGTCATGTCGACGTCCAGAGCACAACGGAGGACAGGGTCGTGATAGCTGTCATGGAATGCTACGACAAATTCTATAACGGTAAAGGCACATACAAGACGGCTAGCGAGACCTATCAATTAGCCTGTTAATTGCGCGTGAATCCGACAACGGATAGTGGGACTCACTTGGGACCTTCAACAAGCCAAGCGAAGCCAATTATGTGTCATGAGAAGACCCACAAGAAGTCTAACTCGGCTAAGTGGGCCAAGCTCTCCAACAATGCAAGACTGGATGGACTCACCAACTCCACTTGGGCAAGAAGATGTTTGAAATTCAAATCAGCCGACTCAAAGGAGTTGTGGGCGAGTCCAATAGTGAGTCTCAACAACCTTAAACGGCTCAACCCTAGAACCCAGCCAAAGCTGAGTTTAAACGGTGATTTGTAATTGGCTCGGTTTAAACAAGAGTTAGTGGGTCAAGTAAAACCAGGGCTTCCTAATTCTATAAAAGCCCATGGTTAGACCGAGTTGGTTGTTTAAGACCCTTTTCTGAATTTTCTATAATTATTCTAACTCGATTTTGGGGACCTGTTTCGACTCACCAGTCCGTTTAAGTTACTGATCACTGCACTGTTTCTCTGGGCCTGAAAGGGGACTGAGTTGCAATCAGTTGGACCCTTCAGTTGCTGCCTGTGTTAAGGCTGTTCCAGGGCCAGTAAAGGACCTGGAAACCGTGTTTGAATCAGCCCAGTTGCAACTCTTTGTAAATCCAGCCAGATTCAATCTGATTTACCGTGTTAAACCCAGTTGCACTCATTGTAAACCCAGTTCAGTTTACTGCTTTAATTGGGTCTGAACTCAACCGAATCCAGTTTCTGTTCAGCCCATTATTCTCAGCCTGCACAGGCCCAGGTTGAGCAGCAACTCGGTGGGGCATTTGGGGACCTGCATGTAGTCTCAAGCCCAGCTACATACTGAGCCTGCACTGCAGCAAACGACCCACTGCAATTCAGTCTGATCCGGCCCAAAACTGTTGGAAGCTGGGCCTGCAAGTCCATGTAATATGGGCCTGCAGTACAGATCCTATTTCTGATTTTCTGCAAAAAGGGGATTGTAATCCAGCGCAGTCCAGCTGCAACAGGCCTGCAAATCAGGCCTGGACGTTGAGTCAATTCGTCAGTGGAAGTGGGCCATAAAATCCCACTCAATTGGACCAAGTAATTGTTGGCCGGGTGGACCTAGTTAGGGGGACTGGATTTTCCATTTAAAACTTGATCATTTTGGGACTGAATTGACATCAACTTAGTAGAGAGTCAACAATGAGTTCAGCACTGAGTTTGAACGTTGTATAATTGAGAATTCAGATTTGGATTGTACGTTAACCTTTCGGAATTGTACAAATTCGATTAATCAACACGGGTGATCTAATTGGACATTTAGTCTGTTAACTTACCCCACAATGAAGTCGTGTGAGCACGGCTGTTTTTGGAGAAACTCCGACCTTCTAGTGTCCAAGTTGGCCCCAACTTGCATCGTGATCCAAGTTTGAGGACCCTACCCCTCCTTGATTCACATCACTACCATGCCTACTCATTGTCAATGCCAACTGCCACTATTGATTTGGGCCAAAAAAAAAAAATCCACTTAAGTTTGGTAATTAGTAATGCAACTGGGTCACCTCTGCCTGCTCAAGTTTGGTTAAGTTTCCTTCCATAAGAATCTACATCTGGCATTATAATTTCTGCCCTACACAATCATGTTTCCTATTGCATTTCCACACATTGTCTCTCAATCATCATCATCACCATCAAAGGCTTATGACCCATCTAGGATAGCTTTGTGAGATTTGCTTCCTTATCTATCCCACATCACTACCATGCCTACTCATTGTCAATGCCAACTGCCACTATTGATTTGGGCCATTAAAAAAAAAAAATCCACTTAAGTTTGGTAATTAGTAATGCAACTGGGTCACCTCTGCCCGCTCAAGTTTGGTTAAGTTTCCTTCCATAAGAATCTACATCTGGCATTATAATTTCTGCCCTACACAATCATGTTTCCTATTGCATTTCCTATTGCTTATGACCCATCTAGGATAGCTTTGTGAGATTTGCTTCCTTATCTATCCCTCATTTCTCTCCCATTATGCAATTTAAAATTGCTTCCAACAGGCACAACTTTATATTGTCCTTCTATGTACAAAAGGGCTGCTGCTTGTCTTTTTGCTCACATGCATAAACCTATCTCAGAATACATTGCTCAATTGTCTCTTCCATTTGAAGCCACATGCAGATTCTCTTATATACCAGAATTCCTAAATTCATCCCTTTCGCACACATCCATCTTAGGGATATTAGGAGGATGAGTAGGAGGGGAGGAATCACCTTTGCACACAACCCTCGATCGGTGAACAGTGTTGCAAACTTTCTGGCGAAGGTGGGAGTACAAAAACAACGGTGGACTCAGATTTAGGCATTTAGGGTGACTGGGGTTTCATTATTGTATTTTATGTTGTCTATAGAGCATTGTACAGATAGGCTTACCTTGCTAACTCTAGTTGTCTTTCTTATGGCCTTGTATACCTCTCTAATACTTGGTTGTATCTCATTTGTATTCTTTTATATGAATTAATGAAATTATTTGTTATTGTTTCAAAAAAAAAAAAAAGCAGGCCACATTGATTTAAAGAAAAAAGACTCTTATGAGTTCAATTGTACACGTGTTTTATAATGAATGGAAAACTCTTCTATCAAATGCAGTTGAAGAGTGGTTATCTCATGTTGATTAGTATTATTGGAATTTAGTCATACAATTGAACTCATAAGAACTGGACAGATTGGAACTACAAAAGCATTCATATGATAATTTATATTTTCCATACATATGTCAGTAGTCACACAATTGATCTCTCTAAGAACTGGACAGATTGGAACTACAACCAAACCATGTTGAACTGCAAACATTATATCTGTTTACAAGTACCAAATTACAAACTATGAACTCATAAAAGCTTCAATCAAATTGTAAACAAGTCAATCATAATTATGGTCAAGAAAGTGGTAAAACGACCACACGATTTGACAGTAGTTCAGAAATGAAATGGGGACATATTACTTCTCTACAAACAGATGTCCTTCTGGCTTTGTTGTTCTAACAGATTTGCATTAATTATCAAGTGTACCATTTGAAGGAATCCGGGAGCTGACTAAAGAAATGCCAATTGGAATATGTAGTCAAATTTGTGAACATTATCATACAAAAGCATCAAATGCATGACAATGAATAAAACTCATGCTCAACAATTCAAGCAGTGCAATGTAATTCAAGCATCAAAAATTCTTTATTTAAACACCTAGACATGTGCTTTATTAGAGAGCTCTCAGTGCATTGATATAACCAGAAACTGAAGATTTTCATTTGGATGTACAACAAATTACAAGAGGATTGATGTCATAGATCATTCAATTGACTTTGCCCTAGAACATATGCAAGAAATCAAAAAGCAACCAACCATCTTCATGGGATTTCATTGGAGGGTTATGAGAAAGAGTAGGAGCACAGGATAATTTGTCAATAGAGACACTAAACATTGGTTTGAATGTAAACCAAACAACAAAACGTTTCATGATTTTGGCAGAATGGATGTTTACTCACTTGATTGTGCCTCAAGACGGGTATAGAAACCATAGGACACGCTTTTCTTTTCATGCAATCATAGGACACGTAGATAATTTTTAATTATTATTAACATCATTATCATTATTATTCTTATTCTTTTGGGAGAAGTATGGTGCGATGATATTTCACATTTTCCGCAACAAACCAAAATCAGAGCAATTGATAGTTCTGATGTCTGCAAAATAAAACATGGAGAAACAGCACTCAGCCTCATTGTGTTTCCAACTACTTTGACAGACTGAATAAAAGCAAGTTATAATAGAACATCCAAATAACTAAAGTTGCATCCAAATAGAGCCCTAGCTGATGGCATTCCTCTTTAGGGCTGGCATTTGAGGAACCACGGGGCACTCCATACAGAGCAATCAAGTCTTAGGGATGAGATGCCCATGCAATGACCTCAGATTCTCATTAAAAGGTTGAACCAAGGACTATTTGGAACTACCCTGTCCCCATGGCAATGCAACAGTGTCTTGAGGGAGGAGTTTAGAGGCCTTACAGTAGCATGGACCTCTTTTTCTTTCTAGGTCATGTGAAGGGGACCAGCCCAAGATCGCACTGTTCCTCTACAAAGACAACAGACACTCTCAACGGCTGGGCGCCACTCTCTTTCTGAGTTATTCCAGCTTCTTCATGATTTCATGCCGGGGTGAATGAACAAAACAAAAAAGAGGGCCGTCTCCGTGGACAGAGGACCTACAAAGGCAGAGACTACTGACCCACTTCCCAGTTAAGATAGATGGGAAGTAGACGGACATAACCAGCCACTTTATTGTTGTACATACACCTTGTTTCAGGGTGGAGCTTCCCTCCCTCCTGCTAATCCAGCCATTTCTGTACCTGTTTTTTCCACCCCATTCAATTCGAGGACTACGCGGCATGGCTAAATAGGCTCAATGATTCCTTCCTTTGATAGGCCAACCCAGTGCTCCACATGATTATATTCATATATGTTCCAAATCACTGATTATTATGGATCTAGTGGCATGACGAGGAAAAAGGGGGAAGCAACCACGAAGCTTCGTAGAAATGAAAAGTCACTTCGCTTATAGAATAGAATAGAAAGCAAGCAAGGTAGCTTACTAGCCTAGTAGCATGCATTGGAGGCAAGGAAGGAGGCATTGGAAAGACTAGGCCATACTATATTACAGAGGCATTCTGGAAGTAATGCAATAGAAACCAAATCTTCCAAGTTTATACAAAGAAAGGAGCTTATTCTGTCTCAGCCAAATCAATTTTCAGGTCTACACTAAAATCCAAAGGCACCTTAATGCTCAAAGGGACAACATCATGTAAATCAGTATTTATTTTTATTTTTTGTTTTTTGAATGGTTATAAGTATGGTTTTATAACGGGATGAATTGACAGACCGTAGTTCCTAGCTATGCTCTACAAGTTCTAATAACTAATGGTTATGGAGCTCAATCGTTGAAGGTATACCTTATCTGAGTACCCCCCTTGGGTAACTTAATTGTTTATGAAGGACTCAAGTATCATAGATCTTCAACTAAAAACCTAGAAGTAGTCTAAAGGGATGCAATGTCATAAAATGAACTTATCTAAGGAAATTAAGTCGAAAAAGGTCTTGATAGGTGACATTCCTCTTTTCGCATTTTGCCGTCGGGTACTTGGCCAAATACAAGTGCATGACACAATAAATCATGTCATTGCATTTTTAATTGAAACTCTTATTTTTGAGAAATTTTCTTTTTAAATGACATTTTAATTAAAATTCATTGGATACTTGGAGAATATGCTTTTACCGAGTCCTATGAGAGAGAGAGACAAAGAGACTACAAAATAATAGCAAATGAAATTTTCATTAAGGCTTATAAAGGTAGTTTCAAGTACAAAACTCATGAATCTGATTAAATATAATAATTAGATTGTTGTTAAAGAGATATCATACTCATATCCATAAGTTATGTAATGGAGTCATATCTCCAATTTCCACAATCATGTTAATAACACAATGTCCATATCGTGCAGCATAGCTTCTGTCCACTGGCTGCATAGGGAATGCTCAAGTGAAGAATAGTCATCACGAAAAGGCAAGTCATGAAGCATAACTAGAATAAAAAGTGGGTGATTTATCACATAATGATCTTCATCCTAATCATCAAATGTATGATCTGTATACAACTTCCAAAAACAACCGGAGTCATAAATGTTTCAACCAAAGAAAGAATTCCAAAATTAATTTGTAGCCACAGCGGAACATCGTATGAAGATCCAAACAAACAAAATGGAAGTTCCATACTAGCTGGCACATTATCAAGGAAAAAACCTTCAAAACCCCAGAAAGATATACATGAGAGAGAGAGAGAGAGAGCATGAGACAACCTCGAGGTAAAGGGAGGAAAAAGGATAACTTATCTAATCAGCCTTTAGTTCTCATGATTGTAATGCTGCCTTTTCCCCCTTCAGTGCGGATCTTGGTCTTGACAACAACGGGCTTCCCTGAAAAAGCTGAAGTTGGGTAAGAAGGTGGAGATTCTTCATCCTCCTTCTTCGATCTTGGTGGTGGTGGAGTACGGATGCGCTGATTTATGTCCTTTAATGTCACATCCCCTTGTACACCGCAGGGCTTGATGAGAGCAAAAGGGTATGCAACAGAACTGGCCAATTTTGTTGGAGTTCGCATGTAGGATTTCCTACCTGATATGACTGGAAGACAATCAAAACATCATAAAGAAAAGGACACATTAAAACAAGTGTGGAGAGAAGAATTTAAAGGTGCATTTTGATTTGCCCCATATCAAATTTTGCAGAAGGAATGGTTTTTGAAAGCACTTATTCAGGGTAATGCAGGAATCAGAGACGACATTATTGTGACTCGATTTTTCCAACTTCAAGACCCCAAACCAATTTTTTTTTAATGGTAGTTAATTTATCGCAAAAAGGAACCCCAAACCAAATTGCTAGCCAATGATGGTAAAAATATGGTGGAGGAGAAGTGAGGCAAAAAAACAAAAAATCCCAAGTAATTTTTCTGTTTACTGTTAGCAACCAAATAAATAATATATAGCCCTCCATTCTATCATAATGATACTTGTAACTTTAGTAACATGCAAACACACCATAAACCACAAACGTTCCACAAAGATCAAATGCAATGCAACATTTACCTTTAAAAATACTGCGAGGAACAGGGCTTACAGGCTCTTGTATCATGTCACTTTGCATTACTGGTAGTGTGTTGGATTGCCCTGGACAAGACAATCCAACATTGAAATTCCCCATAAAGGGAACTGAAAGAAAAAGAATGCAATCCACAAACAATCTATCTATCTGCACACACACCTGAAATCTCAACTTGATCGTAGGATGCTCCAGAATCATTCCTGTAGGTCCACATATCAGATTAGCAAAACATTTCAACACTTACAAGTGAATTGAATATCTCTGGCAACAATAGATGGTTTTCCATTTCACCATGCAAGGGGTTGTACAGAAATTACTAACCACACTAGATGGGATAATGTTTGTTGCCTTCTCCACCCCAAATCATTATTAGCATCCATTGTGAGTGCCACTGGGGCCCAAAATTTGGAAAATAAATCCACAACTAATGTCACTTCTGATTTCTGTACCACACAAAAGCAGAGTGTAACAGATGACCATCCATTCTGTTGTACTCAGAACAATTGTGGCTTGGGGTCAAGAAGCACACTAAGAAGTCAAAAGTTCTATGTTGAGAAGCAGATCGAAAAGAGGCATACATTTCGTCAGAGTTGAAATGCATCTCATTGTCATTAAAGCATGTTGCGAGAAACCGCTCCGGTGATTGATCCAAGGCCCCAAAACCAGAGGCAGACCTATCATCTTCTAGCACAGGCATATAATTAGACTTTCTTTTTCTTGAACATATACAAGTGAATGTAAAGAGGAATGATCAAGTGAAACTGTGCTGTAAAACTATTCTCCCTACTTAGGCTCACCTACATCTTTGCTAGACAGTTGAATTGAAAGGGCTCAGAATGGATTGCATATAGTCATTTAATTGAGAGATTGAAATGGGCGGTTGGCCAGATATTTCTAACCATCTATCTTGGAGGAGTAAATGTTGATTAGATTGAATTTTGGGTTTTAAGCAATCTAGAGGGGTCCCTCTTATCCAAAATTGAAATATTGGTAGTGCTTGTAGGTGACCCCACTATGCAGTTTGCAGTAAATTTTGATGCAACTGGATTGCACTCAACCATTCCTCTAACAAATTCGAAGCAAAATTCTTAACTATAACAAGATAACAACCAGAAAAGCTTGGAACAAAATGCATATCTTCAGGCACTACATCTTCCAGTGGCTGGTCACCGTCCTAAACAAAGAAATGAAGAATGTAAAACACAAACATGAGAAAGTGAGAGATGTTTTTATTTCCCATTGTCAATAATAATACTTGTATCAGAAGAGTTACATTTCTCAAAATATTTCACCAACCTTTGATTGCATTAATGCGGTTGGCATTTGCTCATCGCAGTGGAAGGGATCAGGAGTGCTAGAATTGAATTGTAGCATGCGTCGCCTCTTCAATTGTAGAGACTCTCGACGTTCTTCCGATTCTTTGTTCAAGTTTCCTGAGTACCACTCTTTCAAATCACAGATAGACATGATACAATTTCATGAACAATATACCTCCAAAATATAGAGATACTTCTATTGACAAAAACAGTACTCTTCAAATTATAGATATATAGTTCAATACTCAAAACGCCGAAGAAGGTAAGGAAAACAATACCATCATTATCAAAAACACGGTAGTTGAAATCTGAACAAGCTTTCACTGGAGTAGTTTCGTCAAACATATACAAAAGACTATCTTCATTTTGGTTTACCTCATCCCATAGGGAAGTAGAGATGTCTGTTCACATAGAGACTTGCATCAGATAAGCAAAACCATACAGAAATCTACAAACAAGGTGCATCTTTATGTCCCCAAAATGCAAATGGTTAGAATGTTAAGGCAGATCCGAAGATTATCCATCCCAAAGCATGCATCAAAGGGGATACCTTTTACTCTTTTTTAAAAAAATTATTTTTGAAAGGTGGATACTTTCTCCACTGTTTCCACCAATTAATTCTCACTGATTGTTGATGTTCATGCAGAGTAAAATGATGCGAAATTGAAAATAGTAACAAATTTGGTGTACACAAATGAATCAAATGTTTAGAGACAATCAAATGTTTAGAGACCAATTACCAAGATGGGGATTGCTCTGCAGACAACAATCATCACCTTGCCATTCCATTTCCCAGGGCACACAACTATCCATAGATAGACAAGACAACCAAAGCCTCCATTAGTTTGCATTCCAAGTACAGAAACTGAAGTAATATGGTTCCATGAAAGAAAGTATGTGTAACAGCAAAAGATGATCAAATGCTTTAGTCATCAGTAGAAATTAGAGAATTTAAGGGAAATGAACATGATTTATGACTTGATCAAAGCTCAGTTTACTGGTGGCAATTGCTCTGGAATCAAAACCTAGTTCAATAGTAGCAACTCTTAGGGTTCGAGTCACGTTCCCTCTCAACAACAACAACAAAAGTTTACTGAACATATATTGCACAAATACAAGGAAAAAAAAAGAGTGAGCATGAGTGTTCCCAAATCTAATGAGACTTTACAGTTGAGCAGAAAGGATTATTATTTGTACTACCACGCATTTAAGATGCCACATAATCTGTAAAGACAGAGTTAGGTGGGCGACTTCTTTTCTGCCTTGTCCACTAACCAAATCCTTATTAGTGCCATTGATTGACATCAATTACAAGTGTAAATGTCGGGAAAACAAAAACACAACCAAAAAAATTATGGCTCCGAAAATGCCCAGAATGCAGAGGAATGAATAATTATCCACAATAACAAAATCCACAGACCGCTTAGCAATTTGGGGTGAACCAATTTCTCTCTAAGATAGTACACAACATTTCGCTATACATTGACAAAAATTCATCTATGGATACATTGACCAAAAAAAGCAAGCAAAATGGTAAAAAAGTAGAAGCAGATCCGGTTTTAATGAAAAAAAAAAATGAGGAAAAAGAAGGAAATAAAACAACTAATGAAACCATTTAGCATTTGGATCCAGAAAACAAAAAAAAAACTATAAGATTTATCGATTTAATAACAACCCGTGAATAACTTCATCAAAACATGAAAACCCATTAAATTTTCAATTAACATACATGTGCTCAGTCTAAAAGAAAATGATAGAAAAAGACCCCAAACACAAAACCAAAATAAAAAATCCGGAAAAAAATATATATCCTCGACTCCTAAAATCCGAGATTTTAAGAATCAAGGACTCCCAAAAGGCCAAAATGGCCTCTCCAACTTACTTATTGGTGTTTGTGTAATCCATAACACTCAGCAATGTTAGGAGAACCAGTCCGGAGTCAAAGAAGATCGATCTCTTTCCACTCCATTAAAATAGCCGTTACAAAATAGAGATTAGAGAGACAGAAAGAGATGGACTTTTATTGCTTGGAAAAAGAGCAGTGGACCGAAGACGGCGACTCTCTCTCTCCTCTTTCGCAGAGTGGCTTTGTCTGTTGCCTTTTTTTTATTGAAGCGAAATATCAGAATTCAGAAGCCACGAATGCAGGGGCAAGTTCCGTTACTCGTGGGATTGCGATTAGCCCATCTCGTTTAGTTATTCCAACGGTCTCTTTTGATGCCCGTTGGGGCCATCTGCCAATCCTAGCCATTGATCCAGGTGAGTCCCACCCTTGATGACCAATAAAACCAATATGGATCATAGGCCTGTCTCGACCGTCCGATCTGAGGCTGTTGGACATGGGATCCAACGCATGATATTTCCGGAATTCTTAGACTTCTTATCATGTACGCTGATGCTTTTTAATTACTATTTTGATAAATAATTTAAATCTAAAAAAAAATTCATGAAAATATTGTCTTTATAAGAAAATTATAAATATGCTTTTATGAAATGATAACTATTTAGTTGTCTTTCACATCAATCTTCTTATTAAAATTTAACTCTAAACACCTTCTTCTCAAATATTCATATTTCTTCTACATATTTTTTTATAATATGTTTCAACTAAACTTATCATATGAAATGATTAAGTTAAGCAGGGATTTAAATCTCAGGCGAGAAATTTCTCTCTTCTAATTTTTTTTTATTTTTTTAAAACCACTTTTATCAACCGATATCAACAATATATATCGAATATTGGCCAATATCTCAAATCTCAACCGATACATATCGTATTGGCTGAGATTAAAAGTCCATCTCTCTCTAATTTGTATTTTGTAACGGCTATTTTGATGGTGTGGAAAGATCGATCTTCTTTAACTCTGGACTGGTTCTCCTAACATTTGGATTACACAAACACCAATAAGTAAGTTGAGAGGCCATTTTGGCCTTTTGGGTGTCCTTGATTCTTAAAATCTCGGATTTTAAGAGCCTAGGATATATTTTTTTTTTCCAGAGATTTTTTATTTTGGTTTTGTGTTGGGGGTCTTTTTCTATCATTTTCTTTTAGACTGACCACATGTATGTTAATAGAAAATTTAGATATAACTATATAGTTCTAAAAATATATCATCACTATCATAAAAATAATCAGTTTCATTATTGTCACAATGCAACCCATCCAATCTAACTATTACCCTTTATTTGATTTTTAGTTGTAAATTCTATTTCATTTTCAGTCTAAAACATTCTAAATTTGGCTAGAAAACGAAATGGATCAGGCTGTATTCTCATTTTGGGTTTCGCCCTAGCCTGCTCTCAACTGTTTCGGTCAGTTCAGCCATAACAGGCTTGATCTGGGCAAAACGGGTTGTAATCAGTGTTATAAAAGCTGGATCGAACCGCGGTCGAACCTTCAGTTTGGTCCTGGGTGGGAACCGATTTTGGGTCAAAACAGCAGAAAACCGGTCAGAGCTGCGGTTTTCTGCTGTTTTGAAGGTAAAACCATGAGCTGCGAACCGAGGCTCACAAAATTTGATTTTTTTTATTTTTTTATTTTTTTAAAAATGTTTCCCCTTCAAAATATTAAAAAATGTATATATTTGAAATATAAATGTTTATTACCATCTCTATTCCATATCTTTCACCGTTTTGGTACGTTACTCAGAGTTTGAATGTTATTTTAATATTTATATTAATATTATTTGTAAAAGGTGTCTTACTTAATGTTATATTTAATATTTATATTATATTACTATTTGACCGACTTTGACTGAAGCTGAACTCGGTTGAACCCCAAATTACTCGAAGACGGTTCGTTAGACTGTTTGGTTCTGATAACATTGGCTGAAATGACCCATTGCAACCCTACTCATTCTGCTCTATAAATTTCATTATTTAGTTTTTTAAATATACATATAAAATATAGTGGTACAACTAAGAATATACTTCATTATCTACAATTTGAAAAATTAGAGCCTAAAAATCAATTTCATGTCATTTGATTTTAATGGTCAAAGTTATCAAGCATCTTTGTTTTAAGAACGCTCGGTTAGTTTGACCAATAAGATCAAGTGTTTTGAAATTTAATTTTGGAATGAAATTTAATCAAGTTGTAGTTCATGAAGTATATGTTCAATTAATATGGTTTCTATTTAATTTGTATCACAAAACTTTAACAAATAAATGAAATGGCCCAAGTATGCCTGTCTACTTTAAGTTTTGACATTTAATTTTAAATAAATTGAAAATTCAAATTTAACTTTTTAGTACTTTTTGAATTTTTTGTATAATTTGATTTGTATTTGATTCTTATTAGTTTATATTAAATTTATTATTTATAGATTAATAAAAAATAAAAATTAATAATTTAATATATTTATATATTTGCATTATTATATCCATATATTTTTTAAAAAATCTATACCATTTTTTCTGAAACTGAAATACTGATTGAAACGCTCTAACATTCAATTATAAAGAAAAAATCAAAATAGATTCCAAACGAATCTCACAACTATGAAGTGATCTAATTGCCTCCTCTTAGGTCCCTAATTTGATGGCAATGACCATCCATTTCCAGTACTTTGGGTTGTCAACAATAACTTACATTTTAAATATCAAAATTACTAATTATATTATATTCGATTCACTTATGTCATATAATTATTTCTTTGTTAAATATAATTTAATTAGTAATTTTGATATTTATTTGGAAGTCAAAATCGCTCTTCCAACGTTAAGTTTGTAGTATTACTTTTACCTATAAGTTACAAATTGTAAAGTTACAACTGACAAGTAAAAAGATACTGAAAATTAAAAAATAAGACTTTAAAATCGACGACTGAAAAATATATTATTTTTAATGAAAATTTAGAATCTAAAAAAAAATCAAAATAAAATAAAAAATTAGTATAGTAATGATGATTGGAGAAGCTTTAGATCAAATTCAAATCCATTTCAAGAGAGTACCTTTTATATCAAAATTCATCAGATTAGTTTATCTTATTATAATTTTCATGACCTCCACACATCAAAAGATTATCGCCTCAAGAAGCGACAGGTGCCAAATTCAAATTTCCATGACCTCTCTTGGTGTACTCTTAGGTAATGGATATCACTACACTGGGTTTCTCAAAGTTTTCTACATCCAAATTTTTTAAGTGGTTTTGAAGTCTAAGCCATCCAGTGGTGCCCATCTGATGAATGGCAGAGATAATGCCTCCAATCCATGGGTTGAAATGCTAGTTGCCATCCCTACCAAACCATGCCCACTTTTCTTTCCTTTCCTTTATTATAAGTATTAAATTAAATTAAATTTATTAAATGTGGAGAGGAAATTCATGTGTCCTTGAGGGACACCGAAGAGTCATGCTCACCTTGTTTGTTTATTAATCATACCATAACTATATTGCAGATATCTTTCAATGGTTTGAGAAAAAACGTGACATGGGCGCTTTTAACTTTCCAAGAAAAATTAAAATACGTGGGGTCGTCCTACTTCCACCTTTGGTCACTGTTTTTTCTCAAATTTCACAATTACACCAGTCTTTTTCAGAACAAAGGGATAAGAAACTTTAATGCAAACGAGTCTTTTTCTTTATTTTATTTTAAAAAAAATTAGTAGAAATACTAATATTTTTTTTATAAGAAATACTAATATTTAAGAGCCGATTGACTATCTAGTGACTCAATACTATAAATACTTACCAAATAGGATATATACTCATGCTGATATAATTTTTTCTATTTTTAGAATGATTATACAATAATTGCTAGACTTTATCAATTGTAATCAAATAAATACTTTTAATTTATTCAAATATTTAGTTTTAACTTCATTAAAAATTCTTAATCATTCATTATATGATAAAAATTAAAGAATTAGAATTGACACTACCAATTTCTAAATGATGGTATTTTTCTAATTATATAATTCTTAATATTATCCTTAGATAAAAGAATGGCCGATACAATATATACTGACCATTAAATAACAGTTTTTAAGGCAGATATGTATCGTCAGGTATATATGGGTGCGTAGCGAGACCATCGGTTAGCACTGCAATTGTAGGCGTTGGATTTTCATGGGTTTTGTCAGTGTAGTGCACAACTGCACACGGCTGACCCAACTACAGTTTTTTTTATTTTTTTCAATACTTTTGAGTTTTGAGATCCATCATCATCAAAAACTATTTTTATATAAGAAATACTCTACTAACTTTAAAAAAAGAAATACTCTATACCAGTGGTTTAAAAATCGGTATCGGCCAATATGATATATCGACCGATATATCATTATCGGCCGATATACGGTCGCTATTTTTCTCTTCCCTCCATTTTTTTGCCGATATCGGCCAATATGATACGGTCGATATTTCAGCTGATATTGTGAATATCGGTCGATAACGATATATATCGGCCGATATTCATACCTCTAAAACCGATACATATCGACTGATACGATATGTATCAGTCGATATTTGTACCCCTGCTCTACATATACATGTTCCTAAGTTTATGGTTCTCACAAATTTCTCACAAAAATAAATTGGCTGAAACATGATGTGACATACACCTAAAACACCTAATTACTTAGGAAATTTCTCTAAATGTTGAATGTGGGTAGACGTGTACCTCCAAACTCCTAAGACATTAATTTTGAACTTCTCTTAGTACATTGATAGTGGGTCACCATGGTTAATGTATTGTCGAAAATTTTAAAATATATATTATTAAAAGTATTGTTTAAGGATTATAATATTTTAATAGTACAATATATATATAATACATTTATTATATTATATGTGTATCTGTATAATATAGTTTATAAATTATTATAATGTTTTCCCTGAGTTGTGATTCCATTTTCACTTAATTATCTAATTCAATTTTCAACCTTTTGATGTTGCAACTTTCAAAGTTCACTTCGTTACATAAATTTATTTTTTATTTGTATTCTCACTCTCCCAATGACCAAGGGAGTGGAATTAGCTATCAAACATGGATCTAATTTAGTGAAGTGGTTGGTCTGACAGACAAGGTGCCAACCTTATAAAGTGGGGTCATGAATTTGATTGATCTGATCATGGATTTGATTGATCTTCAACTTTGTTGGGTCACCTTCGTAGACTTAAATGTAGATTGAAAAATTTATATATGTTGGTGGAATTAATTCCACTTTTAATATAGAGTGAGAATACTTACATTATAAAATTTAACAAAAAAACATAGTTTAAGACTAAATTACTACGCTGAATATCCTACAATCTACCGCACGTAAATTAAAAAAAAATACTAAACTAGCGCCCTTCACTTCACTTGAAATTCTCAAATCATGAGCATTTCAAGCCAGTGATCCATCCATATTGGAAGATGGATAGCGCGGATTTGACTTACCATGGTAATCATTCACGTCTATAAATATGAACAAACAATATGAAATGAAATAAGTCTTCTCGATTTTTCTCTTTTTAAAAAAAAAAAAAGATTTTAATGTAGTTTTAAATTGAATATATTTAAGGTAAAATAAATAAATAAGCGTATTCCCATACACAATATTTCTAATTCTCACTATTTGATTTCATCATTTTCAACCAAAGTTTACTTGAAAATTTTAATTATTTTCTGAAATATTTCAGTATGTATCTATCAATTATATGAACATATACTAATGTGAACTTATCGAATTTTTTACCTCATATTTTTCTAAAATAACTGTATTATATTAAATATGTACCCAGTCTCATATTTTCACGGTTCTCAAATTTTTTACTGCATTTTTAACCTACTTGTCCAAATGATACTAGAAAATATCATGTATCATGCTTACGTTGAATGCAAAATATCTTGTGATGATTCGACTCAACTCAATAAGATATTGTCTTTTCTGGGGTCGTGGATCCTCAAGGTTTTGCTCTGGGCCCAATCCAAAAATCCTCTTATTGAGGTGTAGCTTCCTCCTTCTTTTAAAACCCCCAATCCCCAGTTTTCTGGACGATATGTGACTTTTTTCCGGACGATATGTGACTTTTTTCCACACGCCTAGCTCTAACTGGGTGGATGTGGGTGTTTACATATCTATAGATATATTTTTATCCTAACAAGTAGTGTTGACAATTTAAAATTTTATGACTGGGATTATAGAACCTATAATATGATACCTTCTATTAAGGGGAAGTTCTACTCTATGATCCAATTTCAAAAATATTATGATAAAATTTGTTTAAAAAAATCACAATTTAGTGTAAGAAGAGGTAAAAATCTCGATATCCACCGATATTATCACCCCTGCGTATAAGCAATGAGTGACTAATGTAGGATCACCCAAAGAAGTAATAGAGATTTTTAAGTAGTCTTAGACTTTCAAATATAACTACTTGACCATGATTTAAGAACTAAAGGATGTGCACAAGATTATAGGATAAATTTTATGTCATTAATCTTATAACTCGAGGTTTGTGTTTAATTAGCCTTAACATAGATAATTATGAATGGAATTATTATAATATAAATAGCTCTAACCTTTAGCCTACTGATCAACAGTTTAAAGAGAAATAAAATAATGGTTTATATTTAATTTGGAAGAAAGTAGAGAAAACATATTAAATAGCACTAACCTTTTGATCAATACCCTACTGATCAACAGTTTAAAAAGAAATACAATAGTGGGTTATATTTAGTTTGAAAAAAAAAGTAAAGAAAAATAGTTACAATAGAAGAATAAATATTGAACAACAATAATATTTGTAATGTATACAAAATAAAAAACAACCACTATAAAAATTTGAAAGGTTGCAAGCAGGGGTGAAAAATGGCCGAGATATCGGCTGAACTTATTCTTTTTCTTTTTATTAATTTTTCAAAAATTGATTGGCTTTTTTAACATTTTCAAAAATAAAAGATTACTTATTTTGTATATGAAAAAAGAAAAAGCAAAGGTGGTGGTGGCTCCTAGAAGAGCCAAAATTGTTTGACCTGTGTCACCTATCATACTTTATTTTTTGTGTTGTCTCAGTCAAACTCTTCCTCTGCATTTCCTCCATCAATGATCCTCACCTATGCATATTAATGCCCAACAACAGGGTTAAAATTGAAAGACTCACTTTTTATTTCTCCCTATTCCCTAATAGAATTCACATACACTCATGTTCCTTTTTTAAGTCCGACATCCACAAAGGCACAAAATCGAAGGGATAGAAGTAAAAGACATTAGATGAAAAAATATTGATTTTTATTCTCAAAATGGAAAAGACTGAAGATAGACATGGGAAAAAAAAACTATTTTTATTTCTTTTTAATGGGATTCATGTCCAGCCATGAAGAACTTTGTAAACGACCATAGTTACACATTGATGCCATAGGTATCTAATGATATATGTCTAGTGAGACCGACTTGTGATATAAGCATTAGATTGGACTAGTCTAGTATAATATAGGTTTAAGGGTTTAATTTTTCACATTCAATCAACTTTGAGTTTCTGACATATTGATTAGGTACTTAACATTTGGTATTAGAGCTCAGATATCTCTTCATGTATTATCAGGTTGGACCTCAACGGGTATTGTGACTGTGGTGGTGTATATCAAACGACAATGTCTCATAATTTTGATAGATAGTGGCTTCACATTTAACTTCATTAATGAGAAATTGGTCCCACGAGGCATATAACAGGCCACTACGATTCCGTTGCACACAAAGTCTGTCACAAGGACACACCCAAGGAAGGCTAGTCAGGAGTGTTACGCACCTATAAAAGAGTGAACCAACACCTTTATTGGCCAACAATGAAGAGAGATAAAAGGGCCCTAACCTGGAAAAGCCCAGAAGTTGAGCCCAAAAGAGGGCTACAATGGTGAAACTGGGTTGTGTCAGTCGGACCGACACCCAAGAGTGGGAATGGCTTGTATGGGTGTTGTAAAAGTTCCACATCGAAAATGGTGTGATTTGGGAGGAGGTTTATAAGTGGTAGTGTCCCTCCCATCAGAGTGACTCATTTTGGGCCTACCTGTTGGGCCATGCTCAATGCAAAGCCGTGCGGGCCCCGTGAGGAACCAGAGAGGATAATATCACTCTAAGTCAAATACTAAGCCTGAATTTTTTGGTCGGACCGTTACAAGTGGTATCAAATCCGAGTTCAACACTCGGACTGTGTGGGCTTTCCACTGGATTCATCGGGTCGAGCCGAGGGTGGCTCTAAGCTTAAAGGGGTGGATTGAAAGGGCCCTGACCTGGAAAAGCCCAGAAGTTGAGCCCAAAAGAGGGCTAAAACAGTGAAACTGGGTTGTGTCGATTGGACCGACACCCAAGAGTGGGAATGGCGTGTGTGGGTGTTGTAAAAGTCCCACGTCGAAAATGGAGTGATTGCGAGGGGGTTTATAAGTGGCAGTATCCTCCCATCAGCGTGACGCGTTTTGGGTCTACCTGTTGGGCCAGCCAGGCCCAATGCAAAGCCGTGTGGGCCCAGAGCCGACAAATCACACTGAGTCAAGCCTTAAGCTCGAATTTTTGAACTAGGCCGTTACAAAAGATGTTTAGGAATTTGTATATGCTTGTGACATGTGTCAAAAAGAACAATTACAACAACTAGGCAACCATCGGATGGTTGCAACACTTCCCATTCGAACACAGTGGGAAAATACTTTTAGCAGGCACCATGTCCTAGGTTCAAATCTT
The DNA here is from genome assembly GCA_013350335.1 of Chimonanthus salicifolius. NCBI lineage: Eukaryota > Viridiplantae > Streptophyta > Magnoliopsida > Laurales > Calycanthaceae > Chimonanthus > Chimonanthus salicifolius. The sequence goes on from CM023534.1 coordinate 53,569,227, forward strand.
GGATGAGGCGACCTATAGAAAGGGCTACTTCTACTAGAATCAAGCTGCCACAAAGGTAGAAAGGGCTACATGTTCTGAAGTGAGAGTTGTCATAGAGTGAGTCGTAAAGGCATCAGTTCAGAACTTCTATGTGCCTAGTGGGGCCTCACTTGGGGTCCGAGTGTTGGGTTGGCCCAACCTAGTAATGGATAGGCTTAGGGGCTTGAATTACCACGTTCCATCAATTCTAGAAATTTTAGTGTATTAGTCACGTACTTAACATTCGGTATCAGAGCATGTACCAATGTCTTGGGTTCAAAATTTAGATGGGGTGAGTGAATGTATTACCCGACTTTTAGTCAAGCTAGGTCAATGTCTAGAATAGTCCTGGAGGGGGTGAATAGGACTATAGTGGAATTTTAACTTTATTTAAAATATTGATCAATTAATGATTGGTCTTTGCAAATTAAGTCAATTTATCCAATTAGATTAGCATGCAAGATTTAATTAACTAATCAAAGTGGCATGCAAACAATTAGTCCACACAAACAAGATATGCAATAACATAAAACAAAAACACAAGGTAAGGTGAGGAGATGAGAAGAGATGGAATATAAAGACACAAAGATTTTTATGTTGCTCAGCAACCTTGCCTACATTCACACCTCAGTTACACTACTTGAGGGTTCTACTATGAACAAACAAATTACAACCCTTATGGTCTCTTTCGCACGGAGAGACGTTACTGTTACAACATTGATCTCTTCCAAGGGTAGAGATCGAACCAATAACTCACATACACCAAGAAAACACTTTTCTTGGATTTGAATAGGGTTACACCAACCCTTTACAAATATCACAAGTATAGAAAGAATTTGTTTGAGATTTTTACCAAGAACTTAGCATCTTGTTACTTGAAGTTTCTTTGACTTGTCCTTGGATGACCTTCTCCTAGTTGGCTCTTTGGTGATTTGTAGATGCTCCAATGAATACCAATCTAAAGATTAAGAGAAAAGGTTTAAGGATGATAAAAGGTTTTTCTATGAGAATAATCTATCCCTAAGAATTTTCTCAAGTACACATTCAAGGTTGAGCCTAAGATGCTTAAGGATTTGCCTATAAGTGCTTTGAACGTGGTTAAATAAGTTTTAGGGCTCTGATGGCTTAACTATGGAGCTTTAGTGCTCAAGAAAATGTTGGGATACTTAGAGATGTGTTGGAGAAAATTTGGCTCAAAAGAATCAAGAGTTTCTCTCCAATGGACTTGGTTTATATAGGCCAAGAAGAGCCCTACGAATTTTACTTCGGAACCAATCTGGGTAAGCCTTGGAACTTCCAAAATTCCACTGGTCATATTTGACCTACAACGGCTAGTTTGACCTCAATGACTATGTTTTGTTCAACAAAGTAGGTCTAGGAACTTCGATGGGTCAAGGTTCGAAACTTCCGAACTAAGTTTTGAAGCATAGCTCGGAAAAAAAAAGATGTGGTTGGTTTTTGAACTTTGGAACCACACATCAGAACCAAGTCCAGCATATGAACTGATCTTCGGAAAAAGGGGGTTAAGTTCAGAACTTCCGAAACACCTTCCGAAGCAAAGAACGGAATGAGAGCTCAGAACGCCCTGAAGTTCACTTGGGAACTTCTCAGGGACTTGGCTCATAACAACCCATGGTACATCTCGGAACTTACAAAGATGAACAGTGACAAGTTTCGAGGGTCCAGATTTTAAAATTTTCACTAAGATATAAATTTTGGATTTTTGTGAAAAAACATGGAGACGGTGGAGAGCTCTTTGTTCATTTGCAATCACTATAAATATAACTATAAGAACATTTTTGGAATGCAAGAACATATACAATATGGAGATATTTGATAGATAGCAAGAGTTTATCCATAGGGGCAAAGCACAGTTAGAAATCCAATTTAATTAAGGCAGTTTTAATCAAGGGATTCTAAGGTTTCTAGGTCAGTCCAAAAGTCCAGTATACCTATTTTGGTTGACATTCATGGAATTCGTCTGATTTTAGTGTGTCGCCTTCCAATCTTTGTTACTTCTGGAGTTTCACGCTTGATTTGACTTTGTTGGTCTTCCAGAGGAGAGGTTCAGGATACAGATGGACTCGGTCACGACTCAGTCACAAATTTGACAACTTATGGTTCAGCCGGACACAGTCACGAAATTGGCAACTCAGCCTGACTCAGGGAAAGCAAATTTAGCTTTTAGACCAACAATCTCCCCTTTGTCAATTTCGTGACAAAACCTAGACATTACCTTATACTGAACCAAATACAAAATACAAACTTAAACAAAGTTAAGTCATGACATGATTACAAGTCTTGTACAAAAATATTACAATCAATTACAAATACATTGACAAGACATAAGTGATTGTTTGAAGGCCTGGTAGCTCCCCCTTAGAATATGCTTGTAGTATAATCCTGTAAAAACATATTGCACATTCTGGTGAAAATTGATTTCCCCTTTGGTTAGTGGCAATAAGAAATGTATAATCAATCAATAATCAAAGCATATCTTAAAACCACATTTGCTCCCCTAGCTTTGATACCGATATTGAATTTATATGTCTCTCTCATTCTTCATGTATTAGCCTTTTCAAAAGTTTTCTCTCATAAAAACAATTGTGTCTCCAGTATTAATTCAAATATTTATCCCCATTTTTGTCATAATTTGACAAAGGATCATTTTAAGCACATTTCATGGAGCACAAGTTGTGAAGGGACATTTTAATAAGTTACTCCCCCTATTCAGCATAAACCTTGTCATTTAGATTTTCATATTTACTCTCTCTTGACGTTGGAGGATGACAGAGGATTTTGAATTGCATGTAATAGCATCCTAACATTCATTTAAACAAATATGACTATATAAGGGCAAATGTAATCAATGATGCTGATGCTGATGCAATGCAATATTCCCCAATATCTCAATTAACTCCACTTGGAAATTAATCTACCTAGTTGAACAGTGTCAAGGGTATCAACTTGTATATGATATGACTATAAGCATCGAAAAGGGGATTGATGAGGGGCAATGGTAACTTTAAATCATTTTTCAAATAAGACCACATGCCAACAATGATAAAAAGAAACCACATTAGCATGCATGAATACATATAGGTAAATCATTTAAACAACCATTCATGAAAACAAAAAGCACTCAACCATCCATACTTTCATGAGAACAATTAAATCCACCAAGCATACATTCATGAAAGCATATGAAAAGCCAACCCACCATCCATTTTTATGTGCCTCCAACCACTCAAGCATGTAAACATTAATCATATAATATTAAGGCACCATGCATAATATATCAAAAAAAAAGTCAACTACTATGATATCAATATATTACATTTCATAAAACAATACTCTTTTGTTATAATTACCATTTTAAAAGAGCAGTTCTTGAAAGACTTGAGTACTCATTTTCATTTTTAACTATGGACGGAATGAGTAAATGACTTCCTAGATGATTCAACTCTAGAAAAACTCCTCTATTCGATTATTATAATTTTGTGAGATAAAAAATTAATAATTTTATAGCAATCAAATTTTCGAAGTCGAAGATCATAGGACTAGATGAAGCTTAAATTTAACACAATCAATATCTTTATCCCATTAAAAAATTATATAACCCACCTCAATATATAAAAAGGAATCTCTTAAATTCTTAAATAACACTTGAAAATTTAAATACCTTCTTAAAACTTTTAGGGTAGCGATTCTCTCACGGGCATTTTGTGTAACGAGACATGGATTTTAGAGTATTGCCTATTTTACCACTCCACTGCCGTACGAAAGCATTTAAAAAAAAAAAATTAGTGATCCGGTCAGTGATCCGATTTGTTGTTCTATATAGAAAAAATAGTCTCACTTAGATAAATTTCAGTGATCTGATTTCAGTAAACTGATTAGTGATTCTGTGAGTGAGCCGATTTATAGCTCAATGCAAGGGAAAAATGAACAATATCCTAAATCCCGTATTAAGCTACACAAAATACCCATGAGAGCATCGTTATCTATAGTTTTAAGGTAATTTAAAGAGGTATAATTACAGGAAAGCAGTCTCATTTCCTGATTATAGTGTTGGCAAACGCATGCTCAACGTACAAAGAATCCTCGTTAATCAGCTAGACATTGGAAAGTGCTTCCACCACACAGTTTTCGCAAACTTGGGAATGGAGTGCAGGCATGTCGTGTGTTGGAAACTTGGAATAAATAATTTGCTGCTGCACCAATTATGGGTTTATGGCAAACACAAGATGTTGTTGGGCACGAGTTTTATGATTTCTTAATTAGGAATTGAATTTATAAAAGCTCACTCGAAATAAGATTTTTAAATTTAAAATTAACTTAATTCAAAATCCTTGAAATATTTTTATAAAATTAAACCACAATGATAATTTATAAGGTTTTGGTAACTATTTATATTAAAGAAGCTGAATAGGCAAAGGTAGAAAGTGCAAGTATAATACTCTAACGTCTTGTCCCTCCAGCATTATATTGTCATATTTGAATCTAAAGACTCACATGGTTTTGCATTGAACAGTCAACCCAGTAAACCTTTCCAAAACGCGTTGGCCAACCTTATATAGCAGAGGAGCCTATGGAGCTCTAGGCGATTTGAGATCTTTATAAACACGCCCAGCGCCTCTATCTTTGAGCCCGGCGAATTTTTCTTAGGTTTGGGCATCTCTCTCTCAAGGCTGACCTCCTCTTTTAGGGCAGGGTGTCACAAAAACTAACAAGGTAATTGATGTAATAATACTAAATATTAATTTAATAGAATAAAAAAGCTTAACTATAAATCACAATATCCCATACTACTTAAAACAAAAGCCACCAAAATTCTTATTCCTTTCCTAATTTTCTCTTGACTTGCTAACAATGAGAAGCTTATTCATCTAAATAATCATAATTTTTGGATTTAACATAATTTCTTATCATATAATTATAATTCTAGAACTTAACTTTAAATGTTAAAATAATTATATATATATCTCAAATTTAACAAGTAAAACATCTAAATAATTTTATATTATATATATATAATGAGCTTGGATGGATAGTTTTCTATTGGTTAGTGTCAATTGTCAAACGCCTTAAATCCAACTGTGGCCATTAATCAAGTGGGACCATCTTGCTAACTAGGCTCAATCAACTTCAAATGGCTGTATGAGCCTCTCACTATTTTGTAGATCAATGGTTGAATCCTCATTACAAAATTATCTGTCCAAATTCTTCTCGAATGTTTTATGTGTTTGTATTATTAATTGGTGATTTAAATATTTTCAATAAATAATACGCAATAAAATACTAAACATAATTACTTTAATTTGGAAAACTGTTTATCTTTTCAAAATTAGTTTAATTTTTTTAATTGAAATGTTCTAATTTGAGAATTGAGACCAAATGGGGCCCAGTCTCAGAGGTTGGGGGGTGGGGGGCGCAAAGAAAAGAAAAGTTGCACGACCTTTTAAAACAAGCTAAGGGGCTTTAATGCGTGGGCGTCAGGGCGTGCCACAAATGCAATCGATAAGCTCACGTTCCCCTCACCTGCCTTCTCTGCCCCTCTCTTCCTCTTCTCCTTTCCTTTTCGCCTTTCTTTCTTTTTTATTGAAGGCCGAGCCACCACCAACATCACAGCCAGGCTCGATCCGGACCCTTCATCTACTGGCATAGTTAGAAACTCAGAATTTTCAATTAAAACTATTTAAATGATAATTCATCACAATATCTTATTTTATCATTTTTAATATCTTATGAAGTGAGGTTTTGAATTCGATTGACGCTCAAACTCTCTACACCATTCTCCGTAGAATTACTCTACATCAATTTAATCAGTGTGTGAATATTGGACTGAGAGATTTACACATGATGTTATAATTAGTATCATCTCTAATATGAGGTGAAGATACCCATATTACAAAAATAATAATAAGTAATTTTTTTTCATCTTTCTCTATATATTTACAACAATTAATTTAAGAACATTAAAGATGCAGACTATATGTAAAGTACAATTAATCACTGTCAATTTAAAAGTAAATAATTTTATTGTAAAGTGATAGAGAGTATCTAAAACTTAAATAACCCATTTATCTTTAAAATGGGCCCAAACTCCGATCACTGAGGAAAAGTTGTCTACTTATATGTATGAGCCCCTGTAGAGCTCTTTATTTTTATTTTTTGGATTTAGATTAATTTTAATTAATATTTATTTGATGTATTTTATAATTAGATTGAGTGTCACAAGTAAATATTTTATCTGGTATTTATACTTTGATTTTAAAAGTTAATGAATAAGATGATTTGTTTGATTTCATTCTCGAAAGCTAGATAATCTTTAAAATAATTTGTTCATAAAAAAAAATGTTCATAACTTAATATGAGGTAACTCTGGTAATTTCTCGCGCGAGAGTTTGCGAGTTTGAGTTTCTGCATTAACCAGTGGCTATTCTATGTGGGTGTGAGACATCACCCGAAATAAGAGTTTCAGGAATTATGAGAACTAACATAACCCCAGAAATTTCAATAAGATTTTTTCCATACTAAAAAAATTTACATATCTTTCAACCCACAAGTCCCTGTTAGATCTGACCATTAAAATTTTACAAAATATCAATTTCACATGATTTTGTGGACATGTTTTGACTGGATTAAACTTTTATTAGAACCTGTTTGGTCCGAACCCAACATTGCCCATTTGCCCTTCAGTTGCTGCCTGCCATTCTAACTTGAAAAGGTTGAATAGTTGATACTTAAAAGTTAAAACTAAGGGAAGATGACTGAGAGATTAGTAGAGTAGAGATTTGCTGAATAGAAAATTAGCATGACACATGGCTTAATGGTCACTAAATGTAACAGGGATACGGACAATGCATATATTAAAAATGAAATGAATTTATTATCTTAATTATTCACTTTAATATAAAAAACTCCATTATTTTTTTAATATAATAAGAAACCCTTTAAAAAAAATCCTCTTTCTCTCAATTCAAGACATTCCATACAATTATAATCTAAAACTTTTAAAATTAAATTGAACATAATTACTAGCCCCATCCAAATGGTGAAGTGTCAAGGACCCTCAGTGATTGGACAGTTTGTAATTTTTGGTTTGGTTTTCTGGGCCGGGATGTGGGCTGTTTATTAATTATCTTTTGTTCTCACTTCTTCGGGCCTGGGCCCTGGGCAAGGGTTGTTGCTCATGTTTGGACCGTCTGTGTGGGCTTTATGTTTTCATTCGGCCTATTCCTTCTGTTTTTATATTTTGGGCCTTTCTCGGGTCTCTTTCCTCTTTCCCATTTTCTGGGGATGTAATTTTTGTAGAAGTTTTTCTTTCTTTTTTAAATGAATATAACTTAATCGTTTAAAATATATATAGTAAACAAAATGGGACCTTAAAAATGACTAAAATATAAAAATTCAACCTCGTATAAAAAATTTAGTCATTTAAGTAGAGACCCATAAAAATAATAATTGAAGTTGAAAAATCAAAATGCTAAAAATATCCCTTTAATTAATGAGAATTAGTTCGCATAAAGGGTCACTTTTTATAGTTTTATTTTGTTTTTATGAGTAGGGAGGCTTGTACATGCCTTAAGGACTGATCGGATGCTCTAATAGACCTTAAACAACTAAATCATAAAAAAAAAAAACCCTCTATGAGCACTGTTACATCTCTCTTGCTTTGGGATAGTGAGATCAGTGAGACAAATTTGTTAAAGTTTCTACTCTGAGCCACCAAGTTTCAATTTCAATTTAAGACTTTGTTTAAGACTTAATTTTTATTTAAAATAGACTCAAATGTGCGACTGGAATCAATATTGACTATTAATTTATTAAATGATTGATTCAAGTTTTGCAAAGATCTTCAATTGAGTATGGAACCTAAACAAATTCTTCTCGATCCACTTATAGAATACAAATTTTTAAGCTATTTGCATTTTTCATAACTTTAAATTATTTTTTATTCACTAAAATTTGCATCCTATGTGAGACCAACTTTTTCCTGCATAAGAAGTCTTTTAAGCCGATCTTTTCATTCATGAATTTGTTAACACAAGAATCTCGTCAATCCAATCATAAAAGTTTTGTTATTAAATCCCAACAATTAGAGAGATCCTAACATAAATATGAAACCCTATAAAATCACTTGTGGGATCTTAAAAACTATGTTTTCTTTATTATTTAGATTATATAAATTTAATTTTAATATATCATTCAATTTTATGAAATAAGTATAATATTCTTTTATATTATTTTCATAGAGCCATGTACGAAGCACTAATTTACATTATTGCAATAAAAGAAAGTTTATTATTCTAAGCAAGTAATTCACTTCAAGTGTTTGGCACCTCATTCTAGTTCACTCCTAAAGATCCTTATCCCATTTTGTGGTTGCCACATTTTAAGAGTCCTGTTTGGTATCTAGAATCCTTGACAATAAAAATAATTCTGAGAAAGTCAACGCCTTTGATAGGAAAAATTATTTTGAAAAAGTATTTTAAGAAAGATTTTAATTTGTTTTCCTATTTTATCTTTCTAAAAAGTTGGTATTATTTTTATTTAAAATTAGAACGATTCTCATTCAATGAAGAACAAATTACCAAACAGGCTAAGTCATAATATGGATTTAGAAGTGAGCATTTGTGCTCACATCTCAGCTCGTCACAGCTGATTAGGTGTCTGACTCAGGATTTTTTTTTTTAATTAAGAGTAAATATAGTTATTAAAGCCCCAAAAATATTAAAACTAAATATTTTTTTTATAGAATCCACACTTAAAAAGGATTTCAAAGGATTCTTAGGCTTTAGCCGTTACCAATTCGAACACCCATCTGGATACAGTTTTTTAAAATTCTAAACCGACTCAAGCAGAATAAAACATCTCATTTAAACTTCAAAAAGAAGAAAGTCTATAGCCCGGTCCAAGCTAAAATAAGAGGCCCAAACTAACGTGTCCTACAAATCCCACCAATCCGCCCTACATAGAACAGCTCACAACAACAAAATGAAAGGAACCCAGGCCCAGGAATCCATGATGGACAAAAGAAGAAAACAACAAGAAACACCAGGCTGGCCTAAAGAAGCCCAAATCAACAAAGAAGAAGATACCCAGGCCCAGCGATCCAGGCAGAGTCCCAGCAACAAGGAACACCGGAAGCTGGAGGAAGAGAAAGCTTGTTAGAATGAATGATAACATTGCCGTTAGATGAAGGTTGAATTTGTGAAGGACAAGCTTCCAACAATTCAGGACAAATTGGCATTGAAGAAGGTGCATTCGAGCCTCAGGAGAAAGACAACAGAGGGGGCATTGAATTCTTCTGATAAATCACAAATTCAAATGCAAAGTTTGAGTGTTTAAACTTAGTTTAACAATAAAATTTAGAAAATCTACGTTGGAGAAAACCTCCAAATGAACATTTAAGAAAAAACTCTGAATTTAAATCCTATGCTGATGACAAGTAACAAAATCGAGTTATGAACAGAGATTGCAAATGGGCTGTGCGCAACATATAAGAAGCTAAAAATGGGCAGGTCTAGCAGACATTCAATTGAAAAGCTTGGTGTTTTGACAATTGACATGCCATGTCAGATAGTGGGCTCAATCCTACAACTAAGAGAATTAAATTATATAGATAATTTAATTATCAGATGAGTTATCATACTGTAAAAAATGAGATCCATTAGATCATATAAGCCTATATTTTTTAATATTGAAAATAAATCATTTGATAAATATTTTTACAATGCTTATGTGTTTTGAAATTTCTCCCTTATAAATTATAGGTATAGGCGTTGTTAAGCTCTGTGGAGCCTGATAATCAGAGATGTACTGGAGTGAACCCGTTTGGGAGTCGAGCTCTCCGCTAAACTCATGGGGGTCAAAAGGGGATGGGGGCAGAGCCCCCGAACCAATTTTTTTATTGGAGAGCAATTTTGTAATTTCACATTGCGTTTTATGTAAACCCTAATTAGGGTAGTATATATTTTTCTTTTGTGTGAGAGAGAGGTCTGTAACGAGAGTCGGATCTTCTTCACCTTTGAGCACAGTGAATCGGTTTGAACTTTGTGGGCGTATTGAAAGGGAACCACGTAAAATCTGTATTATGGTTTGCTTCTCTTTATTGATTTATCTTTTTCTATCTTTGATATTGTTGTTTTCATGAGGTAGAAAAAATGCTTTCTCCCAACAGGTGCAATATTTAGCAAAGTGTTAGACTTGGGTTGATGTTTGTTTCTTCCGATTAGGGGAGGCCATCAATATGGTCACTTGGTCAGACTACATGGACCAAGAGCTTGACGACGGTCTTTAGCCAACCCGTTAAACTATCGGACCAAAAACTGTGCCTGGGCCCTGTCCCTATCTCATGGGAAGGCCCATGTTCACCCTGGCCTAAAATGGAAAGAAACAAGTATGAGGTGATGCCATTTTTAAATGAAAAATGTCTGACTATTCTGGATTCTGGAAATCTTCACGTGAGAGAAGTCTTCTATAGTGCATCAGTTTTCTTTCTTACGACTGATACAGTGGAGATGTACTAATCAGGGTGGTTTAGAATAATTAAGTAATTAGTAATAATAATATATTATAATTATCATCATCAAAATCGCTATTGATAAAACATTTAGTTGCAGATACTTGATACACAAATATTCAATATGTGATAAACAAAATATAATTCATAGACATATGTTTAATAAAAGTCAAAAGTCAAAACACCACAAAGTGTGCATCTTTCATTTCTTCTTATGCATGTTCTTGTGGACACTAATTTTGTACTTTTAAAGTAATTTTTGGCCCGGTTCAAATTAACTTATCGGTTTTTCCAATAAATATAAAAAAATCATAATGTTTTCATATTATATCATTGAGAACTCAACAAATTTTGGTCAATATTTTAATTATTGGCTGAAATATGAAACTAAGGCCGGACCTCTTTTATGTTAAGCAAGTCTTAGCCCCATTGAAGTCCAATGGGCTTTCCTTGCGAAGGACCGATCCATTTAAGAAAACTATGATCCCTAATCCGAGTCATAAATTTAACTATGTGGTGCATATGTTATCCATGAAGGTGTCCTTTGAAAATTTAAGTTTCAATAATTGCAAAAAGCTACCTCTACCTCATGTATCAATTACTAATTCCTCCCTCAACCTTTTTACATGTCCATCTGCTCTTTAATATTTAGAAAGCTACACTTATGAAATATTTTAGATAGATAATCTATCATAAAAAAACATAATAAGTAAGCACGTCCATACAATTGTATTAAATGTGCAAATATTATATAGATGGAAGATGGGTAAAATTTTACTCCTATCAAATCATTCTATGTCCATGAGATGGGCCATATATAGTGAGGAATTTGAGAAAATGACTTGATCATTCTGTATTATGAATACCCAAATATATACAGGAGATTACATCCAATAAAGGAAAATAAATCAAATGTAATCAATTTATAATCCCATGATTAAGAGAAATAAATCAAACATAATCTACAAGAATGGAAAAGATTCATGTAGAAAAGAGAAATTATAATAACATATGTCTATAAATAATTGTACTTGAAGATTCTTATTATTTTTAAATTATTGTAGTGATAGATTCCTAGGCTGTGTTTGGATGAGGGATAAATTTTAGAAGGGTTATCTCAAGTAGGGGACACCCTTGAGTGAGGGTGACCCTTGAACTGGGATTACCTTTATCTTGTTTGTTAATTGCAATGGTAAAATAAAAGCTTACTCTAAGGGTAAAAAATCTTATTTGGTAACTATAAGCAAGGGTATCTTCATATATTAATATTTTTTAAATTTTTTTATGAAACATAATTATTAAATAATATTCATGAAGTAAATTATAATAATATAACTTATAATAATATTATCTATTTTTTATAAATTATTTTTCATAACTATAATTTAAAATGAACACTTGCATTCTAACATAAAATAAATAAATAAAGAATTTTTTGATATTATTATTTTAAATCCCAATAACTGAATAAAAAATATCAATATATCTCTTCATAAAAAATTATAATTTTTATGTTTTATATTATATAAATTTAATAAAAATATTAATTCTCATACAATTGTTAATATGTACAGTTACACCTGCTTATAGTTACCCCTATTCAAGGGTAACCTTGGCAAAATATACCCCTCATCCAAATGCAACACGTTGAAAATATTGACAATTTTTTTAAATAAATATTTAACAAAATAAATTGCTAATTACCCCAAAACAGATTACCATGAACCTCAAACTCTTTTGGAATTTCGAGCCCCTTTCGAAATTTAGACAGAATCACTTCTTAAAAATAGGACATTTTGACAATTATGTTTCATAAAATTTTGTTTTTATTTTTTATATAATATAAATTTAATAAAAATTATTAATTCTTATAAAATTGTTATGTCAGATTACTCTTGCTTACGGTATCCCTACTCAAGGGTAACCCCTATAAAATCTACCCCTCATCCAAATGCATGATGTTGAAAATGTTGACACATTTTTAAAATAAACTTCCAAAGAGAATAAATTGTTAATTACTCCGAAAGAGATTATGATGAATCTCAAACTCTTTCGGAGTTTCGAGACCTTATCGAAATTTCAATAGAATCACCCCTTAAAAATAGGATATTTTGAGAATTATATTTCATAAAATTTTATTTTTATTATTTATATTAGATAGCTTTAATAAAAAATATTAATTCTCATAAAATTGTTAATATGTCAATTTACCTCTACTTACAGTTATCCCTACTCAAGGGTAACTCCCATAAAATTTACCCCTTATCCAAATGCACCATGTTGAATATGTTGATACATTTTTAAAATAAATTTCAAACAAAATTAAATTGCTAATTACTTGAAATATATTATTTTTTAATTATATAATATATATTTAAAAAAAAATTATAATATATAATTGATAAAGAGAGGAAGGCAAGGGGTATTGAGGGATAGGATATTGTAAATACCCCAACCTACAAAGGGTTATTCAAAAATGGGATGAGAGGAATAACTTTTCAAATTTTTACCCTCACTCCCTTGTTGACAAACGAGGGTAACAAGGGATAATGGGGTTACCCCCTCTTACCCCATCCAAACGCAGCCTAATATCCAAGGGCCCGTATCACGTGCAAGTCTCGCATTACCATATATAACCTTTAACCCATTTGTAATGTTATCGTAGCCAAATTATAAATAAAAATTAAGAATTATTCTCAAAATATAGTGTGATGAAAAATTCAAAACTCCACCTCTCTCTAAGTACAAGGACGTTGATTATACTATATTTTTAATCTCTCAACTTTATAATCTTTAAAAATATGACATAAATACCCTGACCTTGAGCACAGAGCCCAGAGCTATACATCGAGTATGTCGATGGTGGTGGCAGGTGATATATAGAGAAGAATCGATGTGTTGAGTGCTAAGTGCTGAGACACATCGTTGGGTCAATGTATCGGATGGTGTGGGGGTTTTGTTTAAGTCCCTTATTGAAAGTTGAGAAAAAATTTGAAGGGTTTACAAGGCTCGGTGCCCTCATATAGTATCACACATTTTGGGCTCGCCAATTGGACTTGGTCCAAGACAAAGTTGTGCGTTGAAATAGCGGTACTTAAGAGGGGTGGGTCGTTACTATTTAGACAATAATTTTTTTATGTTTATAAAAAGTTATTATTTCATAAACTGATTACTTCTATTTAACAGCAGTTAGGCTTAAATGCCGACTGCATGATTAAAATTCTAATAAATTTGTGTGATCAGATTCAGACCATTGGATAAAAACCTTCCAACCATGGCATGACTGAGGTGGCCACACCACTAAAATATTTCTTCTGTCCCTCCCTGCCTCTGGAATTTGAGTTTATTCCAGCTTCGACAGGAATACGAGTAGCTCGCCGCAAGCCAAACTCGTTTCTTTCTCTAAATAAAAGCTCTCAGATCTGAACAAAGTACAAAAGAAGAAGAAGAGGGCAGAGAAATTTTGAAAATCGGATTATTGATTTTTCAAAGATGAATATATTCAGATTAGCAGGGGACATGACCCATCTAATGAGCATCATCGTCCTCCTCCTCAAGATCCATACCATCAAATCCTGTGCCGGTACGCACATCTCTCTCTCTCTCTCTCGTCGTATTGCGACCCTGTTTGGATGCTTGGAAAACAAGGACTTTCTTAGGAAATAACTGTTTTCAAGTAAAATCAGAGATGGGTTTTTTCCCTTTTGGGTTAAAATATGATTTTTTTTCCAGGAAAGAACTTCCTTTCGCAGGCATCCAAACAGGGGCTGTGGCTTTGTTTGGATGCATGGAAAGAAAAGTAAGTTCCTGGAAAATAAACTTTTTTTCTAACCAAAACTGTTAAATCATTTCCTTTTTCGGTAAGAAAATGGTTGTTTTCCATTGAAGTTCTTCCCTTACCATGTCTGGAACAGAGCTTAGGCGTTGAATTGACTAAAGAGCTTATGTATATCATCATCACCAGTCATTTATCCCATCCTTTTGAGTTATTCTCTTCCATTCTCTGCTATAAAAAAATCATAACCTCTCTTGTTTCTCAATCCCTCGTATCGTTCTCGATCCTTTGCATCCATGTTTTCATGCTCTCTCTCTCTCTCTTAGACACACGCACACACATCGTTACTTCTATTTGCGATTAATATTTCTATTTGGGGTTGTCTGTGGTCTCCAATGTACATGCCCAAACTACCTTAAACCGTTTTCCCTCATTTTATCGTCTATTCAAGGTCTCCCTAGATATGCATGTGTATTTGTCGGAAATGAACTTTTCTGAAAACTGTTTTTTCAGGAAAGGGAAAACTCATTTCTAGCCGAGTCTTCTAGCCACCCTAATTCCTAAAGAATACGGATATTCATATTTTCAACAGAATATGACAATGTATATTAAAGAATATGGTAAACTATGGTAAAATACATGCGTTGTTTGTGTTTTTCATGGCTCCCATAAAAATATGCTAATAAAAACCAAACTTTTGGAACACACAAGTGAGTAATTTTTTTGGTATTAAACAATATGCCCATAACATTGACATAATACACTGATTACTAACTGGGGTGGTGGGGAGATGTGCATGCAGTTTTGTTGGAAATGAACTTTCCTGGAAACTGGCTTTTGGGAAAAAGGGAAAACTCATTTCTAGTGGAGTCTTGTAGCTGCCCAATTTCTAATTGCCTTTGTTGAAATAATAGTTAAAAATCTTAGGAAAAAACTCAGCTTGACACGTCCTAGTCATCTCAACTTGGTTGGATTTTAGGATGAGTATTTGTTTTGCGTTCGAGAACCATGAATATAACTAATTTCAAAAGTTGGAAAGGGAGGGATGTGAACCATGGTAACTGGAGTCCCGACTACAAATCAAGGAAGGTGGGATGAGGGTAAGTAATGTCTATATGTCCCAATTTGGTTATAATTCCTTGGATCATCAAAGGAAAAAAAGGTGATTCCTTGAACTCGAACCACAATAACCAATCGTTTGTGTCTCTGAAATTCCGACAATTACTACTAGTCTTGATTGAAAAAAAAAAAAGAATAAAAATGTCTCTTTACAAGAAGCAAGCATTTCCCACATGGAACCATTCCTATCGCTAGCAATAACGTATTTTTGAGGAAGAGGTGTCACATGCGATTCAATCATTCAATTCCTTTTGAAAACAACTGCTTGTATTGCCCTTGTTTGTAGTATAAAGTGCATTTATCCTGTATTTCCATATTGAGATGTCACCGGATACATCGCAGGGGGTAGCTCAACTGGCAGATACTTTGGCTCAGGAACCAGAGGTTCTAGGTTTGACTCCTGTAGTCACATGATGCACGTGGCTTGTGGGAGGCTGCGTGCATCTGGAGTTTTATCCAATACCCTCGTATTTGGGAAGAGGTGAGGGTCTTGGGGTTCTCTGTCATTAAAAAAAAGATGTCACTGGATTCTAAACATTTTCTCTTTGTTTTTGTGGATCTTTCTAATGGGATGAAATTAATTCATGTAAGAGGGTGGGGGGCTCATTCGCTCATGAGATACTTCACTTCATTTAGTGTTATTTTCTTGGTTATAGGAGTTCCATGGGTGTTGCAAGAGGCACTAGCTAAAAGCATGTAGGAGGCATGTATATTTCAAAGATAGGTTCAAAGTGAGTGGCATGTCTTTTTCAAAGATGGGGTCAACAATCAACTTATTTAGTTCTACGGAAGATTCTTTCGGAAGCTATTCTTTGGTCCCTACATTCTACAAGAAGAACATAAATATCATTATTTTTTCAATCATTTCCCTCTACCATTTGGTGGAGCTCATCAAAGTTTGAGCAGTGAGATTCATTCTTAGGAGATAATTCTCTGGACATTGGAAATTTGGCATCTTACATGGGTTCTTTGAAATGGGCAGCATGCCCATGTTGGACATGGTTCCCATGTTGATTCTTCATGGAATGTTCTAGGATGTATTGGATTAATCATTTTTTTTTCCTTTGAGTGATAACTGAAATTTTTATTGAAGATAAAGAATGTATAAGTAACTACTACCTAGGGATTGGATAGGCAGCCAGTGGGCTCAGTACCAGTATGTATACAATGGCTATATAAACATAGAGGAAATCTCAAGTCCTGCAAGGCCTTTTAGCTTAGTGATGCCCATTTCACTAGTATTTCCTCTTAAAAGCAGCCTATGAAATCTTTTGTTACTACTACTAATTGGATGATATTTCACTTGATAAGCAATTGTAAAAACTTCTGATGACATGTCCTCAAAGGTGGTTGTTCTTTCTTTCTTGACACACCATGCGATAGCCAAGGCAACCACTTCCATGAAGTTTGGCCCTTTGTAAAATGAGGGAAAGAGAATAATGAGAATATACCAAATGATGATGACATAAAGGATAGTGGGAGTAGATATAATGATTGATCCCTCATTCTACCAACAAAGGAAACAAAAGTTTCAAAAAAAAAAAAACTTTGCAATTGAAACCTTTTGCTTTAGAAGGTACAAAATTATTACAAATGGCTTTAGGAAGTAAAGTAGACTTGTAAGAAGCTTAATTACAATAGATAAATTTGCTTGAAAAGATCTCACTTGATTGCTTGGACCATACCATTT
This sequence comes from Chimonanthus salicifolius, assembly GCA_013350335.1. Lineage (NCBI taxonomy): Eukaryota > Viridiplantae > Streptophyta > Magnoliopsida > Laurales > Calycanthaceae > Chimonanthus > Chimonanthus salicifolius. The sequence goes on from CM023534.1 coordinate 53,586,357, forward strand.
TTCTGCTTCTCTTTGATAATATATTCTCATTTCTTAGTTCACAAAGAGATTCTAATTGTGATATCTCATACAAACAGCTTTTAATTGTGATATTTTTTTTATGACCATTTTTAATCGTGATTTTTTTATGACTATTTTTAATTGTGATATTTCATTATCTATCAAATTCCTTGGAAGGGTTATGGCCTAAACTACTCTACCCTGGCTCTCGAAGACTACCTTAAATTTATCTTTTTGATTTGATATAGAACACAACCTACTGAAAATTAATTTCAAGGGTCAATCTCCCACGTAGGTATCCTCCCCAAAACTGATTTTTTAACCATTCCCAAAAACATGTTGCATTTGGATTCAGCATGCCTTATTCTAATACAAAAATAACATTTTTTTTTGCATGGTGAGAAATATAGTCACACGGTTTTTTGGCAATGTAATTAAAACATTGAGATGTTTATTACTTAGCTTGGTTGAAGTGTATCCATCATTTTAATTTTGTTATTTATACATTATTTTTATTTTAAAATAAATATTTATTTTAAAATAAATATTTATTCAAAGTTATTAAAAATTATGATGAATAACAAATCCCACTTTTTGGGATTTGCCTAGCCTAATCAAACATCTTCTCTTGTGTTGGATTTGGGTGCACCTACCCAATTCATGCAACTTAGGGTGACATTATGAGAGATTAGAATATGCAAATCTTGTATTCTAATATTGGTAATGGAGGGCAATTAACGCAATGTCGTTACTTGGGCTCATAGGAAGAGCAAGTAATGGTGGATGTCCGTACATAATTTTTTTACTATATTCTCTTGCTCTACATGGCATTTTTTATTCCTCTTTTTAGTTGTAACATTTTTACATTGCAAGGCTAGTGTTTGTCGGCTTGGTAAATAGGAACTAGGTTTGCCTCCCTCTAAAAGATGGAAATCCATGGTTTTGGCCATGTTGAATGTCAATAGGATTATGGAAATTAGGTACTGAAGGTGAAACTCCTTGGAAGTACCTCGTAATGCACAAGGTGCATGATTCCATTGCCTAAGAATAAGATAGGCTGGGGGAAAGCCATCGTATATGGAATGGAGAAATTTAATCAATGGATAAAACTTCATTTTCTCTAGCACTGAGATGAATTCAGATTGATGTTTGGTGTAGGCAATCTCCTCTTTGCCATTAAGGTGCAAGCAATAAGTGGTATGAACTGGAGAAGTGGGTTGGTGGGTTAGAATGGTGAGATTGTTGGAGTTGAGGAGAGCCTTGTGGAAGGTGGGGAGGAGGATGCCTCCTTAATAAACTACCGAAATGGCATATTTATTTTCAAGAACAAGGACAGTAGTGTGCAGATGGTGATCCTTTGGAGTTCAATGTGAATCTATACTAAAGGCTTTTGAGTTCACATTCTAATGGAACTAATCAGTGCTCACTTGTTTGAAAATACTCGGGCTCCAATGAAGGTGGAAGCTTTTTGCCAGATAGTGGTTGTAGGAATGGCACTCATACAGATTGCAGCCTTCGCGAAAGGTTTTAGAAGATAACAGATTGCTTTTTTGCATCTTGCAACTTCGTGGCACACATTTGGTCAAGATTTCTGGCTAAATGTATGTGTTAATTGGTCATCAATAGATGATTAGAAAACATAGTTGTGGTGTGGGAGATTATTTCTGTTGCAATCTTGTGGTCTGGATGGAAGCAGTTTATCTCGAGAATCTTTGGAGGAGATCTTCAGTTTTGCAAGGTACATACCAAGCAAAAATGAGTGGTATGGAGGAAGGAATTCAGCGGAATTGCCCTAGTGGACTTTTGGAGTGTGAGAGAGTGCTTATTAGAAAAGTCAAGAAAGATGATAAAAGAGATGGAAAAGACCTCCAGAGGGTTGGTTTTAATTCAATGTTGATGGGGTGGAAAATAGCAAGTGTGGGCATAAGATCCTTTTTCTTGGTGTCTATGGGAGTCAAAAAATCAAATGAAGCTTAATTGATCACTTTTCGAGAAGTATTGAAAGCATTCAAGGGTATTTTAGTGGAAAGCTTATTATAGGAGGTTTGGTCAATGTACTGAATGAAGGTTGAGCAATTTTTTTAGATAAATTAAGTTGCTTGTTAGATTTTTGGAGCCGTCTTTCTAACATGTATGAAGATTAGACAATAGGATAGTGGATTTTTGGGCAAAAGGGGTGAGGCTGGGTTTTTGTGGGCATCTAGAAGGATGGCAATATTATAGGTTTCTCTTCTACTTTGAACAGGGTTATATTGTAAATTTAGTGGTGTACATATGATGTACTCTATAATAACTCTTTTAAAATGAATGAATTTATTTTTTTTTTTAAAAGAAAAACCCGAGCTCTTCAATATAGCAATTAACCACAAAATTCTTTAGCGTTGGATAATTATGATAGGCTTGGAAATAAGGTGGTTTAATCCTCTTAATTCAGCGAAAACCTCAAAAGGTAGAAGAGCAGCCATTTATTGCGTTGCTTCTTGCCTTGGAGGGTATTCCCATCTCTCTCAAGTTTTTTTTTTTTTATGATATTATATTGAGGATGTTGATTGCTGAATCTGGGAATCCACCTTTTCTGGATTCTTTATCATGCGGAATGCAACCCATTTATCTTGTCCATGAAGGTGCAAGGAGTTTCCTAAGACTGCTGAGTTGAAGGGGATACTTATTATGAAAGATAATTGTATAATCGTCACTATATCAACATTAGTAGATATCCTTTGTGCCTTCATGCAATTGAGAATGTTATTTCTTGCGTTGTCCTTATTCTTTCTGGGTTTTAGGTATTATCTTCTCCCATTTTGAGGTTAGTTGGGTTATGCTACAGACTCTTGGTGAACTCTATCCTACACATGGGTAGCCTGTAAAGCATTTTGTAGTAGTGAAATAATAGACTCCTCAAGCATTAATAATTGCCCTTTCTGGATATGGCTCTTAAAGCAAAGCCATATGTGATGTAGAACTGGTTGCAGATTGATTCTTGAAGACGTATTCACGATGGGTCGACGCGAAGTGTGGCCCTCGAGCCTAATTTCGAGTTGAGCCTATCTTCTACTTTATTTAGTTGTTGTTTTTATTTTAATTTCCTGTTATTGTTCGATCCTAATGTTTAGGGTCCTTGGAGTGTGTCGGTGTTATATTTGGATAATGTCAGAGTCGTTGGAGTCCTTTAGAAGTCGTATGCAGTTTGGAAAGTTCCAAACTTGGAGTCGTATGTCAGTCGGTCTAAGAGTTCTTGTAATAGTTTCCTTTTATGTTTTTATTTTTGCTTATAAATAAGAGATAAGAGGGAGGAACGAAGATACCTAATGCAGGACGAAGGATAGGGTAAGCATAAATGCCTAAATGTAACCCCTAAAGATTAAAAGGGATGAAAATAATGCACCCTAAAGCTAAAATGGGCTGAAATTAAATACCAATTAATTAATATAGAAATTTACCACACAAATAATCTTGACAATGCAAAGAATTTAATCAATTCCAAGGATTATTGGGTCAAACTGTGAAAGGATGGTCACGGCTAAAGGATGGAAGGCTCATGGGGAATGGTAATTAAAATAAAGACTTAGGCATGGGTATAGTTAGATAACTAGGACTTAAATGAATGGAATAAAAGGAAAGGGGGGTATGAATGGTCTTAAGAGAGAAGGGGTGAATGGGATCTTAAAGAAAGGGACATGGAAGAGAGGCGGAAGCAAAAGGGACACGAAGGCTCTAAGGTGGTGCAGCAACGAAGGCAAGGGCTAAGGAGGGAAGGGCGAAAGCTTAGGAGAACCTAAAGGGATTGGCGAAGCAGGTCTAAAGATAGGAACAGGTTGCGGCAAGGGAAAAAGGGGGTTTGGTGTTAAGGGAAGGAAAATATGGGAGAAGAGAGGTTCACGGAAGCAAGCAACGGTAAAGGCGAAGACTGTGTTGGCTTAAGGAAGATCTGCGATGGCTTAAGGAAGAGGGAAGAAGAGAAGGGGAAGAAGAAGAAAGAGAAGGAGAAGAAGAAGAAAGATAGAAGTACCTGGCTTCACGCCCTCTTGGATTCCACCAAGCTCCTGGATTCTCTCCAAAGTAATCACTGTCGCACCATGTAAGGTTTCTTGCAGAAATCTCAAATTTTTTATTCATCGTCTGTATCTTTGCCTCAAAGAGGCTACACACTTATATAAGGTTTCTCCATACTAAAAATAAAACAATAAAACCATTACCAAACTACCCTTACTAAAATAAAACTAATAAATGCAAAAATAGAAACACATAGAATTAGAAGGCATGGAACACGGTGTATGCTCCGCATCAATACCTCTATTAATCGAAAATCTCGAGCCAGTCGAAAGACTTCTATCTCTATTTCTCTTTGCCGTTTCTGCCTCTGTTGCAGGTTGTTCTCTGGCTGGTCTAATTCCAGCGAAATCACATGCAGATCTGGGCTTAATCCCAGACGTGAATCAGTAGTCGTTTGGGCTTTATCCCAAACCATCCCTGCTGCTACAGCTCTCGGCTTCAATCTACAACCAGTTTGTGTCGCACCGTCATCTTATTCCTTTGCCCAGGTACTGTAAACATCCTATACCCTTCTCCTTCACCTCCGAGACGTTTCCTCTTCTCTTCCTCTCACTTTTCTCTGTGAGAACCCCTTCTTTCTTCTCTCCACTTCCGTCACCGCTGCTCTTTCCGTCTCCCTCTTTTCCTTTTCTTTCTTTCATCCTTCTGTTTCTTTTCCCATTCGTGTTTCACCCTAATGCAGCCCTAATTCCTATTTCCCACGTGCCAGCCTCTTACCCTTTAAGTTGCTTTCGCACGTGTGACCCAAACTTGTGCATGTGTGACCTTATAACTTGTCGGGATTGACTTATTTTGATTTCTTTCCCGCTTCCGCTACATTAATATGCATATCTTGGTTGGTCACTCAAAGAACTCACGGGTGTGGTTCTAATAACACATTGACATTGATGATGTCCTCTGGGAGTTTGTATTGTGACCTTCGTTACTTTGCTGGGGATTTCCTTATTTTGTATCTCTATGTTTTGTGTACTTCTTGTGCCCTTCTCTAATAAAATATTTGTTACCCTTTCACATGCACATTGGGGCAGATGTGCATACGCACACTACATACACAGACACACACAAGCACACCCCGCACATGCACACACACACACACAAAGAATCTAGCACTTTCCAACTATTGAATGGGTTTTTCTTAGTTGCCCATTTGGCTTCATTTTCTTTTGGTGTTTTGTCAAGGCTTTCCACGCATTCAGGCTGTGTTTGTGCTACTGGCAGTTTAATAGTGATGGTCTGCTTTTACTGCTCCTCCTATTAATTCAACATTATTATTTCTAAGAAAAGAGTACAATGCATCACATTGGGCAGTCTCTATTATATGCAGGAATTTCGTTGAAGACCCAGGAACTCTACGCTATTGTTTTTGCCAGTCGTTACTTGGATATTTTTACAGAGTTCATCTCATTGTACAATACCATCATGAAGTTGATTTTCTTGGGGAGCTCTTTTACAATTGTATGGTACATGAGGAACCACAAGATAGTGCGCAGATCTTATGATAGAGAACAAGACACATTTCGCCACATTTTCCTAGTATTACCTTGCCTTCTTTTGGCCCTATTAATTCATGAGAAGTTCACTTTCCAAGAGGTTTGTGACATGTATTTGTTTGTAGACATGAATAGCTAATCATATGCACTTGCCTTCTATTCTCCCTCTTTCTTTTCCCAACCCACCCCCCAGGATGCTCACAAGGATGAAGTCGAGCGTGCCCGACCCACAATAGAAGGGGGTTGGCATGGGCCACACCTGACCCAAGCCCGGCAAACTTTCATCCCCACACCACACCGCCGGCACCCAGAGCTACACGTGTAAATGGGCAGATGGACACACACAAAACATGGGCAGACACATGCAAATGCAGACATGCACACACTCACAAATGTCGACACATTCAACCCCAACTCCACCCAACCATATAGCATGGGTTTGAGTCCTCACTCTTCTGGATGCTTGAAGGCTCAACACCATTTTGCTAGCAGTCGGTCTTGAGCATCTTGATATTCTTATAAAGAAGTTCGTCAGATTTTTTCCCCTTGAACTTTTGCTTCTTTCCCCTTATTTAATTATCTTTTAATTTTATGATCTTGTTATATTTATTGAATATGCAATGAAACAGGTAATGTGGACATTTTCTTTGTATCTAGAGGCTGTTGCCATACTTCCTCAGCTTGTTTTACTGCAAAGGACTAAGAATATTGACAACTTGACCGGCCAATATGTTTTTCTTCTTGGGTGAACTACCACTCCCTGATCCTTGTTTAATTTGCCAGTTGAAGTTTATACTGTTGACAACACAGCTGCTGTTTTCTTCTGATCTTTGTTTAATATACCACTAACCTTTTTGCAAAGCTTGAAGCTCGATGTTATTATCTTTGCACCCGAACATTTCTACTTTGTTCATACAACAGGACCAATAGTAAATCATTTTGAAATTCACTGCTTTTACAGTCAGATACATATGTCTATATCTTTTTTACTATAAGTAGAATCGATTCTTTGAGCATCAGATTGGATCATAAGATTTGATTAGACTTGAATGGACTGACACATGCCCTAATGATGTTCCATAGTGTATACGTTGGTTATACCAAAGAGGTGACCAGGCTCAGAGTTCTCCAATTGAACTTCACATGTCATCATTGGTTACATCTTGTGTCCACCAGGAAAAAGATGAAAACCTTGACTAGTGATTAATTTCTATACAAGCACAGGAGCTTGTGCAAACCAATGGACCATATATACTGCTATCTGGGACCATTTGGCCATATGAATGGGAGCCCGGGATGTGGGATGTGGGCCCATTCAGCCACATTCAGGGGATGCCCTGTCATGTATGGTGTGAGTCCATTTGATCACATGTACTGATGCTTTTTTCCATTTGAATCTGTGTAGGTAATTGTAGCTGTGGGGTTGGGGTTGAGATTGAATAGTTTTAAGACCTCAATATTAATTAGAAATATTCCAAATTTCAAGTTTTAGGATGTAAAAAAAAAAATAGTGATTTGTTGTATGGGGTTCTGTATATGCATCTGTGTATGTATATATCTACATGCATTTTCTCATTGGTTGGGAAATTGCTGATGCTAAACAAAAACAATTAAGAGAAGTTACTTCCTGGCTTCAAGCAGCTCATCAATCTTTTTTTTTTTCAAAGAAAAAATGCTGATGCATGCCAATGTACAGAAGGCCTGAACTCTCACTCTCTCTCTCTCTCTCTTTCTCTACATGCATTCTCATTGGTTGGGGAAATGCTGATGCTAACAAATAAGAGAAGTTGCATCCTGACATAAACCATCTCATCAATCAATTTTTCTATTTAAGAAAAAAAATGCACATACATGCAGATAGATGTACACAAGGCCTGGTCCCTCTCTCTCTCTGATGTACACAAGGCCTGCTCTCTCTCTCTCTCTCTCTCTGTTTTTATTTTTGTTGTTGGGTGGTTGGGGCTTGCATGCGTGTGTAAAACCGTGCAACTTTTTCTTTCATGGAGTACGAATAAAATTGAAGCTTTTTCAGTGTGAGGAACAAAGCCTTGTCTGTGAGTGTAAAAATCAACCTGAGGCCTTTAAGGTAAATTGCAGTGCTACTTAATATGAAATTGTTTGTGGTCCATTTAGCAAGAAATGCTTATTTTTGGGTATGAAGCAACCTATGAAGTTAGGATGCTAACTCCTATTCTTCCTCAATTATGTCTCATGTCATACTACCGTGTTGTCTGTGTGACTGGCACAAAAGTTCAGAATTGATGCTTTTACGGATTTTTAGTTAGATACTGAGGACAAGAACAAGTGTATACATGTATTGGCAGTTTTTTAATTGGGCCTCTAAGTCAGTGATGTGCCTATAAATTTGCATAATCTTTATGAAAATAATACCTTGCCTTGATTTGGCTTATTTTGTGAGGTTTAGGCATAAGTCTCTCATGAAGTCTGAGGTTTTATTTTTTGTGGATGCTGAAATACTGGATTTCTAAAATCCAACATACATCAGACCTATGCTTGGGTATATCAGCCAGTAATTCAGTGTGCATAGTTTCCATACCATTTTTACTGCCTACCCATATTTTCATGTGTATCCAGAAAACCCGATAAATATGTGCCAATATATGAGATGTCAGTCAACTTTTTTCTTAAGCATGAAATCGGGGTTTTTGAACACCTTGGGGTGAAATCACCTCACCTTGAGCTAAGCACCTTTTAATATTGCCAATACAATCTTTATGTTGCCTCGGTGTATTTTTGTTATTGGAGAATGTTGTGAGCTTCCCAATTTTATCGCATTTTACTATCCTATGTAACTTTGTAAATCATACAATTCACCAAGACATCACCATCAATCAAGTTAATTGATCCTCTTTTCTTGAATTTCAGGATGTCTTTGTTTTATTTTTTATTTTTATTTTTTTAGAGATGGTGATTTGACTTGAACCAACAACCTTATGGTTGTGACAATGGGCACCAACCAACTGTGTATAGGCTCTTTTTTAGAAGTTATATTCAGGATTTTGATTTTGTTATAAGAATCCATTTGATTCATTTGTCTGTTTTCCTGTCTTACTGCAGTGCGTATCGGGCATTTTACATTCTGAATTGGATTTACCGCTATTTCACTGAACCACACTTTGTTCATTGGATAAGTATGCAAAAGACCTTATATTTTGATGGCTGCTTCACTTCTTTCTGTATTTACTTATTTATATAATGGGGATATATTTTTCTTGTTACAGCTTGGGTATCGGGGCTTGTGCAGACATTACTTTATGCAGATTTCTTTTATTATTACTTCCAAAGGTAAGCAATTTGTTACTGCAGAGTGAGTACAAGTTTTTAAATGACTGCAGATGTTGCCTCAACGTGTGTGCACTTTGACTTTTTTAATTGCAGTTTGAAGAACAACGTGAAGCTTCAGCTGCCGGCATGAATTCAACTAATGCTGAGATTGGTGCATTTCACATATGCGGACATGTATGTTTTTAACGTGTGTACTTCCAGTTTGGTCCTTTATCATAGGTATCTTATGATGCCTATTGGAACAGGGTGACAACATTTCTATTTATTGTAAATGGAAACCTTATACCTAGAATGGCATTTCTAATTTTTGTTACTGAATTGTATTAATATTCACCTCTTCTCATGTAACTGCAAGGGATTTTAGTGCAAATTTTTCATGCAAACCCTTATGGGTATTATACTTAAATTGAACGTTCCATCCCCACATCGTGGTCACAGTTTTTCAGGCCACAGGTTCACAAATTTACCACATCTATAGCTCACTAGATGTAACAAGGGCCTATAACAGAGTAAATGCTGATTGGTGTAATGGTAAAACATAGTTGGTTTGAATCATGTCACCATCTAAAAAAATGGTTTACTGGATATGTATTTTTGTCACGGTAGCTTCACTGTATGTGTATTATTTGTGTATTTTCCACATGCATGGTAGCGATGGCTCAATATCAACTTATAGAACTTCTGCTGAAGACAATCATCCGTCTAGAAGCTGCAACTTTGCCAAAATCCATTTGCCGTCAATGACATTCTATTTAGATATGCAAGTGCAGCCCTGAAGTTGAGAAGGGGTGCAACTCGGGTTTGGGTCAATTCAAACTCGGTTGACCCGACTTAAAAATATGGGTGGGGTAACTCAGCCCATTTAAAATATGGATGGAGTTATGGGCACTTGGAGGAGATCAAAATATGGATTGAGTTGAAAAATAGTGATTTGAACTAAATATGGACAGATTAAGATTAGATTTGGTTCTGAACCTTGACTGTAATAAAATTACTTTATCAAACCAAGGCTCAAGTGATGATGATAATGGTTCCAGTCGTGTTGTATGGATCCATGGAGGCCTTCAATAGTGTCACAAACTCAGACATGTCTGAAATGTTGGTCTTGTATGTTTTTAAACAAAATATCAGCGAACGAGTATTAGAACATTTATCATATGTTCCTATTATACTGCCATGAAGGTGATGGTTAGAATAGGGCACAAGTATTTGATCCCTCCATCAAACGACATCTTGACATTGAATTTCGATGGTGCTGTTTGGGGCACAAGTATGGTAGAATGGGCGGCCTAATCAGAGGTTGGAAGAGGTATGCCCTTCTGGCTTATGCAGAGATAACTTTATCATGATTGGGCCTGAATAAGATAAACAACAGGCCATTTCTCGTAGATTTAACCGGTGTGTGTAGATTAAGAGGTTTATATATGCTTGCAGAATTAGTCTCACTTCTAATATAGGGTAGAGATACTTATGTTATCAAAAGAAACAATATCCCATTGGGTTCTCTATTCCAAACCCTTCTATCTGATGCGCCTTCAACTGGAAAACACCCTTGAAGAATAGACAAGAGTGCCACCAATGATGAAATTTCATGATCCGTCAGATTCCTTCTCAATGTCAATGCCAATCTTTTCAACCTCCCACCACTGCCACTAACTCTTTAATAAACTTTTATAATTTGGAGAAAGATAACATGAGAGGTTTACTTCCTAATAACCATTTCTCTTCCCAAAGTTTAATTGATGGACCATCTCCCACCAAAAGTCCAGAGTTTCCTTTTAAAATAGCCCCCACATGATTTCCTTCTCTACCAATAGTAGAGATCTTTCCACAATTGGGATCCCTCCTCTTGCTTCTTAGAATATTAACAACAATTGATAATATTGAGATATTTTCAAATGTTCGGATTTTTACCAGGAAAATCTCACAAAAAAATATAATATTTAAAAAATAATAAAAATATTAATAAATAATTTACCGGTAATTTATCAAAAATTTGCCAAAATATTATTGCGATTTTATCAGGAATTTACCTCAATGCCGATAAATGTCGAGATATTAATAGCTATTGGTATTTTACTGATAAAAACGTAGTAAATTTGAAAATATTGTCGATATATGTGACATTGGTCTTGAGAGTTGACACTACTTTTTTTACCCTATCCTGTAATTGGATCTTTTTTCAATTTGAACACATTTTAAATTGATCTTGCCATTTGATTGAAAGTCACTAAATTGTCTCCATTTTTATTGTTGATTTAAAAAAAAAATGACTTTTAAAATTCAACAGAAATGATTTTTTTATGAGTAACATGAACTAGTCGATCCCTCCTCACTCCTTGGACCTCACAATGCTACACATGCAAATGTTATACATGTAAAAATCTTAATATATACTCCCTCTGTCCTAAATTAATTGTCCTATATGGATTTTGAAATTGTCCCAAAATAGTTGTCTCATTTATATTGAAGTAGTATAAAGTGTGTTGAAAATATATGAGATTACATGAAGTGCTAACTTTATATCGAGTTCCTTAAAAAATATAAATATTTCAAATGAGACAACTAAAATAAGACAGAGGGAGTATATATTATCCTATTACGAATGATGTTCTTCATAAGATGTTTAAAGCCTATTTTTTCTAATTTCATCATTTCCATGACATTAAGATCCTTTTTAATGATATGGATATTAAAGGTGAGACTAATCCCACCAATATACATCAAAAAAATTGTTATTCTTGTCTTATGGAAAAACTATTTTTAACCAAAATATAGTCAGTATAAGTTCAAAATCTCAAATGTCACATCAACTAAAAAATTGCCAATACTTGTCATACTAGCAATCAGCATTTTCAAAATCTTGGCCTCAAAACAAAGATTAAAACCGAAAAACATTACTAATTAAAATAGTGGTCATCTCTCCCATCACTTATTTTTTAATTATTATCAAAAGATATCCTCCCCCACATTGGAGGCAAAACAGATCTCCATGATTACATAAACCCACTTACAAGTCTCGTGAATATTGATGTATTTGACTTTGATGGTTAAAATGACCTTGACTTGCATTTTGATTCTAAGTACTCTACATTCCCACACTCAATAGAGTGGAGCCGACCGATCCACTAGGCGCATCAAAAATAAAATAAAATTATACTCTTCTAAGCTACTTGCATGAATTGTTAATTAGCTCAATTTTATGATTATCAGGGGAATCTAAAATTCCAATCGCCCCTATCCACGTGGTTCCCTTTAAAACTCACCCAGATACATAAGCCCCTATGGATACAAAGAGGCCCAACCTTCTTTGAGAGAGGAATCAAATTGATAAATCAGAACAAGGGAAAGTCTCTGTAGGATGATGGGATAACCTTGATGGCCCATTATGAGTTAGGGGACATCTCCTATTATCATTCTTGCGAATGGAGCTCTTATAGATGGTAGAATATTATTATCAATGATAACACGAGTATCCCCATCTCACATTGAAGATTAAACTAGTCTCCCTGATCCACAAAAGAATCTGTGTACCAGTTTCACACAAGCTTCCTTTCACAGGTATTCCATGCCTTGGGATGATTGTGGACACACTACTATAGAAGTAACAGAAGCAACACTTACATTCACGGATTCACCTTCATTGACACAGATGGTGAAGGTGGCAGAGGAAAGTCATCAACCCAATTGATGGTAACAAGTCCCACTGATGCAAATTCAGTCCATGTCTTCCACATACATGTGAACCAAAGAAGCAAACAACGGCCTGACGGTGACTCAAACCAGTAGACACGCAGATTTGCACCAAGAACATGAAAGGCGGTGCCTGCCGTGATGAAGGGTCTCGATCCCTTACTCTGAAGAATTTACTTAACCCCAACAGCGGTCCCCCAACAAAAAATAAGGGAAAAGAAGAGGGCTTCACTAGGCACCCAAAGCCGAGCTAGAGAAAACCAATCTGGATCCAGTTCTGACATCAATGGCACAGCAAATGCATAGTAGTAAATAGAGAAGCTTTCAGTATATTAAACACACAAAGTTTGACATGTACGCACTGTTAGAAGGTGCTCATAGTTGTAACTATAAGGATGCAAGTTCAAGCTAACAAACTTTTTAAAGCATAAAAGAAAAATTGTTTTGACCCTTCTCTACACAGCTCCTGGCTAACCTAGTCATGGCCACCACCCGTCTGATGAAGCATGGCATCAATTTCATCTCCATCCTCCATTTCAAGCTGCCATCCAACAATTGATAGAAGAACACAATCAAGATCACCAAACAGCAACAACTTAAAAGACATTTCAAGGATTTTACTTCATTGAAAAAATGACCAACAACGTTCGAAGAGAATATTTACTTCATCGGGAGTCTGTTCTCCACGCAGTCGACGTCCATCAAATAAGAATGCAATGGAATTGATGTCCTGCGACTGCCGATCACAATAAGCATTCATGAGCTTCTTCAGCTGGGTGCTGCGCTTGATCCTGAAAAATACCTCATTCCCATCCTACAGTCCAAAACAAGGAAACTCACTAGATCAGAATGCCAAGCAGCAGGCCAACAAATAACTGTGAAGAAACAGTTCCATCATATCAATATACCAAACTGCTTCATCACTTTTTTCCTCTTCTAGAAAAGCATGATTTGGGAGCATTATAACACAACCAAAAAAAAATTGGTCCAAAAATAGCATTGTGCATGGCTGACACCAAAGAATCCACAACCCTAATATTTCTTGCATTTGAAAAGAAGATACTACTACAAAAACGAAAAAATGTGCTGTCTACTTGCATTTTTTCAAATGACATTGCATTCATCACATATAAATATAAAAGCACATCAGAAATGAGAATTCCCACCCTTCTTCCCAATCAAACCCAGTGATGGTCAACTATGCCAATGACAGCACCCAAACATCAAACCACCAGTGAACATTCTCCATAGTTCATCTTTACACTGATGCTTTCTCTGGAGTCTGCTTCAAACCCCTGCCTGGGGCTTTAAACCCCTGCTATTGATCAGACCACTTCTATACCTAGTTTGATCCTTCTCCGTACACAGGCATCCTTCAGCTCTGCAAACCTGCCCCACGACATGTCCAGCTTCCATTATGATTTTTTCGAGCTAAATCCCTGCCTTTTCATTAAAAATCACATAAATTCTGAATGCAACACCACATTAACACAAAAATCAAGCACCGCGGGAGTCTGCACATGTACTTATGACGTCAGACCATATGAAATGCAGCTGCGTGCTTCACAAGCACAAGTCAGCTTTGTTACAGTAATAAGAAAGCTTGAGAAACCACCATATTACAAAAATGGAATTCAAGAGAGGTCTGTTGTAGAAGGGAGAAGTAGTGCAGAGGGAGCAAGACCACTACTAGTTTTCTTGGTTTTACAAGAATGGAATTCAAGAGAAGCCAGTTGTAGAAGGGAGAAGATCTAGGGTGAAAGTAGAAAGACCACTTAATTTGCCATTGGACACAAATTTTACTCAAGAGAAAGCTCCGCTGATATCCCCAATTAATGTCCCAAAGCATGAAGATACATGGGGTTCTTTTGGATTAATAACAACCCTTCAAATAAACTGTAGCCCATCACCTTCAAAACCATATCCGTCAATCTAGGGTTGGTACTCATAATTGGATTTGGTAAAAAAAATTCCACAACAGCAATTGCAAAAAACAAGCACTTAGAATATTCTGGTAGCTGACAATGAGAATTAAAGAGCCTTGAAATAGTTTTGAGCTATCTTTCTTTCAACATATGCACTCCTTTTCACCATTCCAAAAAAAAATCACTCCCTCATTCTCTCCTATATACTTCATGCAGTGGTGCTCATTCCTTTTCGATATAAAAGTATACATGTTACATGTACCTGGTCAGGGTCAGCTGTGGCGTGTGTTGTGTATCATCACTTATATGTCTTCACAATTCAACAAGAGAACAAACACTGAAGCCATTCATCTTCACAAATCATTGTTGACCGACTCACTGTCAAACTACATCAATTTTCCCTGTATCTTCTCTTGTTGAGGATTTGGTAGGAATAGAAAAAGATCAAAACATATACCTAGGCAACAACCATTGTAAAAATCCCTTTATAGGGTTGTTTCCATCCTGTTATACCATGATTTCAAGCACCCACTGCTAATAAATGGTTTACATAAGCAAAAGGTTCAAAAATAGAGTAATATAGTCAACCCATTGAGAAACCCCATGTAAGGCTGCCTCAATTACAGAGAGAAACTCCAACTAAGGCAATGCTGCATTGCTTAAAACATCACCTTTGCACTGCATAATACTGTGACTTAACAAGATATACACATGTACCACACCCATTCAAGCAACAAACTGAGGTTTTCCAATGTGCTTGCATGGGTTCAAATAAAAAAATTATAGGTAATTAAAAAATAATTAATGGCAATAAAAACAAGGTACTGGTATCATGCTAAAGGTCATCATAAGCTTCTCTTCCTCTAAAAGTTATCTTCACCATGCAAGTGTCCCTTGGCAAGTCAAACCCATGAAGAAATCATCACCAGCAGGCATAATCAAATATGTAAAGGAAATATCACAATATTCAAATATAAGTAATTTGATAAATGAATAATAAATATATAGGCTTAAATAAGCTCCAACAGCATGATTTCATCAACTTGCTACCTACTCACAAATCTCCAAAATCAATTCTTCTCTATTTATTTGACATTGGAATGGATCCATAGTTATTATACTTATTTATGTTGATGATATCATCTTAACAGGAAATGCTCCATTGAATTTGCCACCTTAAGCTTGGGCTATCTAAGTCATTTTTAGGAATTGAAGTTCATTATGTTCCTAATGTATTTGCTCCAGCACAATCCAATACATTTTCGATCTTTAAGGGGAAAAAAGACATTTTGCACCTAGAAAAGTCGAAGCCTTGCACAACCTTTATTTTTGTGGGTTCCAAACTCTCCAAATTAGATGACCTTGAAGAAAGAAATACTCTAATAAGACTCTCTAAGGAGAATTCCCTTCAAATGGATCTTGGGATCACATAGTTGGTTATGATGTAAAGAGGATCATATGATTAGATTGTATATGAAGTTTCACCCTTGTCTATTCACTCTATCACTCATCAAAATTTAAAGGCCACGATTATATGGTTCGGATTATCAATTGATAGTTTATATACTTCATATCTATGTAAGCACCTATCAATACACACAATTATGTGGGACCCATGATCCATTTTACCGGAAATCTCACTAGTCTTGTTTGTGAAGTCTTGCTAACGTAACTCTTAGATGGAAGCGTAGCCTAGTGCACCTCTTACTATTGTTGGTCCCAACCCCTCCAAATGTGATAACAAGCAATATCAACCCCAACTCAGTACCAAGTCCTTGTCCGTGATTTAAAAGAATATCACAAGCCTCAATATTTCCTATGTTCTTAACCATGTTTTACTTGATGCACAATCCAACATCCATACACTGGTCTACAATCAAATGCATACTTCAATGCCTTAAACTGGACCTTAAACTTTGGGCTTTACTGGTGAAATCTATTGCCTCTAACATTTCTGCCTACTCAGATGCTAACATCTTAAAATCCTGTGCATAAATTCCCTTTTTAAGAAACTTAATTTTTTTTTTTTGAATTTTTTTACAACTTATATGTTACTTTAACCCCAAAAAAAAAATATTGAAAGATTACTTTAACCAAAATTTGATTTCTTCTTGATGATCCAAGTCAATTTTCAAAATATTAGTCTTATAAGCTATATGTCATAGCACGTACATGACTCTTTCGTAATCTTGAACAATATGTACATAAATTGATGATGAAGTTACACACTTATACATATGATATTTTCATTGTTTTATTTGTATCTTTGTATCTTCACCACTAATAATTTGAACACAAACTGCATGTATTGTATTTTTTTAACTTTCTACAATCTTTTTAAATCATACTATATTTGAGAAGATAATTAAAAAAATCTTGATTGTGATTCAATATGAATTGATGATTGGAATGATTTATGATACAATTTCAATTTTCAAAATATTGCCGCCAGTATATTGTCCAACAATCAATAGTTACAAGATCAACTAATCAAGTGGCAAATCTGAATACCATTAAGTGTCTAAGGCAACATCTAAAATCATATGGATCACGGGGAGGAGTAGGTGGCATGAGTTTTAAGTTCATTTTATCGAAATCACATAAGAAACAAGGTAATTATCACACATCAAACTCTAAACTTGTGGAGAGTGTTACATTAAATCTGTCAATTCTCAATCAGCACAATAACTACTATAATATCAATTGTTAGAGTTTCCATATAATGATAATTGACTGTACTCAATCATGGTTGTACATTTCCATTTGTGTGAGCCAAAGATGTATATTTGCCTTTCTATTATAAATAGAATATAAACTGCTTGCAAGCATAAACAAGAGAGGACACATTCATTCCACTACTTTTCAGCCAATAACCTAAGGAATCCCAGAAGGCTGGACATGTAGTAAGATAAATAACTAATACTTAGAAGTCCCAAAAGACATTCGGCAACAAGATAATCAACTCACAATTTGACCAAATCATTTCTCACAACTAAATTTTTTTTTTTACACAAAACAAACCAAAATGCTTTATCACATCTAATGAATAAAACAACAGCTAGATTGTTCTGTTTGTCTTAAAAATAGACATTTAGATTGTTCTTAAAAATAGACTACACTTCAACATTTCTTTAGATAGAAATAGACTTAAACAATCACCATTATGAAAATCAGGCAAATTTTAGAACATCCAACTTAATTTAGAAGTCCTGGGAATGCAAGCAAGATACCTTTTAAAGGTATGCAACAAGATGCTTTTGCAACCATATTTTTAAACCAAGCAATAACCAGATTAAAATCACCACACAATGTCCATACAGCTTGTCCCCTTATATTAGAAAAAAAAAAATTCCCTTTAAAATGCTTTTTTTAAGACCAAGGTATACAGGCCTCTTAGAGTACTTGACTAATCCTTAGGGCATGTGCAAACCTCCCTATCCACACACACCGGGTAACACTATGGGGAAACTTATAGAAAAAAAAATTCCCTTTAAAATGCTGAGAATGGAACAATGGGAAGCTTCATTCTTCATGGTTTATGGGTGTTATTTTCTTTAAGCAAAGATAAAACATTATTTCTAGAGTACATCTAGATGTAGAATAACCCTCAAAATGTGAGAGAGAAAGAGGAATCTCAGTAACCTTGTAGTGCTAAAGAGGTTGCCACCAAAATAGGAGAAGACTTGTCCTACTTTGAAAAACTCCTTTTAAATCTGAAAGGGACTTTGAAATACTATAGAGCAGCATAACTCAGTGAGAACAGGTGCTCATTAAAACTGTCATCATACCGACCATTTTTTTACACACAAAACAGTACAGCATCATCTACTAAAATTACAGTATTATTAAATCACCAAAAATTCTGGTAGTACTAAATTAAAATTGAGGTTTCTTTAAATTTCAATATAAAAATAAGTCCTTAAAGAAATTCAGTAATGAGACAACCAGAAAAATATATATCTCATGACAACACCACCATTTTCCATGTTCAACCCATGCACATACCATACACACGCCAGAAAAGGCAATCATCCATTTGACCAAAGATCTATTTGGATGGACGGAAGGGAAACTAGTAAACTACAACCTTCTTTACCAAAAATAGTCATTATTAGACATTTTTTGCTCAAAAGCTCGAAGGATCCCTTCAAGTTTCTCTATTTATGGAGGCTTTTCATTAAAATTTGAAGTGGACCATGTATTTTTAGATGGGATATGTAGAAAATGGTTAAGACAATGATTGTAAATTTTGAACCTCGTCTAATCATTTTAGCTTGTGGATTTGGACCATGAAAATTTGATTGCAATAAGCCACTGATTTTTCGTTGTCCATCTTACAAAGTTTTCCTTAAATTTTATCATTTATGAAGTCCTGTACCCACCCCACCAAACCATGTCTGAGCCCATGATAAATGTGCAGCCTCCAGGGAGAAAGTTGACACTACAGTCTCCCTAGAACTGCTCTATTTTGCTAAAAATAGTTATGTTCCAACGAAGTACTTCACTTTCTTGCATCCAAAGCCCAAACGGAACCAAAACAATCATAATGCTTACAACTCATGGAAAACACGCCCATAGCAAACAAATTTACGCTCCAAAATGTCATTGGTACTCAAAAGAGCAAGAAATCAAGACACAAAAAGCACAGTTCCGTATAACTCCAGACAGTTTCTGAACATAACTATTATAGACCACATCGGCTATGGCCATTTCATTTTCTTTTTAAGTTAAAGATGGTTACAAATACTCTCCATTCCAAGCATACGAACAGAACCACTGTCTCAAATCAGGAAACGATGCATCAAATACAAGAAAGAGCACGATCCACAACAAATGGCATGTTCAAGAAGCTGAAAATACCAAAACCCAACAAATCCGAGAGAGAGAGAGAGAGAGATTACCTGGCCTTTGACCTTGAGATTGATGTGAGCAGCTTGATCGGTAGGCTTCTTATCTTCTTCTTGAGTAGCACCAGCAGCTGTAACTCCTGACATTTCTAGGGTTTCTGCAAAGCGTTTCTAGGGTTTCTTCCCTGAAGCTGGATAAAAAATTCCGAATTCTATGCCAGAGAACGAAAACTCAAATGTGAAGACGAGGAACAAATTGCAGAGAGGAGCAGAGGGTGCAGACGGGGCATTAAATGACCTTTTTCGATAGCCGGCCTTTTCTTTCTTAAATCGATTTAATACTGATTTGGAATCCGCCCAATTGCAAAATAAAACACGTTTTGTATCTAACGTTATGAATGACTCACGAGACACGGCTACTTGGGCATCATATTACGAGTGTGTTAATTAAAAAATTTATTTTTATTAAACTTATAAGAATATATAAGTTAAATTAATTGCAATAAATAGTTAAAATTTCTGACTTTTTTTTTTAATTCTTAAATCAAATAAATAAAATATATAAGTGAAATCTTTCTATTAATTGGTATTTTGATAATTCCTTATTTAGTTTAACAAAATTAGTAACTTACAAATACAACATGCTATCAAATTTAAAACTAAGTGCCAATAACTATTTACTAAATTTGAATCTAATTAAAGTATTTAAAAAGAAACACAAGTTAAGCAACATCTTATCAAGTATTAATGTTCAGTGAATGTTGAAGTAGTAATTAGTGCAGCGGGCCAGCGGTTCTAAGCTGCAATGCAACAAAAATGGATTTGCATTAAATATATACAATGAAATGAATCCAAAAGTGTTGAGTGATAGGTTATGAATTAGAGTTGAGGTGTTTTAGCATCATTCTAACCTCACTCTAAATTATCATCCTTCGTAGAATTATTTAATAGTAGATCTAAGAAATTAGTCAGTTCTTTAAGAGACTTCGACACTAATTTTAAGGGATTGGTCCGACCGTCAAGGTACTCGTCTCGTGAATTAAGGTTTTAAGTTTGATCTACGCTTAATCTCAATGAAGAGTTGCTCCCACTAGACTTATCCGATTTATATAGATTGAGAGATTTTCACATGTCCTAAAGAATCAATTGGACAAAATGCCTAGACACATTAAGTTATAAAAAAATAGAATAAAATATTCCAAAGTTATAAAAAAAAAAAAATTAAAAAATACATTTATATCCTAAACCTTCTTTCTTTTTATATTTTCTATTAACCATTCTCAACCTTCTAACGATGCTTCGTCTTCTCCAACAAATAATTGATTGGCACGGACAAGTACAGCGTTAAGAGTTGAGCACTTGAGCTTGAGCTTCCACTTGAAAGTTAATAATTTTGTGTATCGGCGATTTTGATATTTTTTCATCGAAACATTTTAAAAACAATAATAGAAAATTAAGAAAAAATTAGGCTTTATTTCCATATAATTCTATCATTATTTAACTGTCATTTAGACATCACAAAAGAGTCTTTAAGTTGCAAAATTGATATTTCAATAATTTGTCAAAAAAAGTTGGAAAATGCCCAAAAATACTGGAGAATTGGAAAATAATTTCTAGGAATTTTCTGACATGAATTTGAAGTAATTAAATTTATACGAGATGATTTTTTTTTTTAAGAAAAATAACTTGTAAGTTAGAAAAATAATTGTAAAAATATAAGAAAAAATATTCATATGAAAACAATTGAAAAGAATGGAATGAATGTATATAAATAATTACAAATAAAAAATGAGACATATAACAATGAATAATCAATGAAAAATTGAATTTCTATAACGTGTACTCGTGTAGTCATATCTCGTATATGCATGGGAGTTTTATATCTTCAAAACTTGTATAGTGTATGAAATATAAATGTCGGAATTTTGAATTGATTTTGAAAAAATAAGATGAAAAATTATAATTAGTAAGAATTGACTTAAGTAAATATCCATATTTAAGGAATAGTAGAGTTCTTCAGGACCCGGTTCCACACAAGCTTTGTCAAAAAAAAATCTAGTCTCGTTAATATCTATAAAATCTCAAGCTCATGGAAAGTGGGTTCGCCTTTCAAAGACAAAGCATGACACTCGCATTTAAATCCCATTTATTTTGCATGTGGCACTGTAACTAGAAAAATAATCAAACAAATTGAAAGAAGTCATAAAACCCTAAATCCAAGCACATTAAACTCAAATTAAACAACATCATCCACGATTTTCATTTCACCAAAAAAAAATATGGAAAAACGCTTAAAAATATTTCCAAATATGTAACACACAAAATTACACCTTCATTACAATTAAAATTGAATGATTAAACTATAACAATAATTTATTTATTTAAAAAAAATCTTTCATTTACCTTAGACCAAAATTCATATTAAATTAAAAATCTAAAACAAATTCATATGATCTAACATTTAAACACTACAGTAATCTCCTCAATAATCCATCCGCATTATCCAAACACATAAAACCCAAATGAACTAACTTCCTCAATGATTTTCATCCTCCAAAAGAAACCCAAATTTCATGAAATGACAGTCATCACAAATATACCTTCAAATTTCATAAAACATTTATCCAAATCGAAAAAATAAATAAGGTGTTTGGTTGGTAATACTTTGAAAAATGAAGTTGTTCTTCAAAAATTCCGTAAAAACATTGCACAAATGAAAGATCCAACATCTCAATCAACTTCGGACAATGAAGATCTCTCAAAATGAACCGGAAATATTTTAAAATGGAAGTGCAAATGATCAAAATTGTGAAGGATGCACAAAACTCTCTCTCAAAGTCCAAGTCTTGGCTGTTAAAACTTTAGTGTGTCGACAGGAAAAGTTGTGGGCCTCACAATAATCTAATTTAAATCTTAGGATATCTCCTCAAGATTTATTAGTTGGAAATGTTTAAAACTTAACCTTACAATTTTGATCTTGAAGAAGAACTAATATCCAAAATGAGAGAAAAATGGAAATTAATAGATATAATCTTAACCCTTCATTATCTAGCAACTAACATTCATTTGATGATCAATTAGAAGTCTCCTTTCATATATACTCCCTCCGTCTCATTTTAGTTATCTCATTTTAAACAAGGATAGCGATCCTCTCATGGGCATTTTGTGTAATGAGGCACGAGATTTGAGGTATTACCCATATTACCCTTCCACTATTGTACGAAAGTATTTAAAAAAAATCAGTGATCCAGTCAGTAAGTCGATTAGTGATCCAGTCAGTGATTCGATTTCAATAATCCAATCAATTATCCAATTTGTTGTTCTATATGAAAAAACAGTCTCACTTAAATAAATTTCAGTAAGCCGGTCAGTGATGCAGTTGTGAGCCGATTTATATCGCAGTGGAAATGTCAGTGATCCAGCAAACTGATTCGAAGGGTTCGGCGAGCTGGTTCAAAGGGCAAAATGGGCAATAGTAAAAACCGTGTCGAGTTACACAAAACTCCCGTGGGAGAATTGCTACCCTTAAACATTTGTATTATTTAAGGAACTTGAATTTGACTTTAAACCACCATGTAGCTGAGAGATGATTTTCATCCATTTCAACACACTTTATGCTACTCTAGTATAAATGAGACAACTATTTTGGGATAATTCACAATCCATATGAGACAATTAAATTAAGAGAGTGGGAGTATAATAAAAGTAAATGATAAAGTAAAAAAATCACTAAATAATCATAAATCACTTTTTCTATTCTTATGACTTTATGTATTTTTTAAGTTTAAGAATAAGTTCTACATAAATTCAATTTTTTTAGTAAGGTCTATGTATGGAACATATATAACATTTGTATTATTATAAATTTATTAACAAAAACTCACAAGTGTTAAAAGTCAAAATTGGTAGCATAATCCTGTTTTTAGAGTGCCAAAAAATTATAAAAGACTCTTGTTTAATGATTTTTTCACTAATGCAGACAATAAAAATTTATTCCTTTTCCTTCTAACTCATTATATCTATTTTTAAAATTCTTATTTTCTATTTTAGCTATTTCTATGTAAATCCTTCTTACTTTTTAATGAAGACCAATCAACTCCTTTGTTCACAAAATACAAGCAAAGTCCATTTTTCTATTTTTAAATAATAACAAGACAATAATGGACGAACTTCTTCCCACTTACCTTTATAAAATATCTTTCACTTTTATATTTATGTGATATTGATTATGAATCAAGCAAATATTTTAAACTCATCAAATCAAATCTTAAGATTTTTTAAAAAAATTATTTATTTTTATATTTTTTTCTTACTAACATGAAAAGAAATAACAAATGTTCAGGACGAATAGCCATGATTCATTTAATTTTACCACTTAAAAATGTCTCTTTTATGTATTACAAGGTGGATGATTATAGCATATCTTCCCATGTAGACATAATACATAATTCGTTAGATCCTGTACAGAACATACGGATGGAGAATTATGAAAAAGTAGGGTGCAACTCGAGCCAAGCAGGTTGGGTTCTTTAAAACCCAACCCGACCCGAGTTAATATATATAAACCCAGCCCGACCAGACCTGAATTCTTAATCCGAATCTCACAACCCGACCCGACCCAAATTCTAACCCAAATCAACCCGAATTCTGACCCGACCGCATTTTGAACCCATTTTAGACTAATTTTAACCAGATTGAGACAGGTTGTGTTGAAACAGGTCGGATTAACTTATAAAATCCTCAATCCAACCCGAATTTCATGCGAGCTTTTATCTTCTCAACCCTATCCGACCTGCATGATTTCTTGGGTCGGGCCAAAACCCGACCCGAGTTGCAGAAAAAGCAATCCTTCATAAACAGAGAGAGAGAGATGAAAATTCTATTGGACCAATAACAATTAAATTTACATGATGATAGGTTATTCAACATTTAAATTGAAAGTTGACAATCATCATCTTATATCTAAAGCCGTTGATGTCCACAAAATTTTTATTTATTTCAACATCCACCAAGCAAATGTCTCTGCAAAGTGTTCTCTAGTAAATGTTTCATACACCTTGCAGGTCTGAAATGATCTAACTTTCAAAAAAAAAAAATTATGACCAAGGTGTGTCTAAACCTCTTAAAGTATCAGAACATGTAAAAGCCTCTATGCCCACATACAACAGATAATTCTACCAAGAATAGCCCTTTAAGTTGGAGTGAGAATGGAACTCAAGACCAAATGAAAAATCTAGTTAGGCTTATCACAGTCCAATGTTGTAATCCTTGTATGGATCCTCTGTATTGGAGAATCGCTGTCCCAATTGAGGTTCAACCAATATCAACAAATTTGAACCCTAGATTACAATCAGAATTCAACAAACCAGACCTCAACCAATACCTGAACCTGTCTCGTGGAGCGGCAAAATATTTGGATCGACAACGAATTCATGCCCATAGAAAAGTCAGCATAAGCAGCAACCTTGTTCTTGCTTCATTGGATTCTGCAAAGATATGGGGGTAGGGTTGCTAAATAATTTTTTTACCTATTTTCAGCTGAATCAACATCATACCCTACTGATTTCAAATTTTCCAATTAATAGTCAGCAAAATTTTTGCCTCAAAAGAATGCCATGTCGTCAAAATTGCTAGATCCAAATACATCTTGGCGGTGATGACCTCAATGATCTTTAAATCACTACCAACTATGTTCCACAAGTGCGCTGAAGCATCAAACATCTCAAGATTGGTTGCCGTTTAGTCCCACACCAATATCAAGTTGGAAAGATACCAGTCACTCAAATTTCATCTAAACAATCCACTGCCAATTTATGAAACTCAGAAGCAATTTATTAGAGAGAGAGAGATGGAGAGACCTACTCCAAGTAGGTAAAAGAATACAGCTTATGAAAATCACCAACTAACCCTTACATAATTTTGGTGACCTTGTAACTCACTAAAAAAGCTCATCTAACAGCCGCTCTAATTATCTATACAAAGACCCTAATCTGTTTTAAATACACACGTACAAAAAAATTGCAATGGAGGACCGGCTTCTTTCATGATATCTACAATAACACAATATATACACACCCCCATATCTGCCTTTGATATCACAGCAAATATACAGTTAATGAAGTTATCTTATCACTTGCAACGATTACATTCCTTGGAATCCACCTGAAAATTCAGAACAACATGCATCTTGTATTAGTAGCTACCTATCTCATCATTGGCCACCTGCAAAAGTAACATGACAGTCAAGCCGAAAGGCACATGCACCCCACCCATTAGACATCTAGGCTGCCTAAGGAGCACAATTAACCCAATTTGTAACCATGCCAAGGAGCCTATTGGACCTGCCTGGTAATGAAATAGAACCACACATG
This sequence comes from Chimonanthus salicifolius, assembly GCA_013350335.1. Taxonomy (NCBI): domain Eukaryota; kingdom Viridiplantae; phylum Streptophyta; class Magnoliopsida; order Laurales; family Calycanthaceae; genus Chimonanthus; species Chimonanthus salicifolius. The sequence continues at coordinate 53,612,042 of CM023534.1, forward strand.
CAGGCAGTGCATGTTGACTTAGAGACCCAAAAGGGGAAAATGCTTAAATAATGGGTAGCATTTTGCCAATTTCACTCTATATAAATTCCCCAAGAGTAGCATGAGGATCGTGACCAACTTGCTTATGATATTTCTCTTTTCACAAAATAATTCAACCACCTCAAAACTGGTGAAATTACCATAAGATGATGTCCTGTTTGTTGTGTTTGTTGACAAGAACATGTGTATTGGCCCAAGCCGCTAAGGCGAGAAAGTTGCCAGAGGAACACTCGAATGTGGTTATATATGCTGCATTACATTGGCATGATCATGAGAGAGAGCAATATAACATCTAAAATTTGCATAGCAAAACCTTCATGAATATCCAGTATCCATTAGCAATACAGGAATCCATTAGAAAGAATAAAAAACTTACAGGAAAGAATGCATGAGAAAGTAGGCTGACAGCATGGTTGGAATATGTGATATCACCATAGCAGGGTACAACATTTACAGTTGAAATCTAAAATGGCAATATGGGTATAGCACCCTGTTGAATGTGTTTTGATAATAACATTATTCAGCTGGTCCATCTGGTATGGTCCAGACTAAACACCCCACAGTGATGGCAACAATGGTTCATGAAGTAGTTAATTGTGCATTTTTATTTTTGGTCATTTGGTAAAGAATTGGAAGAAACTAAATGAACAAGAAAATCACCAATGCTAAATTATAACCGAACTGTAATGCGAACCCATGAAGGGAAAATTTGAGAAAGCAAGTTTTAGAGGTGTTATTATTAGGGATGCCTTTGCAAGTGTCATATGCTGGCCCTTTGCCCACCTTGTCATGCAGATGTTGCTGAGCTAATTTGCAGAGTTAAGTACCTAGAGTAGGCAAGATGAAAATCTAGAAATGAGGGAGATCTATTTGAAGGCAATTGATTCTTAATTATCCAATGGGCTAGAGGGTCTTGGTATCTGCTGTCCCTTATTGACAAAGTTAGAGATGTGATTTGGGAGAAAATTTTCAATTTGCCCATATTGGTAAGGGTGAGTCCAAGTAATGTAAGAGTGATCTCATTTAGGAGTGCAAGTAGGGTGGGCCGGTTGGGCTCTGAGTCAGTTCAGGCCAGGGCTCAAACTTAGACAAGGCCCAAGCAGGCCCGAATTATTTTAAATCAAGCTCGCGTCATAAAATATATAAAGGCTCAAATAGGTCTTCCAGTTTCAATTCTATCAAGTGATGTGACCCAAAAATCACATTCCTCCCTCTCTCTCTCTGTCTGTCTGTGTTATCCAATGGGCTAGAGGGTCTTGGTATCTGCTATCCCTTATTGACAAAGTTGAGATGTGATTTGGGAGAAAATTTTCAATTTGCCCATATTGGTAAGGGTGAGTCCAAGTAATGTAAGAGTGATCTCATTTAGGAGTGCAAGTAGGGTGGGCCGGTTGGGCTCTGAGTCAGTTCAGGCCAGGGCTCAAACTTAGACAAGGCCCAAGCAGGCCCGAATTATTTTAAATCAAGCTCGCGTCATAAAATATATAAAGGCTCAAATAGGTCTTCCAGTTTCAATTCTATCAAGTGATGTGACCCAAAAATCACATTCCTCCCTCTCTCTCTCTCTCTCCGTGCGTGCGTGCGTGCGTGCGTGCGTGTGTGCGTGCGCGCGCACGCATTCACAACACATTTAGTTTACTCAGGAGGTCTAGAGGGGCATTTCATCATAGATTAGAATTGGCCCAAAAATCATATTGGTTGTATATCATAAATACATTGATAGAAGGGCCTAAAAGATTAATGGTCTGAACATGCTGTGGGATTCAATCTGATGGTCAATGACACTCTGATCAGACTGATAAGTACAATGTCCCCTTGCACATCTCACCCACCTATTTAATTTGAATACATCACAAAAGGGTCCACTAGGAGAGAGAGAGAGAGAGAGAGAGAGAGAGAGAGAGTTTTGAAATTGAAACTGAATTAATATAGAATGACAGGCACCGGAGGTGCGAAAAATTGTACAATGCACAAGAAACAAACAAAGAAACCCACAAATAATGTCTTTTAACAAGGTGGACACAAATAATGCCTTTATTCACATAGTAAAAAAGGATTAAGATTGGTACGGATGCAAAGGTAAAGAATCAATCCCACCTTAGCCTGTGCCTGTTGCACGTAGTGGCAAATGCAATGAAACCATGTAAGATACTTCGTATAGCACGAAAAACCTGCATATTTATCATGTCAACTTGTTCAGGTGATAAAGAACACTGAACTAGTAAAACACCACACTGAATAATGTGGTAACAAACCTGTGAAAATAGATCTTTCCAAAGAGAGTGCCAAATTGAGACTTCTTTAGCACCAGTCTTCACCCCCGACAAAGATGCAAGCTTAGTAACACTACTGACAGTCAACCAAGCATCTTTGAGCAAGTAATAAACATTAGACAACAAAGTAGCCATGTAGTTTGCTAGTGTGAGACCAAATCGTATAGGAACCAGAAATAGACCCCAAATGGAAGATAATATCGGAAGAATGGACATCGCTGTATAAGAGCATCATGTGAAAATCAAATTCTAATAAATGCAAGGCCCTCAAAAAAGTATAAATAGAAAAAAATCCAAAAAGACAAAATTAAACAAGACAAGGGACAGAAAATAAGAGATTATATGATCCAAGACCTGAGGACATGCAGAGCATCCCTAAATGCAAGGCCCTCAAAAAAGTATAAATAGAAAAAGTTCCAAAAAAGACAAAATTAAACAAGACAAGGGACAGAAAATAAGAGATTATATGATCCAAGACCTGAGGACATGCAGAGCATCCCGGACACTGACTGAGGAACAAAGTATTTTAGTACTACTAGGGCTGCATTGGATGGGGGGTTGTTTGGTAACTAAGGGGGAGAGGGAAAAAATCAACTTTTTACCCCTCCTCCTCAACTTTTGAAAACCCTTTTCAAGGGAGGGGTTTTCATATTACCTGGGGTAACCCCTGGTGGGTAACCCCTCCAAAATTTACCCCCCATCCAAACGCAGCCTTAAGTGATCCAGGTGGTTAAAGTTGCAGGCTGGACCATGCATAGACCATCCCTGAAAAATAACTAGAATTGGAAGATCCTATCTCTGATCACCTTTTTAATGTGGGGCCATTGCTGTATCTTCGCTCTCACTAGTCTACTTCCATGAACTCAATTGAAAGACTAGTATTGTGCCAACCCCAAATCACAGGAATGCAAGATCCAGCACTAGAGATGAGCAAATGATGATGACCAATAAATTTGGATTTTCAACATGGGTAATTGCAGAATGGCAATATACACAAGGTGCAACAAGAGCAATGCCCTAGATTACTTGACTGTGCATTCAACATGTAGAAACTCAGGATCCAAGGATATTATGCAGGCCAATAGATCAGGGATCATATAATTTTCCAGAAAATAGTTGACTAATTATACCTGCGGCCAATATATATGAATAGAGAAGCTCAAACGGTGAGAATAAAACCTCAACCAAATCCGCAATTAAGGAACATGAAGATTTCATCATTAGCTCCACTGTTTCAGAAATCATGTTCCAAACAGGTGAGACAAAGTTGACAATATCCATGAGTGGCTCCATAAATGGTTTTGTTATCAATGATGCTAGTGGTTTGATTATACGCATCATCATCAGAAACCATTCAACAGCCTTCTCTATGTTTTGGAGGAAAAGCATCGTCCCTAGATACCTCAGCCTAGAAACCATTTCCCATGCTTCTATCCATTCAAAGAGTGGGCCACACAGGCTTGCCGCAGTTGCCTTCAGAAGAGGGACATTCTTATATAGATCATAGAACCCAATTATAACAGTTACAAGTGAAATCAATATATAGAGAGTTCTTGCAAGAGGGCGCATCCATGGCTTGTACAGTTGGCAGAATATAGGATATGATTGAAAGAAAATGACCCAAGATGGAAGACCGGACTCTAGTATTGTGAGTAGCCTCAGATCTGATGTGATTATCTGCTTTAATTTGAATGGAAGAATGCCGTCACTGAACCGAAATAAAAGTAATTTATCCCTATATTGCATTGAAGCAATGTCTTCAATGTCACATTCCTTCGTAGTCATGCACTTTGTTGATTTCCTATGTACACAATGTCCCTCCTTGGAAATTGGCTCCTGTTCTAACTCCTTACTGGTACCCACACATTCTCCCTCAAGGCTGTCTATATCAAACTTATCCATTTGTATGGAATCATCTCCCATTATTTGTTTGCCACTGTCACAATTATCCGTTCTGATGGGCCGTTCTTGAACGTTGCAGTATTCCTGGCTAGCTTCATATAGAGATGTATCATGAAAAGAGAGGCCTTTAGGAACAGCAGAAAGATCAGGATAGCTATCAGTTTGAGTGTCCATGTTAGACAACCGCTTTAAATGTTCTTGTAGTGACTGAGTCTCAGATGGTGTGGCTATGAACCATGATGATAAACAACTTAAGGCCTCATCAATGCTATCAAAGTCCCACTTTTTCATGGATTTCACTTCCAATGCCAAGGATGTGTCAGTCTGCAAGAAACATATAAGAATTTGAATACAATGGTACACGAAATACAAGGTTATCCATGGGTTGGGCCTGAAGTGGGTAGAGTAAATCACAAAAAGCTCCAAATTTATATGAAGTCCCTAACCTGGCAAAAAGTTGTGCACTGAGCTATATTTCAAGCCCAACCCTGGCCCATAAAAATTAAGGCCCAACAAAACAAACCTGTTGTTTTTACTTATTCTTAAAAAAATAATGTTTTTTCTACTCAAAAGAAAACAGAAACATTTATCTATACTATTAAAACATCGAGAAAGATCTTATTTTTGTCATGTTTCAATCCACCATTTCAAACATTATATAAAAAAATAATCATTTTTATTTCATAATTCTAATAACCAAGAAAAGGCATGCATAAACAAGATCTGAAGGAAACAGAAGATACTTCTATTTTAAGTGGTGGACACAAAAGATGCATGACTGGATTAGAAGTAACAATTTTAATAATAGTAAAAATAAACATGCAGTTTATATATAGGTAAAGTTAATAACCATCTACTGGCCCAAGTTGGCAAATCCAAGGCCCTGCCATAGTTTTGTTGGACCTATTCTTCTAATGGAGGCCCACGCCAGACCCAGGCTGTGAACTCCGACATTATTCCCAATACTGGCCCAAATTTTTAGGTCCTTACAAGCCTAAAGGGCTGGGACATTCAGGCCACTTATGGCCCCAAGAATTATGATTACAAACAAGATAATGGGGATAGCATGGTCATGCATGGATACCTGAAGCTCATTGAAATAGTTGATACCATGCACATCTTTCCAGTTGACTTCAAACACTATGAAACCATGCAGGGTTTTACACAAATCCAACATACAGAACAGTGACTTATGTTGCCATTTTGCAGCATCAATGACAGAGAACCATCTGCTTAACTTCTGCTTATTATCACTACTTCGTTTCACAAAACTGTCTGCTGTCGTGACGCTTCCTGAACTAGAACTAGCACCGAGTATCCTGGAATTTTTGAAAGGAGACATTCTGGACTGGATATGACAAAAGAAGAAACAAGTAAGAAAGTATGCCCATCAGTTAAGTCTTAGAAGAGAGGATTTTTTTTAAATGCTCGAGGTATTTGAGATGCTTGATCCCTTTTTCTCTCAGCCCAACAACGTTAGCAGTCAATGAATTGCCATGTTCCATGGCCCTGCAGATACTCAGCCATCAAATAAAATGGACAACTATGGCAATTGGTACAAATCCAGAGGACACCTGATCAGAAATTAGAATCATTTGAGGTGGAAGATTTGTGGGAATCTTGTATCCACCATTCTGCCAACCATATGAATGCACATAGACAGTTTTTGGACGAGATAATACAGGATCAAATATTCTGTATTCCTCCCACATGACAAAAAGGTAATTTAAACGACCTTGGTGACCATTAGTTGCCATATCTGTGTTGATCTTCGATGCTTCTTCATCAACCATGGCATGCTATCAACTAGAATGAGAAGTTTATTGCTCACAGGGGCAAAGTATAAGAATACCCGTGAAAGATATGATTGCATATCCCTGAAAATGTATTACAAAAATAATTATATATCCAACCATCAATATTGCTAATATAAATGGATATTATTAAAGGCAAAAAAGAAAATGTTAACATACTTATTTCAAGAGATCTAAACTGTTAATATCACAATTTGGTATGCATACATCATCATAATCATCATTATTTGCCAAAATCCCATCCATCTAGGGTTGGCTTTTGAGTTTTGCTTCTCTATTTAACCCTATCATAAACCATAAAGTCATTCACTCTACTATCTATCATGTCTTTCTTTAACCCTTCCTCCAAATTTTAAGTGGTTTACCTCTCCCTCTTGTGCCTATGATTTGTAACCTTTCAACTCTATATGTTGGGGCCATCTTTTTTTTTTTTTTTTTTGAAAAGTAACTTCATTAATCACGAAGAGAAAGAAAAGGGAACAAGCACAGACCGCAAGCAACCCAAAAGAAAGATTATAAGAAAAACAATCCCAAAATTACATCAAGATATTCACAATCTCCGAAGAAGAGGAAACACCCTGACAAGCCAACCCATCAGCCTCTGAGTTGGCCGAGCGAGGGGCCCAAGACACTGAATACCCAAAAGACATCATACAATGGCGAATCCTCTCAATCTTATCAAAATAGCACCAAGGACAAGAAAACCCCGCAGCCCAACTGACAACGATCTTAGAATCACCTTCTAAGATACTCCCAACAACTCCTAACTCTTCCAACGCCAACACACCTCTCCACAAAGCATATAACTCCGCATCCAACACAGACCCATTATGGAGAGGGCCGACCAAAAATAGCACAGAGCCACCAAAACTATTCCGAATAATCCCTCCGTAGCTAGCTAACCCGACCTCTTACATACAACTCCCATCAAAATTAAGTTTAAGAAGACCCGCCACAGGAGGTGACCAAGCCACTGATCTGACAGAATCTGTTTGAGACAAGAAGAAATCAACTGAATTCCAAGCTCGACAAATATCTGATACCACTCTCCGGAATTTACCAAAGCCCACCATCCACCAAACCACTCTGCTCTTAATAACTTCAGCAAGATGCAGAACAGAAGACTCGCCTTTTAAAAATCCTGGAGTTTCGTTCCAACCAAATTAGAACACACTATACTCAAAATAGTGGCCGTCCAAAGAGACTTTCTAAAAACACTACCTGAAAAAATAAGTTCTTCATCAAATAAATCCAACCAAGACTTCAGCAAGCAGAAGTCCAAACCTAACAATTGAAAAAAAATAACACCAACTTTGATACGCATATCTACAATGCACCAGCAGATGATTAACAAACTCTTCATCTGCCAAACACAAGGGACAAGCATTGACTATGAGCATACGACGCACCCGCAAATTATCTATCGTCAAAATTCTCTCCAAACCAGCCAACTAACACCCTAGGCACTTCCTCGGAATCCATCAACTTATTAACAAAGGATTTAACTATAAAAAACCCATGAGGATCTGGTTCCCAAATATGTCTATCCGCACCACTCCCCACTATATAAACACTACTCAACTGAGCCATTAAAGACATCCAATCCTCCAACTGTCTTCTAAAATAAGGACACCAAACAACCTTACCTTGATGAAACTCCAAACACATCCGAACCTCTACATCTTTATCCGACGCTAAAGAAAAAAAGAGCAGGACATGTGGAAGCCAAAGGAACCTCTCACCCATCCATCCATCCAAAAAAGAATTTGTTCCCCAGAATCAGCTCGATGCTTGATATATGAGTTGAAAAGCACAGAGATAGAACAGATCCATTTCCAAAAACCAAATGACCTTCTAGTATCAACAAATACTCGCCATCCCAAATTATTTAACCTGTGCTTTTGTTGAATAATACACTTCCATAGACCATCTGATGGCTCCTCCAACAGCCACAACAACTTACCCAGAATAGCAATATTAAATAATTGAAGACGCCTAATTCCCAACCCCTTTCCCTTCACAGGCTTACAAATCTGAGGCCATGCAACCAAGTGGAACTTCCTTTTATCCCTATCATCGTTCCACAAAAAAAAAAAATTATGAATACTTTCCATCTTTTTAATCACAGCAACCGGGCACTTAAATTCACTAAAAAAATAAACAAGGAGGCTAGAAAGAACATATTTAATTAAAAAAATTCTTCCCCCAATCGATAAATACCTTCCCTTCCAACAAGATAACCTTTTCTCCATTTTTTCTATCACCTGCTCCCAACATCTCTTATTTGATTTCCCTTTACAGAGAGGAAAACCAAGATAAGAAGACGAAAAGGAGGCAAGTCTGTACTCCAACGCCGCAGCAAACTGAACACATAAACTATGATCAACATGAACCCCCATCAATTCACTCTTAATAAAATTGATTTTCAAACCCGAACACAACTGGAACCACAATAGAATCGCCCGAACCAACCTCAACTCCTCAATGTCAGCCTTAAGAAACAAAATAGTATCATTCGCATACTACAAGTGAGTGATGTCAATCTCTGTATGAGCAACCTCGAACCCATGAATCAATCCTTGTGAAGATACCGCTTGTAACATAAGGTGAAGTGACTCTGCAACAATGACGTAAAGGTAGGGTGATAAGGGATCCCCTTACCTGATTCCCTTCTCCATTCTAAAGAGACCTTTAGAATTGCCATTAACCAACACCGATAAATGGGCCGAAGCAATACAAGACCGAATCCAACATCTCCACCTATCACCACACCCCATTCTACCCAATACATAGTCAAGAAACTCCCAATCCACCTTATCATAGGCTTTATGGAAATCCAACTAACATACCACACCGGACTCCTTAGATTGGGATCTTGAATGAAGACATTCATGGGCCACCACCACTTAATCCACAATTTGCCTACCTTTAATAAATGAACTCTGATTAGGAGATATCAAAGAAGGAAGCACCACCTTCAACTGATTGGCCAAAACTTTTGCTAAGATTTTGTATGGACTGCCCAACAAAGAAATAGGACAGAAATCATTTAGCTCTGAAGCACCTACCTTCTTCGGATCATAGTAATAAAAGAAGCACCCAAATCTTTAGAAATAATACCCCTTTCAAAGAATTCATATACAAAAGTCAAAACTTCCGATTTGACCAACTCCCAAAAATGTTTAAAAAGGAGTATTGGAAAGCCATCCGGACCAGAGGCTCTATCTTCACCCAACTGACAAACCGCTAGCTTCAACTTAGTTTCCTCAAAGGGAGACTCTAACATCAAAGCTTGATCTACAGTCAGAACCTTAAATGGAAGAGACTCAGGCACAAGAGACATACCTCGTCTAACAGTAGCATATAACCGTTGAAAATAATTAACAATTTCATTGCACACCTCACCTCTATTCTCCACCAAATCCCCAACAACTACAATAGAATGAATATAATTCTTGCGTCGCCTAGAACTGGCCATATGATGGAAATCTTTTTTTTTTTTATCACCTTCCTTAAGCCATCGGACTCTAGATCTTTATTTATTTTTATTTTTATTTTTTTGAAAGGTGACTCTAGATCTTTATTTCCATTTCATTTCATCCTGCATAGCTTTTTTCTTAAGGCACTCCTTTAACTCATAGATGCCCCTCCTCAATAATTTGAAGCAACTACAATTCGTCCAGCCATAAAGATTCCTGGCAAGAAGAATCCTCACAACACTCTCTGGCCCAAGCCATAAAGATTCCTAGCTTGAATATTCATTGTGTTGATATTGGATATTCATCTTGATATCCAGAAACGTGCTCAAAGAGTTAGTATCACAAATCTTCTGGATTTGTCAAGTGATCAACAACCAATCAATGGCAGTGTATATAAACGTTGACATCGTGATAGCATATTATTTTTACTTGTGCAATCAGATCATTGTTTTGTGATATTGATTGTGGCTGTGTATACTCTGATTTATTGATTAGCTACCGCATATTATCAACCTGATTATTAAAGATAAAATTGGAAGTGTGTTTTTCTATTGGATAAACTAGTTACGTTTAATCAATTAATTCAGTTTCATCAACTTAGATAGAAAAAGGACCAATCAGTTACTGCTTCCGCGATTAGAGGTTGATAGTCATATTCACCCCCCTCTAGGACTTACTAGAGATACGTGTCACTCTGTAATTGGCCTTTTAGGTCACTTTCACAAAGCAGCATGTGCATCTTGGTTATCCTAACTTTGTGAATTTGACTTTTCTTCATTGTTCCACATTTTTCTCCATAAGTTATTACAAGTCGGATAACTATTTTATAAAATCATCCCTTTAAATGGTGTAAGACTTTTTTTACCTCAAACTCTACTAGCTTGTCTACATTTTACCCACCCTCCTCCCATCCTATTAGTTATGAAGTCAGATACTGTAACGACAAGTTCTGCTAATATGAAATTGTCCACTCTGGGCTCACACACACCCACACTACTTTCAATTGGCGAGCCAACCCACTGTTGCTCTCAAAAGGCCTAATGCTAGAAGGAGGAAAACTATCACTTATATACCAGGGAATTTCCAATGCAACTAGCAATGTGGGACTTTATGGAGAGCCTGACTGGCAATTTTTTTCTCCATAGACATGCTCCACACTATAAACCTCCTCTGGGGCGGGGTATTACAATCTACCCCCCTTAAAGCCAGAGCCGTCCCTGCCTCTGCACACACAACAACGAAGCCCACACCCTCAACCAGAGAGTTGAACCATTCTCTGATACTATTTATAACAACTCGTCCCACTAGCATGATATTGTCCGCTCTGGGACACACGGCCCGCACGGCTTTCAATTGGTGAATCAACCCACTGTTGCTCCTAAAAGACCTCATGCTAGAAGAAGGAAGACTACCACTTATATACCAGGGAATTTCCAACGCAACTAGCAATGTAGAACTTTATAATGCGCCTGACTGGCAATTTTTTATTCCATAGGCATGCTCCACACTATAAACCTCCTCTGGGGAAGGGTATTACAGATACACCATCAGATTTTACTTTAGAAGCCCAATGCAATACTAAGTCATTTCCAATTTTAACCGAATCACCCTCCCTACCTTTTGTTTCGCTAAAAGTATACTCCATGTATTCTATTTTTGTTTTAATAATTTTTAGGCCATTTATCAAAAGTTTTCCTCCATTGCAACATTATACACAGTAGACTACTATTGGCATGTCTTCTTGACACTTTGGTCCCATGTCTATTTGGGTACATTTGTTTCCATTTTTGGAACACTTGTCTCTACCATTTTGAGTAGGAAGGACACTGCTTCCAAAAACTATTGTAGGTTCTCAAGTCATAAAAAAATTCCTAGGGTCGATCATAGGGAAATGAAGTGAGAATTAGATAAGTATGGTGAGCCGACAACAACGAAAGGCCCAACATAGATGGGAAACAATTGTGGAGCCCAATGAACAACAAAAACCATTGGTAGGCTCCACACTACAATAGAATCATGATTGGGAAACTACTTACAGGTATTTGGGAACCAACATGGCGTGAACGACACTCAACAATGGGAACAAATGTGGGGCCGCCCGATGATGAGAATCATGATAAACCCACTAATGATAGGAATCACAGTTGGGCCATCCAAATTAGGAAGCATGCTGGCCCAACCAACAAAAAGAACAATAGAAACCACTAATAGTCTAAACCGTTGGCTTAAAAATTAAATCTGTCTCCCCTGAGTCAGACTGTGCTGTCAATTCTGTGACCGAGTCTAATTGAGTCCTACATTGCAAATTTCATGACCAAGTTGTGACTGAGTTGACATGTGTCCAAGACCGCACCTCTGGAACACATGCACAGTCAAATCAAGCTTGAAGCTCCAGAATATGCAAAGATTGGAAGGTATCACAACAAAACCGGAAGAACCTCATGAATGCCAACCATCACAAGTATATGGACCCCTAGTACTGACCTAGAGGCCTTAGAATCCACTGGTTAAAATTAGAATAATACAAACTAGGTTTCTAAGTCCATACCTGTGGAGAGCTCTTGCTATCTACCAAATATCTCTATATATTCGTGTGTCCTTACAATCTAAAAATTGTTCATTATAGTTAAATCTGGTTGATTGCAAAGATCACATATGAGCTCTCCATCATGTCCATATTTTCACGAAATCTTAAGCTTTCTACACTTAGTGAAAAATGGAATTTCTGGGCCCCTTGGAAGTTCCGAGAACAGGCCTCGGAACGTCCGAGAATATTCCCCTTCAGACGTTCCGAGGACATGACTTTTGGACTGCCCAAACCCTCAATTCCTTCGTTCCGAACCCTTGCTTCCCAGGGTTCCTTGAAAGTTCCGAGGATCACCCTTCGGACATTCAGAAGACTGTCAATACAGCCGTTGCAAGGTCAAACTAGCCGTTGTGAGATGACCATTGAGAATTCTACTGTTGCAACCTCGAAAGTTCTGAGACCCATCCTTGGAGGTTCGAAGATAGATCTGTTGGGACTTCTCTTGCCTATAAATACAAGGCATTTTAGAGAGATAAAAGTTGATGACTTAAACCCAAATTTCCATACACTCTCCTAAGCTTCCCAACAATCTTCAAAGCTTACATACTTCATAGTTAAACACTCTAAGCTTCTAATCTTAATCTCAAACACATTCAAAGCTCTCATAGGCATATATCTTGAGCATCTTATGCTCTAATGTTTTTAAATTACAGATGCAGTGAATGATGGCTTCTTTGGGCTACAGATGTTTGATCTTGGCTTTAACAGGCTAAAAATTTGCAAATCCATGTGGTGCAGCTAAGTGAAATCTGGTTTACACTCACTATGAACACTGGAGTAACCAATAACTCCTGTGTCCATTTTGTAAGGACATGTGAGCCTGACCAAATCATTGTTTGACATTCATCATAGATAATAAGCCAAAGAGAGCAATATTTCTCACAGACAATATGCTGAATCTGGTAATAATTTAAACAAATAGATATTGGTTGTTAACTTTGTTAGCAAGTTAGCTTAACTAGCAAGTTTAACTACTAAGTAGGTTTTCTAGGTAGGAGGTTGTAAGTAAGGTGAAAGGTTACATTAACTTCATCAACAATCAAGTTTAAGAACTTAATTTCTAACCAATTAGGTGAATGGTTATTTGTAATAGGTATGTGTCTAAGAACTCAAGAGCTAAGAATAAAGAAAGAAGGAATTGGCTGGATATCTTAGATAGATTGAACGAAAGAATTAACGAAAGGCAAATTGATATTAACTTAATAGTTATCTTGTTCAAGATCTTTGGAACTAAGAACTAAGGTGAAAGAGAGAAGAGAAATTAGTCTGGAAATAATAGACATAGATATAGATAGATGCACACACATGAAACACATGCATGGATGCACAAACATGCACACAAGCACGGATGCACATGCAAACACAGAGAGAGAGAGAGAGAGAGAGAGAGAGAGAAGGAGAGAGTGTGTGTGAAAGTTAAATGTCTGCATGTTGTATTGTGTCATCTGCTTTCATGTTTGCGTGGCATCTTTCACTAATATTTCTCAATTTCTCCTACTATTCAGTAAAGTGCTAAAATTATAATGGTTATATTGCTAAGTAACTTCAAGTTTAAGATAACTTCTAAGCTTTTTTATGTATTGACACGAAGTACTCCTTGGTTTCTAGAGACAAACATGGTTTATATTTGAAGAGGGAAGAATGGTATGTTTTCATGTTTGAATCTATCCTTCACATCCATTTCTCAATTTCTCCTACCCAGAGTAGGTATGTTTTCATGTTTGAATCTATCTTTCACATCCATTTCTCAATTTCTCCTGCCCAGAGTAGGTTCTTTACTGTACCTCCTTTTCCATTGCCATCTTTCCACACAACTTCAAGTTTAAACATATCCACTCAAGAAAATGACTTGGAGAGATAAGCTAGCTACATAGCTACTAAACTTCAAGTTTAAAACAAGCAATCCCTTCTAGAAGAAGTCGTTGGAAAGTAGGATCGAAAAGCAAAACTGAGGCAGCTGTGTATTAATTAGTTAATAATGATAGTAAGGCTTGATGTGAAAAAAGGAAGAATGTAAGAAAAAGATGTGATTCTGTGGATCTACCAATCAAGTTCAATGGATAAACCAACAGTTAGGTGGTTCAATCTGTTGATGCTTATGAGGTACAGTAGATTTTCAATGCCCCAAAGTTTTCCTACCAGAAAATCCTAAGCGTTAGAGAGCAGACCAGCAAATAAATAGTTAAGAGAAAATACGCCAATAGAAAGATACACCACAGTCTCTCTCTCTCTCTCCACAGTTTATCTGCAGCGGGTCATCAACAGTTTGAAAATTTGAATCCTTGAACCATGGGTCTTACATGTATGCATATCCTCAACCCAAGGATCATATAATCCCTCATGAGTTAATATGCTAGTTTAAGCTATTCATATCCTAATTCAGTCCAATAATAGCAGTCAAATCATACAGATCAAACTGACAAGTGAGGTCACATCATCATCTAACCACCAGGCTATGCACTCCTCCAATTTCATTACAAGAAGCCTATACTTTCAGGGCTCTTTGGCTGTGGGCATTCATGTCATCTTGAACCCACCACTTCCCATTTTTTCTCCTTTTTTTTCAGATAAATGTAGAACTAAATGAGGTCGATGGCATAAGATGACCTTGACAATAATAATGAAACGTGAGAAGGAAAATATTCCCCTGTTATTTAATGGATAAAAATGAGGAATAATAAGTATAGATTGAAGAAAGGTACACCCTGGGGCACAAAATAAACACAGAACTCAAACCAAAAGAAAGAAATAAGTCCCGGAAAACAGAGAAGGCCAATAGGGCAATAGATAAACCATGCCTTTAAGTAGAGATAAAACAGAAACAAAAATTAGTTGGCAGCCATCTACTTTGTTTCATATCTTTCTTCATTCCCTTTCTATTTTCTCTTCTCTAGTTGAAATGTGTTTGGCGAACTCCATTCAATGTTATTATCAAAAACTAGTGTTGTCAGTTTTAAATCTGAATATTATTAGAATTCTGGAGCTCGAATTACGGACTTTTGAAATTTGAAACACTGTGTGATCGGATGATCCAATCGGTAGCATCAAATGATCCAATTAAAATTTCAGAATTTTTAATTTCTAAAAAAACGTGAATAGTGTGCAAAACTTAGTTTCAACGTAATCTTCATCTTAATTCATAAAATTAAGAAACTTGTACACACTCTTTCCCCCAATTAATTGAGCATAAGGGAACTTGAAACCCGCTTAGAGTCGCCCTAGTTTTCTCTAAAAATTCTGTTTAGTGCGACGCTTTAAAAACCCATGTTTTAAAATTATCTCCAAGTTTCCATTTTCAATAAAAATTATTTTAGTGAACTGTCTGCAAATTATAGGAACCACTGGGACTTTCATACCACCAAATAGCGTTGCCTAGGTGTGATTTTTAGACGTCATGTTTCGTATCAACTTAAGACCCTAAAACCTGCATGACCCATTACTATTCGAAAGGTTTTTGCTTCTTTTTTTTTTTTCAAAACCCAATTTAAATCGAGTACCTTTAAGCATTCCATTTTGAACCAAAATTTTCAGGTAACCTATTTACAATATTCTGGATCCATCTGTGAGGTCAGTTTCCTCGATAGTGTCCTCTGAGTCGATTTTTCTGAGTACTCTCAGTAAACCCAAAGTCAAAACCCGCCGTATGAATCTTATTTCTTCTTCTTCCCTCCCCACTTGCCTCCAACAACTACACGCAGTAGGCCTCGGTGGCCAATCGACGGCCAAGCCGTTCCTTCCACTTGCCTTCCCACTTGGCAAGAGGCCTCATGGCCTCTTCTCTCCCAAGTCCTCCCTTCCCTTCCTTGGCCACTAACGGCTTTCTCCTTCCACGGCCGAGCTCCAACGTCTGTCTATAAAAAGAGGGACAATGGTCCCTTTCAACCAATCCATCCTGCATCTCTCACTCACTCTTTCAAACTATCTTACTCTTTCTCTCTAAGTTCTCTTTATCTCTCTAAGTTCTGAGGATTAAAAATGAAAGTAGGACCCCTCCCTTCTCTGCAAGAACTAAAGCTCAAGTCGGTCTTCTTTTCCATTTCGTTTTGGAAGCTTTAAATTCTAAAATTGGTAAAGATAAAATTGGTTTTAATAATTCCTTCTGATTCTAAAATGATTTTTAAAGCTTTCTGTAAAGATAGATTTTCAAAACATGTTTGAAAGCCAATCCAATTTCCATCTTCTTCCTCTGGTTTTCTGTCATTCTGCACAGATCCGATCTTTGAAATTGGGAAATCCGATGGATCTGACGATCCGATTATTAACTATCGGTCAGACAAACTTTAGTCTCCAGAAGAACCAATCCTTTGAATAGACCAAACTCTTCCATCGGATGATCCAAGCCTCACCATCGGATGATCTGATCTTTCAGACGATCCGACCCGAGGACAATATGGACATATTTCTTTGTTTTAAATGGAATTTTACACCTTGTTTAAAATGATTTATTTCTATATTGCTTTTCAAGTTATCTTAGATTGGGATTTTCTCCCTTTTTACTTACAGGCTTTCAAGTACTTTTTAATTCAAAAGCGAACTAGGTGAGGGGATTCAATCACACTTAGAATTTGACTGTTTTAAAGTTTGTACATGTTAAATGCGTTGCATAATTGCATTAAACTTGAAACAATGAATGATATTAATCTAAATGCAATGATGGGACCAAATGACTTTTGACCAAATGGAAAAGACGTGAACGGGACAAAAGAATGATACCAAGTATCACTTACCGTAAGGGAAATTAAATGATCGGTTCTAGACACCGAATGTAAGTGTGAACACATACCTGGGAGTTGAGTCCTAGCCATCTAATCGTTGGCAGGACCCAATCATGTGCATAGTATGATTAATATGCTTAAAATGTAATGGTATTGGATTGAGCATGTTAAAGAGAGAAACATATGTCTCCAATAATGAAAATCAAGGAACTAGTGTCGGGCCTAGAGGTGTCCTTTGTGCATATCAGCTGCTCAGCCAATGGAGTGGCAAACTTAATCGCGAAGAATGGCGTCAGTGGTTCGATCCTTGGCACTTTTCAGCTTCCAAGAGATTAGTGCAATTGGTTGTTGCGGAGATTTTCTTCTTTTTATTTTCCTTTTTGTTGTTTCTTGTTTTGATTGTTTGTTTTCTTTCTTCTTTCTTTTTTTGCCCTAATTCTCTTTGGCCTTGTACTCTCTCTTTGTATCTACTTTGTTTTTTGTTTTTTTCATGTTACTGCTCGAAAAAAAGGATGTTGGTTTGTGAACATGTTGATGTATGGTGATTATGTTAAACATTGGATTGAGTATGGTTTAGACATTGGAATCTAATCTCCAATATATTGTTGATGGAACAATGTGTAGTATGTATGGTGAATTTGATTAACATACTATGTTTATTGCATGTTCAAACATGTTGATGTTACATAGTAGTTGGATTTGATATATGCTCCAATTGTTGATATGTTGATGTATATGCCTGTTGGATTGATATGCTTGTATAGTTGCATGCTCCAACATGATGTGGCTTCATGCATGATATTATACATATGTGGGTTCACTCTGTTATGTGCAAGGGTTGATCCGCGAAAGAACCACCGGTTTATTGACCGCGATGGTTGTCCCATGGAAGAATCATTGGGTATAATACGCGAGGGTTGTGCCATGTAAATACGAGGGTTGTTCCGTATTAACCCGAAATTGATGAATCGTAAGGGGCTTGAATGCGAGGTTGTTCTGTAAAGGCGAGGTTGTTTTGCTAAAGTGAGATTGTTCCGCATAAACGTGAGGGTTGTCCCGCGTAGACATGAGGGGTTGATCTGCGTAATGGCGAAGGTCATCCTGGTGAGTACGAGGGCTGTACCGTATTGATTTGCCCTACGATTTCATAAGTTGCATGTATGATATGTTTGCAACTTGTATTTGGTTTATTTGATGATAACCATGAGATGCATGCATTGTATAGTAACTGATATAGAGTTATTAGTATGCTTGGTTGATAACATGTTGTATGTTATATGTTGTTTCTCTTCACTGGGCTAGTTAAGCTCATTCCCTTACGATTTCAAGAACTCTGCTCGAAGAGGGTTTAGACGAACCTTGTTGCTAGGGTAAGGATATGGGTGCCCCTATGATTCCCGTTGGACGGGAATTATAATTGTTAATTAAAGAAACACTGTTAAGAATTGTAATAATTTTATGTGTACTTGAATCCTTACTTTAAATTGGGAATGTAATAAAATCCCCTATGTTTCCACATTGATTGTTAATCTCTGATTATGTTATGTGTTATGAGCCATGTGTTGATTCGCCTGATAGGCGATGGCTACATGTAAGTTGTGATTTGAGATGGGATCTGTATTATGGATATGATAATTGTGACGATCAAAGTTGGAAGATCGTAATCCCATTCTCATATTTTGTGGACGAAACTCTACTTAGACATATAGTACAACTTTCGATTTTGGTGATATTTAGAATCATGCTAGGTTCCCTGTGTGAGTGAGTGAGTGGGACCCCTCTTATGGAGGAACAACCATTATGATGAGATTATGGTAGAAAAAAAAAATCTCACATTTTGTGGGCCCGGGGAGCGGGCCGCGACAATTCAGTTGCACCCACACACCCCCGCAAGAAGAGAGGGAAAGAGAGAGCTACAGGCTTACCCTATTTGAAAACTTGTTAAGGGATAGATGTCAGGCAGAGGCTCCATTTAGTTGTTACATAAAGTTAACTAGCTCTTCAATCTACTTCTGCTTAGCAAAGATCCCCGCACCATGAAATAAAAGACAGTAACATTTCCTGCAAAAATGTATAAAATATGAAAACCATGACTTGTTATGGTTGGCTTAAAAATAAAAAACAAAACAGTTAGCATTGTATCTCAAGCAAGAGTGTAGAAAGCACAAAATATAAACAGTTGTCAGTCTCAAATACAACTCATTAGAAAAATTCTAAAAAGAATCCAAAAAAGTGTGACACAACAATGGGAAGTGGTCCACTGGCACCACCAAGCCCATGTAGGGGATGTGGATAAGTGATGAACCAAAAATAAGCTATTTGTCATATCTACCCATCTGACTCAAGTCCATTAGTGATTGTGGTACTTTCATTTCAACAGTGTATTATGGGCTTACATTTGACAGCAAAAAATGGCCAATGAAGGTGAATTCTGGTATTTACTCTTGTTAGGTTATCTATTTCTATCATGTCTCCCTAGACCAACTCATCTCATTATGATGTCCATGATTGTTCTAATGGTGGACATAAAACCATTAATTTGGACCTACAATCTAATTCATCCTCCACATCATACGCAGTTGTTCAATAATCACATTGAATTGAAAAACCTACCCATTTACTACTAGCCTCTTCCATTTGTAGCTGTGAGATCTGTAGGCCACAAGTAGGTAGAAATTAAGGAACTGATTCTTGAAAGCCATGGCAAGCCAGTAATACTCTAATGATTTCACAGTTATAGGGATAGCTTTTAAAAATATTGTTTCTGTCCATTATAACCATGGCTGTAACTGTTATGTTACAGCCAATATACCAATCTAATAGTCCATGCCAACCCAGTCTCAAGAAAAACAAGAAGAATTAAAAGTAGAAATTTTCATTCTTAATGGTATGTAGAATGTTATAAACCCCAAGGTGTTATCTCAATTGGTTTGGGAATAAGATCTCTAGAGGGAGGTCTTGGGTTCAAACCATGGGAGCCCCAACGCGGGTCACTTACTTAGTGTGTGCGGATAGAGGATTTTCACACACCCCGAAGGACTAGTTGGGTGCGACGCCTGGACACCTCCAGATCTAAAAAAAAAATGGTCTGTAGAATGTTATATGTATACACAAACCTTGCAATGTGCATATTGTCATGGATATATAAAATTCCAATGGAAATTAGGGTTCAAAATCCTTAACCACAGAAAGGGTAATGCAGTAAAGATGTAATGATCATTGCAAAAACCACTGTAGAAGCTTGGTCTAAACGTATGGTTATAACTCTATGGACCATTGTCACAAATATACCATTGATATTATTTTCAATTTTTTGTCAACCACTTTGTAATAACCAGACTCCAATCATTGTCATTCATGGGACATTTCCAATTTTCCATATATATAGGCTGTATCAGGAAAAAGAAAATCCAGTACAAAAGATGCAATCAAAGATGAAATTACACCAAGCAGAAGATCCTAACAAAATCCATTTCAGCAGGGAACCTTCTTGATCTGTTTGGATGAAAGGAAAGAAAAGATCTTCCTGTCTGAACATCCTTGTTAAGAAATGGCTGTTTTCATCAATTTATGTAACTTTCATTCCATTTCAAATGCATTGGATCTTTTTTCTTCTTTTTTTTTTTGGAGAGGGGGGGGTAGGAGTGGATGAGGAAACCATTCTTAAACAGACAATGGTAAATCCTATTTTTATTTTTCCTTAAAAATCATAATTTTCCAGTAAAGTACGTTCCTTTCTGACATTCCAAATGACCCTTTGAAAACACAGAGTCCTAAAGAGAAGAGAAATGAAGAAAAACCAGTCACTGACAAATATGAACGCATAGAAATTAGGGGAAAAAAAGAAAAAATAAAAAGAGATATAATTGATTGTTCCTTTTCTATCATTAACAGCAGCAGCTATAGAGAAACTTAAAATAATCCCATTTTTGAAAGTAAATCGAAGATGGGCTTTCTTTTCTCTCTTGTTTCCATTCCTTTATCATTACAATTGAGACCTTAAACAGCCCATGTATAATCGAATGATTACGACTGTAAGGTAAAAGGGGAAAGAAAGCCGCCGAGGGGCGGAGGGGGTGGCCCAGAATATGATTCTGAGGGGTCGATTGCAAAATTGAAATTAAAAAAAAAAAAATTTGACCCCACATATATAGGGAAAAAATTGAATTACGGATGGCATTATATCTTAAAATTTGGAAACAATACAGGATGGAGCTTGTAAACCAAAAATAAAAGATTGCACAAAGAGAGAGACACTTGCCTCGGAAATTGCGTTGACCGGAATGGAAATGATGGAGAATTGCAGAGAAGGACGGATATCGAGATAAAATCCCGGAATCGGCAATGAAGAAGGCGAAAAAGGGTGAGGTTTTGTCGTTTGGTAACGGTGTTGCGAAGAGAACGGCGCCTCGACAAGATAGAGAGGCGGTGAGATGCCGTCTTGTATGGAGACGCCGAAATTCTTTACGTGAGATTTCCCAAAATTCTTAGCTTCACACGCGTAAAACTGTGGCCCCGCTGTAGGCATCTCAGTCTCGTTGATTTGAAATTGTCAAATATCTTGACAGTAACACGACGGAGACTTTCTTACCCCATGTAAGTGTGCTTGCCTCAGCTACCTTTGGATCAGGCGTAAGGAGCGGGTACTTCCTCTCTCTCGCATGATTTTTTTTTCTTTGAAAGGGAGGTTAAAAAATAAATTTAAATAAAATAATTATTAAAAAGTATTAATATGATAAAGTTTAGTCAATATATTTTTTTAACTTAATTTAATTAATGATGATTATATAAAATAAATGTTATTTAAATATTATTATTTATGTGATTTGAATAAAAAGTAAGACTTGCAAAATCTTAAAATGTGTGTTAAAATCTTAAAATATTATTATTTTGTATTTAATTAACAAAATCCATTTACATTCACGCAGGACAGATACAATCAGATACCAACTAATACTTAAAATGTGTCATTCATAATTGTTGATTGAAATGCATTGCATAGGTTGTGAAATTGTGAATTGTCCAAAAAATAGATTTTTGGTAGAATTCCTTGCCTTCCTGACTATTTAGAAGAAAAAAAATTGTTCATTTGAGTAATACTTTATTTGAACATATTATGAGTTTCTACGAAGAGTTTTTTTAAACTATTATAATAGTTTATTATATTATATATTTCACGTCGAATAAATTATGAATTTTCATGAAAAGATGGATTGACATTTTTTTTTTAATATTTAAAAAATATTTTTTATCTTTATCTCACTTCTTACGGTTAGAATGCAACTGCTTCTTTAAAAATATTTATTAAAAATAATCTATAAAAATTTTAAATACTATTATAAGATATATTGTTATTTTTTAATTGATGAATATTATTTAATAATTATATTTCATAAAAACATATTTTTATATTATATGAATTTAACAAAAAATATTAATTCCCATCAAATTATTAATATATCAGGTTACCCTCTTTACCGTTACCAATCAATATTTTTTCCCTTTAAAATAAATTTTAACTTTATCACTCTAATTACCAAACAAGATAAACGTAATCTTATATAAGGGTAATATTTTTAATTACACCCCTTAAATACCCACCCCTTGTTACCTTGAAAATTTACCCCATTCAAACGCAGCCTCAATGTTTAGATTTTCATTACCCTTCATACAAACATATCACAGATGATAATCAGCCATAACCAAGGTAAATCACATGTAATAAATTTGTTGAAAAGTTCTCATATTAAACATATATATATATATATATATATATATATTATAAATTTTATAAAGTAATATTTTGAGATTTTTTAAATTTTGATTTTGAATTTAACTTTTAGTCTTAAAATTGTATATTTACTTTTGAAAAACAGATTCTTTTAATAAAAGTAATTCTTTATGATCTTTATAAATAGAGTTGACTACTTGAGGAAGGATCCTATATTGTTACATAATGATAAGGACAACTTTAAATAATGTAAAATGAACTATGTATGATTGATATCTTTAAAATTTAAATTATTTATTAATTTTTAAATATTAAGATATATAGAGAGATCTCCAGTTTACTAAATAATAAATTAATAAAAAAAACTCATTAAATGAATTATGAGTGAGCAAACATTTGACCCCATCTCATCATCTTGACAAAAAATATAAGAATTCAAACTAAAATGGTTCTATAGACATTAATTAAATAGAAATTGTTGGCTTGAAAATTTTAACTATGTATAAAATGTGGATAGTGGATGAGTACGAACTTGGCAAATGTACCAATTGACTGTCTCTACGAGAGATTTCTCATATATAGCAAAACTTCAATAAATTCAAATGTGGACAATACCTCATTTCACATCACTTAAAAGAACTAAAATTCTTGAAAAGTTAATATGAAAAAGGTGTTAGCATCCATGTGACGACAATGATATGAACACCTACCATCAGTCCAAAAAATAAAATGTAATTTTTTCTATTACATGTGAGTTTATTAAAATTGCGCAACTATTGCATCCATGGTTGGATTGATTAAATGAAAAGAGTGTGATGAACTTTATAAAGTTTTCGAATAAGTATTTTTCATTTGGTTTTATCTAATGATTTTAAAAGTGTTAGACTCAACATGTTTCAAATGACTCTATTTGAAGTCATTTTTATCATTAGAATTATATCGTAGAAACATTTCTAAATAGCATTCTCAAACTAATGTATTACAAATGACTTATAGGACTCTATAAGTACTATGCACAAGTAAAAGCACAAAGAAAAATCAATTAAAAGATATGCATTTAAGATGATCTTATATTTTGTAAGTACTTTACTGTTATTGTTTGTATTTTTATTCTAATTTATCTTAGTTTGACATTTCAAGAATAAAAATATTGACAATTGAGCCATAAGTTAGCCTCTCAAGGAGAGAAAATATGTTGTTGATATTTAAAAAGCTTCATGCGAAACACGATATCAAAGGTTTTTTAAGTTCTCATTCAAACATATCTACGAACTTTCGTATTTACATCCATTCAAACGACTTACGTAGGTTCATCTAAGACAACTTCATTTAAAAAAAAAAAAATAGATCTAATTAGTAACATTAACCCTTTCATTTTAAAAGTTTAAAGTCTATATTTAAAATATCTATTCAAACTCATATATTTAATAAGAATTTATTGATTGTGCTATCGATCATGTGCTAACTATTCAATTTATGCACTAAATATTGAATTAATACACTAGCAATATGGCTTAGTACATGGATCAAAACAGTAGATGAGATTCCTCATTACATTGAAGTACAACTGCTACGCGAGTGTCAAGTGTAATTAAGTACATTTTGACATTTGAAGTGAAGAATTGTCAATTCAATTTATACTTCACTTGATTTATGTCCTAGTTTTGATAATATCATTACATGTTTTATTTATGTGCTAGTAATGTAATTTATGTGCTAATTTTGGATAGTATTGCAAGTCTAGTGCCAGTAAGTAATTTATATACTAATTTTAGATAGCGCTGCAAGCATAGTGTTAATAATAGTTTTTATAATAGCGATTCAAGTTTTGGTAATATACATTGGCCTTAGAGTGTATACATTAGACTTGGGTATACTATCGATTGCATCATGTGATAAGACATGAGAGTGAATGCATTATTTGGAGAGTAGGTGGCGTTAAAAAAATGAAGCTCTAATATGCGCAAGACATGAGAGTGAATGCATTATTTGGAGAGTAGGTGGCGTTAAAAAAATGAAGCTCTAATATGCGCTAGCTCAAGAGGGCTTTTTGGTAAAAAGAATTTAACTAGGGTACAGGACATTCTGGCTAGATCAAAAATTTCAGAGGTACTTTCACATAAAAATACAGTTTTTAAATATTTTTGTGTAAAATCCTTTTATATACTCTCCCTTCTCCAAATACTTGTCTTATTTTAGAAATTTTTTATTTCTTAAGAATAAAATAAATATAACTTTGATTTAATAGAAAAATAAAGGTATAAGACAAGTAATTTAGAACAATTTCAAAATTCATATAAGTATTTTGGAATAAACGAAGTAATATCTTAAATAAAAGGGTTATGATATTTACAGTAACTATTTGTTTTATCTTGGGTGCCCATCTTATCACAGGAATGAAGTGAAATTTCACTTTATCCTTTTAAAATAATGAATGTGTCCCAAATTGGATTACCGATTCATATGATCGATCGGTACACTGGTCTTCTGCTCAACTGTAATTTTTAAGTTTTATAAAACTTCATCTCACGATCAATTTATACAAACAACGTATCCAAATTTATCTACTCTTAATTTTATAAATTTTGAAACTAATTTTAAATGAAAAATATATAATTTTAGAATTAAAAAATATTTTTAAAGAATTTAAGAAAAATAACCATCTCTCTTAATTTTTTAGAGACAAGTTTTAAAGTATATATTTTTTTTTAACTTAAAATCAGTCCCATTTATAAAATTTATAACAGATAAATTTTAATAGTTTATAGAAATCGGTGGAGGCCATGAGATTCCAAATCATAGATCGGTGTATCGACCGTAGGAACAGTGATGCTATTTTCATTTCTGCCCCTTTTTCATCTCCTTCCCTCTTCTCTGTTCACCTTCCCAAACCCAGAACCTGCAACCAACCATCCAATCGCCATTCACCTACAGCAGACATCTTTCTTTCATTCAGGCCCAACTCAACATTCCACCGCCTACTCAAACCCACTTCAACCACCTCTCAAGTCCTCCACCCACCGAGCATCACTCGTCCATCTCCCTCTCGACCAAGCCCAGCCACGTCCAACGCCTTTCTGCCGCTCGCCCAACCTTCTCTACCACGCCTGAACCGTCCTTAGGCCCTTCCACCTGTTTCACTCGCCATTACCCAACGTCCCTACTCCTCTGACCGTTTCCAACTCCCTGCAACAGTCGTGACTGCCACCATTATCTCTCTCCACTCAGAGAAAGCATCTAAGCTTCATCTATGAACTAGATCAACAAATTGAAATGAGTTGAAATGCAGAAGTCAATTTCCCCCTTTTCTGCATAAGTTGGCGAGTACGATCAAGAATTACGATTGACGATCCAACTGCTCCAGACTTGCAGCAGGGATCCTGAAAGCGGGGACACAGGAGCAGCGAAAGTCTCTCTCCCTCGCCGAATTTTGCTGGAGCTAATGGCGAATGTGCAGGACTCCTTTTCGATGTAGAATATCCCTCGAATTCATTAATGGCGCCTCGATGCTCGTTTCTCTTGTGCTTCTTCTTACTTGCTTTGACCTCGAACTGTCTTCTCGCTCTGATCTTTGCCGACTCAATCGAAAGAGAGGGAGAAGACGAAGAGTTCTCAGAGGAATTGCTGCTGAAACCCTTACCAGATCGGAAGGTCTTGGCACACTTCCATTTCGACAGCAGAACTCCTCCCACCAAGCTTTATGGCCGCCATCATCACCTCTTCCCCAAGGCCATTTATCAGCTGGTATGCTCTCCTCCCTCCGAATCATCATCATGTGGGCCCCACATATTGTCATTCAAATCATTCAAATGATCACCTGACTAATCTTTGGGCATGTGCACCTCCATTTCCACACACATTGGATAACACTATTGAGAGTGGCTTTTTTTTTTTTGTGTTGAGAGTGAATTGAACCTAAGATCTCCCGCATCTTAGGCGGATTATTGACCATCAAGCTAACCCTCATGGGTTCGCCCTTCCTTATTTAAACCGCCACTATCTGATTTCGATCAGCAGTGTGCGCCATCCTTGGGTAGATGAGATGTGGAGGGCGTCTTGAACTCCATTAAATTGAGAAGGATGCCCAATCATCTCATCCTTAAACAATGGAGCTACCGATTGGAAGAGTCTAATGAGATATGTGCTTGATCTGAGGAAGTATCCTTTGATCAGTTTAGAATGATCAAAGGTGCGACATTTCACAATAGCATTGGATTGTTAATGATTAATCAAAGAGAAAGGAATCATTGTCATGTCAGTCATTATCCTGTCTTCTGAGTTTCAAATTTTAACTCTAACCTATCAAAAATAAATAATAAATAAAAAATGACGTGTCCATTTGTCCAACATTCCATGACTTATCATGTAATGTCATTTCTTACTCAATGAAATGAAGAAATTATGAGATTGGTGTGTACTTCATTTTCAAAACTAATCTATATGAATCCCAATATGTGCCTTTCCAAAGAAAGCATTCCAATGTACATGCTCTTCATAAATCTGTGAGGGTTGGCTTCACGGTTAAGAACCCCAATAAGCTGTGGGAGGTTTTGGTTTCAGGTCCCACTCTCAACATATAAGGGCCACTCTCCCTAGTTTTACCCGGTGTGTATGGATAGGGAGGTTTGCACATGCCCCAAGGACTTAGTGAGGTGCTTTAAGAGTCCTAGATATCTTGGACTTGAAAAAAAAAATGTACATGTTCTTCATATCAATTCCCATCTTTGCAAAAATCTATTATGTGGTTTGTGTTTCTTCTACATGATTCGTTGTTATCATCATAGCTGCTAATCCAATTCTTCTTCTACGTGACTAGACCAAACTAAGTGTCACAAAAAAATGCACTTCCCTCAGGAGATGCAAGCAGTTGATCTGGCCTCTTCATCAATAGTTTATGATTTGGACCATACAACAAATTGATCCCAGAGTTGGCAAGCTATTTGGTTTATTGGCATTGATTGGAGTTCCACTCTGTACTGTTTAGACAAAAATGTTGTTGGGACCAATGAACATTTAGTTTATAAATTACCACATGATGGGGCATCATGGGTGCACAGGGTGTGAGAATCGAGCATTGCTGGTGTTCCTGTACTGAAAATTAGAAGCTGCATTTATGGTGATTAGGTTATAAGGAATAGTGGTGGCTCAGAAGGCACGGTAAATGGACCCTGTAACCATCTGATTGTTGGTTTTCAAATGACCAGTTAGAATACTTTGTGGTCCAAAAATATTTATATCATGGTCCTCTTGGTTTGTTGTAGATTCCCTACTAGATTCTAGGATCCTAAAAGTTGTATCTTCAGCCTTTTTATTCTTGTTGAATGTGGATGCTTGCTATGTTTTATTTCTTAGCTTTGTGTGTTCCCCAATATGACCCTCCACCATCTGGGAGACTTCTGGGTGTGTGGCATCCCCATCGAGGCTTGTTATCAATAATTCAGATCACCTAGCCATTTATCTTACTTTTTGTAAACTAAAAACCGATGAAGTAATGAAACTATAGATTTTAACTGGCTTCACAATATACAATACTTGTTCACTTTGAATTGATCTTGTCTTCATTTTTTAGAAGGCATGGGTAAATGACGTCTACTCTTGCGTTGACATTTAACAGATATATGTGATAAGGCTTGGACATCCATGATGATGATGGCCACCTTGCACTTCAGATTGTTAGAATCTTATTGATGTAGGTGTGAGTCGGATTTCAACAATTCCCCCCATAGACGAGCCAAGATGATGGATCTAAAGACGTTTCCATCAATAGAGCCGTGCAATGACGCGAACATGAATGGGATTTGCTTAATTACGAGTTGACGAACAAATCTCGCAATGATACAAGCTTCCCAGGAATTCAATTATGCTTATATAGAATTTAGATTAAGGTCTCTTTAATTAAATGATTAGAATGCGAAAGCTGAATTAAACGAGATAAATGAAATTGAAATTAAACTCTTAATCTAAAAAACATAAAGGCATAATTGCATTAAGTTCTATTGGTACTCACTTTGTTTTGAACCACAGTCCGGGGTTTTGGCTCAACGCCACAGGCACTGCCTTGTAACACCCCGCCCTTTTCACTCTAATTTTCAGAGTTTATTTTTTTTTTATATATAATAATCATGTGATCGGAGCGGAGTGTCACGACGCGAGTTAAGTTCGGGTTTCTAAATCCGACCCTTAACTGGCCAAGTCCATGTGCGTATGAACTAAGTCCATAAAATTGATCCGCACATGGTACATATAACTTGCGGAATTAACTTAGTCTAAATATAACTGTGGTTATAATAGAACCTATGACTAATCTAATTTTCCATTCTTAGATAGCAAAGTACATAACTTATTCTCCAAAATTACTAATCAATCTTAACTAATCGTTTAATCAAAACATCCAACATAAAACAAACCGTAGCATCTATCTTAACTACTTATTACAAGCCAACAAATCTAGTTACCAAATCACATTGTCCAAATAATTCAAATAACAAAACCATGAATAGTCCATTCAAAATCATTCAAACTGCCCAAGTTTCCGTGCTTGGTCCTCTTCTCCAACCACGTTCTTTCCTTTCCCTGCATCATCCACTAAGGATATAGATAGGGCGTTAGATCAACGCGCCCAGTAGTGTTTCCGAATAGGGCTACCACATGGTTAGTCAAAATCATGCAAATAATATAATAATAATACATGTGAGACAAAATTCCATAAAAACATGCTAT
The DNA here is from genome assembly GCA_013350335.1 of Chimonanthus salicifolius. Lineage (NCBI taxonomy): Eukaryota > Viridiplantae > Streptophyta > Magnoliopsida > Laurales > Calycanthaceae > Chimonanthus > Chimonanthus salicifolius. The sequence goes on from CM023534.1 coordinate 53,641,302, forward strand.
ATATGAAATGAAAATGTAATGAGTCCCACCCATCACCATTCAACATAGCCATCACTTGACGGGATTCTCATCGTCAAGGTAACCCATAGTGGTCTTTCGGACGCCCCGACGGAGTGTGGCCTCCAGATTCCTCCTGATGGGATTCTCATCATCAGGGTACCCCACAGTGGTCTTTCGGACGCCCCGAAGTAGTGTGGCCTCCGGTTACAACACCATTATCCCATGCCATGCATGAGATGTCTATGCAAACATGTCATTGGTAAATATCATTTCATTCAAATAACTTATTCAAATAAACATAAAACAGCGAATAAGATAGGTGGTTACAACAAGGTAGGAAACCTACTGAAGATTCACTTCAGTACTTGATCTTTCTTTCGCATCACCCGGTCACGACTCGCACGTCGTTCAACTTCCGGTACCTTATCCATATAACAATCAATAAATCATACTATCACTTACTTGTTCGTTCATATCTAAGACCCAACTACATCATGTGAGTCCTTTGATCAATCCCTTCATTTGACTTGTATTCACAGATTTGCCATTGGTATAACTAATGTCTAATCTTGCTCATAATCAAAGTTCATAAAAGTAATCTACCTTAGTGGCTGGTTATTTACTTATCACTAAGTCCAAAGATAAATCCATATGTTTACTTAATCCAACTCATACAACCAAGTCATAATCTCCAACAAAACAATCTATGGGGTTCGGCCATTCATATAGCCGAACCCTATGATCCTCCTACACAATGATCCCATCATTTGTTTACAAGTTAGGCTCTACCATTTAGCCATATTAACTACAAGGTTCAGCCATCCCATGGCCAACCCAAAACAGCAAGTTTATTTCATTTAACATACATAGGAAAACCCATAAATCTTGGTCCATTCATCCCAAAACTAGCCCCATGGGGTTCGGCCATGCACATGGCCGAACCCAATGGTTCTCTTGATCTGATTAATCCCTCAACTTCCCATGATTATTCATGATTTAACATGTTAACCCAATCATGAATTACACATGGTTCAGCCACATAAACATCAACCAAAACAGTAAATTAACCTCACCAAATCATACCAATTACTTACATGGGGTTCGGCCATTCAAGGTGGCCGAACCCAATGTCCAAGTTTTGGTCTTTCATACATGCTTTAGGTGTTATTTAACCATGCAATATCAGTACTATATTGCTGCCCTTAAACCACTTAAAAACCATCTAATTAAATTCATCCAAACAGTCCATAAAGTACATGGTTTCCATGTTTCAACCTTCTTTAATCATGCATTTTAAATCTATTACAACCATCTAACATCAGTCCTAACTTATATGGTTTTAACTTCTAAAAACCATCAAAACTAACCACTTGTTTCCGTGGGGTTCGGCCATGCAAAGTGGCCGAACCCAATGGTCCATTTCCATCTTTTAATCCACTGATTTAGACCACATAAACTTCAGCCTTTTCTGATATCCAAACCCATGTTTTAACCCTCATTAAAACATGTATTTTGAATCTAATAAAATATGTAAAAACAGTCCACAAAATCCATGGTGTTCATGTTTCAAAACATGAAGACCAAGCAATCTCTTGCATGGGGTTCGGCCCTCCATGGTGGCCGAACCCAATGGTTATTTTTACCATTTTAAATCCTCCATTATCAAGGTTAAACACTGGTGTATTCGGCCATGACCATGGCCCAATACATACCCCACTTTATTAATCCAAAAGTCCATGAAACACTTACCAAATTCCAAGCTCTTGTCTTGCCTTTTGATCCTTGCTTCCTTTCCTTCTTATTTCCTTCCTTCTTTCTTAATTCCTTGCTGGTTTAAGCTTGAATAATTGATGCCAAAAACCTCTGCTGTTCCACTTAAGCAAATGAATTGGAGAGAGGGAGAGAGAGATGGAGAATCTTGGCTTTTCAATGGTGAAAAATGGCCAACATGGTGTTTGTTTCCTTTAATAATTCAGCCCCCAAAACCCCTCCACTCCCTCATCAATTCTTGCCTAAACCAATGGGACACTTGCTGCCAACAAATGCACCCATTGGCATTCCAACGTTGAAGGCTTGGGGTTTCCAAATGGGATAGAAACCCCCCATATTCCCATTTAATGTTTTGCATGAAACTCACCATAACAAGTCCCCAATGTGTGGGACTTGTTTTGGTTTGTTTGAGATTACCACACCTCCTCATATTCCACTTAACTCATTGAATTTACAGCCCATTTGACTTCCATTTTGACTCACCCAACTCACATGTCCAACTCAGCATACTTAATGCATTTCATTTAATGCACTTGAGTTGACTCACTACTTGATTTAATTCCAACTCACCTCAGTCCCACTCAACTGATTTAACTCATATTTTAGCTCCCTTGAGGGTCCACACGGTCAACCATAGTCAACTCGACCCGTTGGGTCCACTTTTAGCTCCTTGACCCGTTTTTGACTCCATGACCCAATTATGGTATTTTGGTCATTTGTAATTGGTTTTTACATATGGATCAAGCCTACCCATTTTTTTCTCCACTTGATTTCCAATCAAATTAGCTTAACCCCATTTAATTTGAGCTTACTCAATGGTCAAATCATCCATTTTGACTTATTGGGTCCAATTGGGCCCTTTGACCCATTTAGCCATTTTCGACCCAATTGATGTTCATTATCTATCCAATCAAACCTGACATTTATAATGTGCTCATATCATCTTAATTTGAGCAATGGACCCCACCATTTCCTTACTTAACATCACAAAATAATTAATTTAACACATCAGGGGCATTTTCGTAATTTATCCACTTCATTGAGAAATTACCCATCCAATCAAACTTGACATTCATAATGTGCTCATATGATCTTAATTTGAGCAATGGGCCCCACTATTTCCTTATTTACAATCACATTTATTGAATTCACCAATCCAGGGGCATTTTCGTAATTATTCCAACCATTGAGAATTCTTTGACCCAATTAACTATTTTGACCTAATTTGATGTACATTACCCATCCATTATAATTTGACCCTTATAATATGTTCATAGGATCTTAATTTGAACAATGGGCCCCACTATTTTCTCATTTAACATCATAATTAATAAATTTACCAATCCAGGGGCATTTTCGTAAATATTCATCTTATTGAGAAATCGGGGTGTTACATGCCTAGTGTGCACAAGATGAACTCCAATAAGTCTTTTCTCCAAAAAAATTAACTAAATTCTATTTAGATTCGAAAATGCTACAAGTATTTATAGAAAAGAAAATACAAAAGACCAACAAATCCCTGCCCATCGTCGACCACACCATGTGGGATTTCTTGGGATTATTTTTCTCTAAAAACCTATGAAAAGGACAAGAATTTGCAAGGATTGACTGCCTAATTTGGGATCAATCATTGTCTACAAAATTCGACCAATAGAAACACACTATCTCGCCAACAAAGCACAATGGAAGGCTGAGATTTATTCTAAAGAAACACAACTAAAGAAAGGAAGCAAATCCTATCCTACAATGTTGCATTTGCCCATGTGGAGCCTCATCTCTTGCAATCTCCTGCAATATGCACCTGTACACCTGTTATGCATGGGGGTTTGTACCAATTGCAAGTTCCTACTTCTCTCCTTGCTTACTCTCCATTCTATCTTGGGACTGTGCATTATGGAACGACCATGTGTCATTAGGAGAGAAGCGTTTAAGGGTTTGGGCGAATTTGGGCTTTGTGGAGTTCTCTGGAGTTGGGTCTGGCCTGTTATGAATGGACTTGACCTTAGCAGGCTTGATTGGGTCATTAGGCTCAGATTATGAGAATGGTCTAGATAATTAGCCGGAGTCCAGTGATGGTTTCCTTGGGCAATTTGGCCCATGAAAGCCAAGCCAATTTCTCCATGTGATCAAGGTCCATAGAAGAGTCCACCAATGTGAATCATTGGACCATTGGGCCTGATGCCCTCATCACTTATTAATGCCATTTTTTTTAGATATGAAAATTTCGTGTGATTGTTGTTGGTGGCTTAATCAACCTTCATTGTCATCAACATTGGCTATATGTTTGGCAAGACAGATGAATTGGCTAAGAAAGGTGTATCCAGACCCCAAAGTATCATTGGCAATCTAGACTACTGCAGGGCCTGATTAGTTTGTAATATCTGGTATTGTTCAGTTTGGGTTCAGTCCTGTCTGCTGTTATTTGAGCTTTTGTTTTTCTTCTCTGGCCTCTCCTGGCCCTTCTTGTATACTTGACCCTGGTTGCTTTTTGCCTTTAGGTTTTTTTTTTTGTATCATTTCTCTCCAGTCGTGAACTACTACCATAAAAAATAGCTAGGTGTGGGATGAATCTGCTTAGATGAATCCAACACCTGATTGAGCATGTACACCTGTTACTAGGTGATGAGCAGTCATTATAAATGATTTTTTCAAGCATTCACACCAATCATTAGGTATATGCCAGAAGGGTAACCTCGCCTTTTTTTTCACTTAGCACGGATGTGTTCTTGTTAATTATAAAGTTCCTGACATGAATAACATGAATGTCGAAAAACTTGGTGGTTTTGTTGTAACAATGTCCAAATTGCTGGCTTTGGTGCCTTTTATATAAAAGATAATGCTTGGACACAGTTTATATCAGTATTTCATTATTGTAGCATTACCCCATTATACAGGGCTGGTTGATATAATTTCCATTCTATTCTCGTCATCAAAGCCTTATACATTATACTGCCTTGGTGCAGCCATTTGAAGATATCCATTTAATGTGTTATGATGCCAAATAGGTCCATAAATTTCGAGTTAGGGAAATGGAGTTGTCATTCACACAAGGTCGATGGAACTATGAACGCTGGGGCGGATTTGATTCCATGTCTGGCAGCAACACCAAACCCCCTGGAGTGGAGCTTTGGGCGATATTTGATGTCCCACTTGATGAGGTTGATGCAAGATGGAAGAATTTAACTCATGCCCTTTCAGGTCTTTTCTGTGCTTCAATTAATTTCATGGAGTCTTCTACTGCTTACTCTGCTCCTGCTTGGGGTTTCCGTTCTCACTCAGGCAGTTTAAGATATGGTGCTTTGCCCCGGGAAGCTGTTTGCACTGAGAATCTCACTCCATGGCTGAAGCTGCTCCCTTGTCGAGACAAAGCTGGGCTTGCAGCATTAATGGACAGACCATCTATCTATAAAGGATTCTATCATTCTCAAAGGTTGCGATTGAATTCAACTGAATTTAGTTCAGAAGAGGGTGAGGGAACTGGTATAGTACTTGAACAGACACTGACTGTGGTGCTCCAACCCAGTGCCCGAAGAACTAGTTTAGTTTTATCTAGTGAGAGATCATTTCAACCAAGTTGGTCTATGGATTTGCTGTTTGGAAAGAAGGTGACTGGTCGTTGTGTCCTTGCGAAATCCAGTAGTGTATTTCTAGAGCTAGAGAGGGATTTAGTTGCTGCTATAGACAAGTTTGGCATGAAGAAGAGAATAGTGCAAGCTGATGGGATGGTTTCTGAAGATTCTTGGAATAATACAAGTTTTGAGTTGTCTGTTATACCAGACAAGACAATTAGAGAACTAACTTGGTTGCATGGTCAGAGCTCCTCCATTTTGTATGAATTCTCGGTTGGAAAATGCAGTGTGCCTCTTGATGTAGGCATTACATGGAAGGTTCCTTTGGTTTGGTCATGCCGTCAAGCACCATTCCATGTGAGCAGGTTTTTAATGGGAAGTGGGAATGAAAGGGGTTCAATTGCTATTTCTTTGAAGGCTACACAGTCCAATGAAGGGTTTTTCAATGAAGCGACATCTTTATTATCAAGAGGGGATGATTGCAAAGTACGGGTTGTTGTTTTTCAAGTTGTGCCGTGGTATGTTAAAGTTTACTACCACACATTACAAATTTTCATCGATGGAGAACCCCATCTCACCACAAACGTCATTGACAAGTTGCATGTGTCACCTTCAGAAGACAAGGTGTCCCCTGGGATGCTGGAAATGGTGCTTACATTTCCTTGTGGAATGCAGTCAGCTGCATTATCTGTAGATTTTGATAAGGTATGCACACCAGCCTTTTGATTAGACAATTTTCTTATCCGTACTCTCTCTAATTTGTCATGCATCTCTGTTTGTACTCTCTCCTTGTGTGTGTGTGTGCATGCATGCGGTGTATAATACTATAATGTGACTTGAACACACAACATTCAACTTTGCACATTAAGTACCCTAAACCCAACACAACATTTAAGTTTGCACATCCCTAAACCCAAAATAATTGTTGAACTAACTCTTCGCTTGGTGTAGTTAATCAGTGGTAGTTACTTTCTTCTAAAAAGAAGAAGAAAAGAAAATGTTAATCTGCAGCACTTTTCCTTGTTTACAATAAGTTATATGGTTGAAGATCAGAGAAGAAAAAAAGTTATAGCCAGTTAAATGTTATGCCAAACAAAGATATTCATACTATCATTGAACCTTGAGTTTGTAGATGTTTGCTCATGCATCATTGATCTTGTTGGTTTTACTGAGGATGGACCATTCCTTAAATGCCCTCTATTGGGAAATGGCAACCATTCCTTGTTTGGCAATATCAACCTTGAGCATCTTACATAGTTGCATTTCTCAACTCTCGTTTGTAGGCTGACATTGAAGTGTCAAAGTCAATGTCTTAAAAATTGAACCTTGGCTGAGCTGTTTCAAGAGATGATGATGCATGACATGCTTTGATTCCAAATATGACGTAGGACAAGTCAAAATATTGGAAACTTTAGATCTAAATAATAGATGGATGCCTATATGAGAATGCACGTGTGTTTGGTGAATCCTAAAATGATATGTAACCTATATCCATGACGGATTTGTTGATACTTTCAATGATAACAAAACCATTGTTGTACTGTGCTAATCACTCTATGAGCATTGGTCTTATTAGTACAAGTTCAAGATTAGTCTCTAGGACATTGAGGAGACATGTATTGGATTTCTTACCCTTCAAATTGGAGATTGATGATGATACTTATTCAAGCATGTGAAAGCTATTCATTGAAAATCAAAAGGCTTGTGAAGATGGAGATGACCTCAAGACTTGAAGCTTTGAACACCAATCTATGAAGACATTACAGTTAAAGTCTTAGATGATAGGTTTTTGGGTTTTGGGTGTTACGACTTTATTGTAAAGTTACTAAATTGCATGAACACCATGGCTCGAACCTGTGGTTGGACTCTTGGACCTTGAGACTTATGCTGACAACATCTTTATAGGTTCCTAGATTATTGGCCAAGTCCCCAAAGACTCATTTGATATTTTCTTGGACTTAGAGAGACTCAAATGGTGCAAATATAAGAAGCATAGCTTTTTAGTCGTTACAGACATCGATCTAATGGTCGACTCACTTCAACTATAATTTAGAGATATCTCTGGATTAGTGAGTTGAATGACACGTCGATTGATAAAGTGAGTCGCTACAGTTATCAACCTACATGTTGACTGATCTGTGTCCAAATTATTTTAAAGTCTCTAGAAAGGTGAGTTGTTTCAGACGACGATATCATGGTTGACTCACTTTTTGTGCCAAAGTTCAAAATGTCAAGTCAATCGTCATATCAATCGATGTACATATCGACTAATTGCAGCAACGATTATATTTTCAAAAGCATTAATTGCTTTCCAACGGCTGTTTCTTGGGCATTAATTGCCCCTCACAGCTATGAGCTAAACTCTTATAAATTGTAGCCTTAGTGCACCAAAAAAACTCACTTAAACTCCTATAAATTGTAGCCTTGGTGCACAAAAACAAGCTCACTTACACTCTTGATCACTTGAATCTCTTGAACAATAGTTTGATTTCTCAATCAATGTTGTCAAACTCGAATTGTATCGTGAATCGGTTCAGGGGTGTGAATCGTGAAAAAAAATTGTAGAATCGTAAGATTCATAATGTTTTTCCTAAAGTTATTATTTATACTATAATTACATAGAACATGATGACACATAAGTATTTTGATTCACCATCCACAAAAAAAAGGACCAAATATATATATATATATATATATATATATATATATATATATTGATAAATTTAAGAAATCAACAAATAAATCAAATAATTTTGTTTTAAAAAATAAAATATATTTTTTATTTTTTTATTTTTTTAAAAAATAGATACAAAAATTTGAAAAGAAAATAAATAAATAAAAGAGAGCTTTTTTAATAAAAACAGAAAAAAGATATTAGAAATAATAATCTAAAAACAATATCCCCCAAAAAAATCAACAAACAAATTAAATACGTTTTAATAAATTTTATTAGCATTCATCAAACAGTATAAAAAAATCCTCATTGGAAGACTAAAGAGGGCCTTGCTCTTGAAAGAAGACTAAAGAAGAAACCTTCTCTTCCCTTGCATGTCTTTGAGTGTCTTTGTTTTGTTCACCAATTTTCTGGTGATAAACTGTCTCCCCGAGCCGTGAGATGTGTCTTTTTGGGATACTCTCCCTTTCATAAAGGCTACAAGTGCTTTGATCCCCTCATTGGTAAGACATATGTATCCATGGATTCACATTTTTTGAGAAAATTCCTTACTTTTGTTCAGATTCCTCTCATTCTTCTATTGTTCTTCCTCTTCTCCCTACAAATATTGGTCCTTCGAGTTCGACCAAGCTCCTTTTGGTGTATCACCGTAGGCAACCCACGCCTTTAACTGCAGTTGACCCCCCTCAATCATCTGCCAGTGGCCCAGATCAGTCCACCACTGACCCTGATCTTCCCATTGCTTTTTGGAAAAGTAAGCATGCTTGTACTGGTCATCCCATTGAGCGTTTTGTGTCCTATCATACTGTTTCTTCTTCCTATCACAGTTTTCTTACAGCCTTGGACAACATTAAGATTCCAAAGAGGATTGACACTGCTCTTGGTGATCCCCCCTGAAAAGCCGCAATTGAAGAGGAATTGGCAACCCTTGAGAAAATACCTAGGAGATGGTTCCTCTTCCTTCAGGAAAGACTCCAGTTGGGTGCAAGTGAGTCTTTGCTTTGAAACATCATCCTGACGGGTCCATTGTCAGATATAAGGCTCATTTTGGTTGCTAAAGGCTTTATACAGACATATGGGGTTGATTATCAGGAAACCTTCTCTCATGTCGCCAAGATTACCTCTGTTCGAGTATTGGTTTCTATTGCTACCACTCGTGACTGACCCCTTCATCAATTGGATGTGAAAAGGTTTACATGGTGATCTACATGAAGAAGTTTACATGCTTCCCCCTCCTGGGTTTGTCAGACAGGGGGAAAGACATTCTGTATGCAGACTCAAGAAGGCTATCTATGGCCTCAAGCAATCTCCACGGGCTTGGTTTGATAAATTCATCAGCGCTTTGTTGCCGTATGGGTTTTCTCGGTGTCAGACAGATCATTCTGTGTTTTTCTATAGTGTCAACTCAGTGGTGATGATTCTTGTGGTATATGTTAACGATATTGTCCTTATTGGCAATAATGATGCCGCCATTTTTGCATTCAAAGCCTATCTACAACGCACCTTTAATATTAAAGGTATAGTTTTATTCCACTACTTTCTTGGGATTGAGGTAGCTTGTTCCCTTACAGGACTTCCTCTTTCTCAACGAAAGTATGTTCTCGATCTATTATAGGATGTCGAATACTCTGGATGTAAGCTTGTTGACACTCCTTAGGATGTTAACACAAAGCTATCTGCTTCAAATGGGACTCTTCTTGATGATCTTGCCTTCTATCAGAGATTAGTCGGGAAACTGATTTATCTTTACCATCACTCGGCTAGATTTATCATATGCTGTTGGTGTAGTCAATCAATTCATGCATGCCCCTCGTGATACTCATCTCCATGCTGTCTGTCGTATTCTTCGGTATCTTAAGGCTCATCTTGGACGAGGGTTGTTTTATTCACGACAATCTCACTTACCAGTTCGTGGCTATTCAGATTCTGATTGGGCCGGATCTCCTAATGGCCGACGCTCTACCTCCGGATACTTTGTCTTCTTGGGATCCCACTTAGTTTCCTAGGGAGCAAGAAGTAGAACGATTTAACTCGGTCTAATGCTGAGCTAGATATCGTGTCATGGTTGATATTGCATCTGAGTTTCTTTGGCTTCGACAATTCCTCTTTGATTGAGGTTTTGCCTCTGCGATCCGTTTATCATATTTTGTGACAATCATGCTGCCATCAACATAGCTTCAAAATTTGTCTTTCATGAACGGACTAAGCATATTGAAATCGATCCTTGCTTCCTTCGACAACACATTTTTGAAGGTCGGATCTTCACTCCTTATCTCAAATTCAAGGACCAACTTGCAGATATGCTTACCAAGGTCGTTTCATGTACCCAACTCGATCATGCTTTATGCAAGCAGGGCTTACATAACATCTTCGAACCAGCTTGAGGAGTGTTGTGGGACCTACTATAGGACAATTGATAATGTGGGACCCACCTCTGGACATAGTTGACCAGAATAATCCTATTATGGAAAGTCAACTTAGTGATATATTGTAATTGATGTTACTAATCATTCTTTTATTTTCTTTCTATGTTTAGCTACCGTGATTGGCTTCTTGTGCATTATATATACTTGTAATCTCTTTTCATTTAGAAAATACAATATATTCAAAGAGAGTGATTCCTCTCTCCCAATCCTTTCTTCTCTTTTCATTATTTTCCCCTTTTTCCAATATTATTTTCAACAAGTTCCTCCAAGGGTTCAAACCTTTGTTTAGTGTGCTCTCAAAAAGAAAATACTTTTCAGAATGGAACTAAGCAGGAGGGGTGTTGTGATCTCTAGTGAGGACTTGATTGCATGCTTTGTGGTAGTCAGGAGGAGAACACTGGCCATTTGGTTGTGAATTGTCCAACGGTAAGATGTATGTGGAATGGTTTTGCTAAGCTGATGGGTGCCTCGTGGGTCCTTGATAGGTCATTCGAAAGGATTATTGATAGTTGGGCAATTTTTGATCTTGGATCCAAGATGAAGGCTGCTTGGAATACTATTCCAATGACTGGAAGCTGTAGAATTTTGAAGAACAAAGTCTTCGAGGAGAGTGAGATCTTCTTAAAGGCAAAATGGAGACTATGTACTTGGCTCTTGTCAAGCAAGGTCTTGAAGAGTTTCAAAGTGACGGACCTATACAATTCATGGAAAGGATGCATGAGTGGTGGACCAAGAAAGGCAAGGATTAGTGTGAAATGGTCTACTCCTCTGCCAGTAGTTCTCAAATTCAATGTGGATGAGGCAGCAAGAGGTAAATTTAGACTAACAGGGATTGGTGGGGTTCTACAAAATTTGAAGGGGATATCTTTTTTGTTTTTTCAGAATTTGTAGTTGTGAAAGATTCAATATGAGGCAGAATTGTTGGGGGTTAGGAAGGCTCTGGCATTGTGGGCTTCTGTGGGTCACGGGAAACTCATTATTGAGGGGGATTTGGTGAATGTGATTAAGTGGGTAATGGGACTACAGTGGCCTCCCTAGAAATTGATACCAGTTGTTAGGGAGATTAAGGAATTGTGTCTAGGTAATGAGATTTTGTTTCGGCACGCAAGGAGATCTACCAATGGTGTTGCGGACTTCTTTGCAAAGCTTGGAGCGGAGTCACTTATGGAGGGAACTTTTTCTCTTAATTTTGTGGAATAAGGAAATTTTTGTTTGGTATCTCTTGTTGGAGTTATTTTTGTATTGTACCATTTTGTACTTATAGGTATTATTGTGTTTTCTTTTCTTTGGGTTTAAGGATCTTAGACCCTCTCTTGTACTTGTTTTGGTTTTTTATAATTTAATAAAATTCTTTTGTTACTGTTAAAAAAAAAGGTTTTGTCATAGCTGCACTCGCAATGATCTTAGCATGTTTTGTCAAATAAACAAAATATAGGCTATAAAAAGATCTTACTTAAAAAAATTGTAAAATTGACCTTTACATCACATTAGTGCTTGAAAGAACTAATTACATTTAATAAAAGAGAAATAATTTTGTGAGTAAAATGTTTCATGCAGAAGAATCATAAAACCAATGTAGAACTATGACTGGGATACTGTATCCATGTTTTGTCTCTTGTATTTTGAAAAATGGGGTGTTTTACTTCTGTTCAGGTATTGTGTCCAAACCCCAAGTCATATCTGAGCAACATGATTCAACATGCCATCATTAATTTATGAAAATACTTAAAAAGGAAGCGACTGAAAAATATAGATTCTTATGTAAGATTTTATACCCTGTAGAACTTTTATTTGATCATGTTGTTAAATTGAAATGACATGAGTGACATAAAATACCAATAAATAATTGAATGACATAAATGACACTCATTCCTCATTTTACCTGAATGGCAATATTGTTGCAGGGTTTTCTTCACATAGATGAGTATCCTCCAGATGCCAATCAAGGATTTGACATTCCATCTGCTGTAATTAGTTTTCCAGATTTCCAAGCAAGTACAGGTTTCCTCCAGGAGAACTCAAGCAAGTCAAGATTATTATTTAAGTTACAGGTATGATTTCTGGAGAATTCATTTCAAGTGCATGACTTCTCTCTCTCTCTCTCTCTCTCTGAAACTTTGAAACTTCTTCACAGGAAAAGAAACCTGTGCAGTCCTATACAGAAGTATTGCTTGTGCCTTTGACTACTCCTGATTTTAGCATGCCTTATAATGTAATTACATTTACATGCACTGTGTTGGCTTTATATTTTGGGTCACTTCTCAACATTTTGAGGAGACGGGTTGGTGAGGAAGAAAGATTCTTAAAGAGTGAAGGTATCTTTATTCTTCTTTATCTTTTTTTCTGATCCACTTTTTATATTATTATTATTTTTTGGAGTTGTGAAGTGAAAATATATCTCATTTTTTATACTATTACAATTAATGATATATAGTTCAATAGAATTATTGGGACTTCTTTTTGAGATATAATAGAATTATCGAGACTGTCAAAAGATGCAAAATCGTTCCCTTCTCAGAAAAGGGCTCAAATTCATCCCAATTTAATTTAAATCTTCCTTCCTTTTCAGACTGCTGCTTATTGTCCTAATGTGTAGTTCTTTGTTTTGATTTCTAATTATAACTTAATGAAATTTTACATTTTTGGCCTTCAAGTTCTGTTTACTTGCAAGGGAAGGGAAAAGGGGGAAAATATTCTTGTATTAACCTTGTCTTTGGGAATTTTTGTTTGAAAAAAAAACTACCATATGAGTCTATAAGAATGAGGAGAGCATCATAAATGATTAGATTAAGCCAATTGAAGACCATTTTTGTCTTTCAACAGGTTGACAATCAACTCATTCATCACATGATTTGTCATAATTAGAACTTTATCCAAACCATCAGTCCTAGTATTCAAGCCATATATTTCATATTAGATTAAACCGATTGAAGACCATTTTTGTCTTTCAACAGGTTGACAATCAACTCATTTCATCACATCATTTGTCATAATTAGAACTTTATCCAAACCATCGGTCCTAGTATTCAAGCTATATATTGCTTATTTGTGTGAATCTCAAAGTATCTTTTTAGTTTACAACTGAAGAGCCCTGAAATAGGATTGGTAGCTCTTTGCCAAGTCTGAAACATAATTTTAGAAAGAAACAAGTATGCATAGGGATCAAATTATTCAGTCATAGCACACTCAATGTGGGGTGATATTTAAGTACATCCAGGTGTAAAACCATAAAAGTGCACCCTTGCTTTTCTGCCAATAGATTAACACAAGTTATACAAGTAGATGCCGTAGTTTAAGGCAGTTCACAAGTGTAGGAATGATATAAGCTTTGGTTCCCAATCTCGGTTGTCAACAGAAACCAGTGAAACTGTCAACTAAACTGCCTTCTAAGAGCGTGAGTACACTGAAGCCTAAGGTGCCCTCTTCAATGGGACCCAATGTAAATGAATACATACAAATCTAGAAAAGAGTGAGATCTATGTGACAAGCTATGATGATTTGAGTGGATAACTTTTAATTTGATCCAATCACCATCACTGTTGAATTAGTGTCGTTTGAATTGGTACGCCTGTTTAAGTTAGTGCATTCAGTTTGAGTGACATCACAAAGCTTGATAGTCCTTGTGGCATGAGGTGAGAGAGGGAACTTAAAATGGGTTCTACTTGCATAATTTTTGTGATCCATTTCTTCTGGGATCCACCACCCACCATGAATTATAAGGCCCAAGTAAATATTCATATCATGGTTGTTAAAATCTTACGATACACGATTCGTATCTTACGATTCATACGATATGTTAAGAGGAACGATTCGTCTATCAACAAATCTTACGATTCGTATAAATAATAGAATTATGGGGCTATTAGGAGTGTGAAAGTATGAAACATTTCATTTTAATGGTTTTTAAGGCTCGAGTTAATGATCTTTCGATTTTTTGAAGGTTTTTTATTTCATTATTGACTTTTCACAGTATAGTTGGATTATATATTGGTCTTATACTTTTGGGAGTTGGAGCATTGAAATTTGAGTTCTAATGAACTAATTGTATAGAATTCACTTAATATTGAAAGAAAGTTGGAGAATTGCTATTGTTATTATATTTTAGACATATTTTACGTTATTTCATATATTAAATATTTTTTAGGGAAAACACTTATGAATCTTACGATTCTACGATTTACGATACACGATTTGCGATTTAAGATGTATTAACGATTTACGACACGATTCGATTTTCACAACATTGATCCATATAACATTAACTCACCATGGGATTCATAGCTCATTCAAATTAATACATTATCTACCATTAAGGTTGTTAACCCTCAAAATCATTTTGGATAGTGATGAATTCAGCTAATCTTTTACAAGGTTCTAATACATGGTGAGATATTTTATTCCCATTGAGTTTATGAGTTTGTACATCTGTATGTAGCCTCTAAGTAAGCATGAAAATTGCACCATATGCATATAACATTACATCAAGAAAGAATATACATAAGTAGCATTTTCTATTTTTGAGGAGTTCTATCTGCTTTCTGTGTCTGTACTCTCTTTTTTATTATATTTTTCTTGGTTACTGCTCAAAAAAAGAGAGTTCTATCTGCTGTTTACTCCCTAATGCAATGAAAATTTGTATCGAGGTTTTAGGGTGTAATTTTACTCATTTACACCTGGGTGCATAGTAACATCATCCCTCAATTTGGTACCGTTTAAGCAAAATAGGTGAAGTCCTTGTCTAAAATCTTTCTTATTGCAGATTGTCATTTTCTTTTTATTCTTATTGATCAATAACAAAAGGTAACTAACTCTTTTTAATAAAAATAAGATATGCAGAATAGGAGGAGGCAGGTTGGTGAAACTTTAGTGATGTCACTGGTTAGGAGGTTTTCTGCAGCTTGGGTTAAGTGGGAAGGCAATTACATCTTAAGACGTGTTCATTTTGTTATAGGGGTAGGGTACCCAACTTTAGACCACAATGAAATAATAGACCCAACAGGGTGACACCCAGAATCGGTAGAAGCCAAACAGGAAGCTAACACACAACCTGATGTAGGATAGGGTATAGGGTGACCCTAAATATAATATGTTAAATGAGTCAAATGGGCACATGGGTGAATACATTGAAAACGTAAGAAACAAAAGGGATACGGAAGGAAACAAAAATGGGGATAAGGATGGAATAAAAAAATAGGATACGAAAGGAAGGAAGGTTATGGAATAAAAAAATAGGATACGAATGGAAGGAAGGTTCTGTAGGACAGTGGAGCGAAAGATTGGATCTGGCGAAGGCTTGGGGGTTCCGGAAAGGCTGGCGATGGGGACAGAGGGTATATGGCTGGCTGTGGAAAGGGGAAAAGTGTGTATAGCTGGCTGCAGAAAGGAAAAAAGGGATTTGGGCAAGAGGTGACACCAATGGAGGGGTTTTGAAGGGATGGCGACAACAATGGGGGATTGGAGAAGGGGAGGTGGCAACCAAGGGGCTGGGAAACAGCGCACGGCAGCAGCAATGGCCTCTTTGGAGAGGGGCGATGACTGTTTGGGTTAGGAAAGGGTCCAAAGGGGCTTGGGATTATGGGTGATGGGTGTGGGATGGTTTCGATTTGGATTCAGGTAACCAAAAAAGGAAAAAAAAGAGAAATGAAGAGAGAAGAGAAGAGATTAGAGATAGAAGAGGATGGATAATACCTGGAGATGGAAGAATGGTAGTCTCACTCTAGGCCTCACGCCAAAGGAATCGTTCCCAAGTTATTTTCGTCGCACAAACAGCGGAAGAAAACTTCAATTTCATTCATCAACTAATTGCCCTAAAGAGGCTTACAATGTATTTATAATAAACACACCAACAAAATGATGAAAATACTCCTAAATGTAAATAAAACAAAATACCCTCAAATAAATAAATAAAATACATCAAACCAAATAAGTAATAAAAATAAAATTGATGAATCATATGCTCCAAAATGCTCCGCATCACAACCCTTTGGTGAAATAAGTCTGATTTAGACTAGATTGATTGATTGAATCAAACACTAATTAAATCAAACCAAATCCAATAATTTGCGGCTGAATGTAAGACGATTAATGGACTGAAGGCTGCTGTTCACGCTGACTAAAACCAGTCCCTAATGAGCTGTATTTGGGTGCCTTACACGGCCCAAATTATGGTTGTACTCGGCCCACTTGCTGTCCCAAAATCTGAGTGTAAACCCAGTCTTTAACTGAACGAATTGGACTGCCATAAACCAGCCCGTTTGCTGGTTGGACTGAATTGTTATGTTGTCCCAAGCAGCAACTAAACTCGGTCCTTTTGATGGCCCAAAACTCAGTCATGTTGGGCTGAGTTGGATCGAATTAGAGACCTTAAACACAGCCGAAGCACATACTAAATGGATGGCCGATTGGACTTAGCAATACCCTTGCTTAAGTTCCTATGAAATCAAATAAACTTGCACTTGAATTCAATCAATGCAATCAAACAAATCTAGTCAAAGAAAGGGAACTTACTTGAACACATGAGGAGAATGAACTTAACTCCAATTGCAAGATAAATCAAGCTTCACTAAGCTTACTCAAACTTGACCCTTTTAGTATAAAAATTGTATTCAAAACTCCATATATTGCCTCCTCAAATTCGGTCAAGCATGCATGTATTTATAGCTTCCTAAACTCAAAAAACCTAACCCTAACTTAACTCACTCTTAACTCTAATTACAATCTAGTTACCAATAAAAAAAAGAGAACAAAAACAAGTATCCAATGACAGCTCATTGGTGAGTTGGCTGTCCCATGACTTCAGACGTCTTTGATATTCAAATCCAGAGTTGCTTGCTCAAGGAAGTGAGTGAGTCGGTTGGAGAAGAGTAGTCCCAATCCGAGTGGAGTTGATGAGTCCACTCAGTTTTGGAGTAGTCTTGCACACGGTCTTAAGCCTTGCTGAGTTGGCTGGCAAGTTGGATGCCTCTTGACACATCCGAGGGCTGAGTTGGCTTATTGATGGGTCCATGTGGGTCCCAACATCATTTTTGGGGTCCACATGCGATAAGCCCGAAAACCGGTAGCTCTCATTAACTATTTTCCCCTTGACCTTGTGACTGTAGAAATTGTCGTAATAATCCACTGCAGAACACAATCTCGTTCTCTACTGAATCCTCGGTGATGCCCACATAAAAAATGCTCACCAGGTCAAAAATGTTTGTGTTGACAAATTCAAGCAAGGGACTCGTTACATTGTTGGTCATGGCAATAGAGTCCGGTTTTGAAAAGATCTTTGGTGTGATTCTCTCCCCTTCGCTGCTCGATTTTCTTCTCTCTTTTTATTTTCCCCCCTCTCCTAATGCTCTCATGATGGATTTCTTTCGTTTACTGGTGATTAAGTGGTGTGGATGTCTGCTTTTGCCAAAACCTTTCTGACCAAGAGACAAATGCTTTTTCTTTTCTTCTCTAGCTTATGGACTCCCGCATTTGGTGACCTGATCCTTTTGGCATTTTTTTTGGTGATCTTACTTTGTTTGGTCCAATTAGTGTGTCTCTATACCCTTGGTTACCCCCTTATTTGGTCCTCCAAAGTGTCACCACGAGCCATTAGTTTCCTTTTGGACCATTGGTCTTGGGAGGATTATGACCCAAGATAACATCCGTAAGAGGGGAAGAACCATGGTTAGTGCTTTCCCCTTCTATCTCCGGGCTGCGGAAAATGTTAATCACCTCCTCATCCACTGTTCTCTCTTGTTCAGTCTGGAGCTCTACTTTGAGGCTTTTTGATGTCAAGTGGTCGATGCCTCATATTGTTGCTCAACTCTTATATGCTTGGATGGTTGCAAAAGTTTCCTCTAGATTCTCAGTATTGTGGCGCTTAGCCTTTTAGACACTATCTGGAGTCTTTAGTGGGAGCGCAATAACAAAAGGTGTTTTGGAATTGGGCGGAGAGTCCTAATGAGATCAATAGTCAGATTAGATTAAGGACAATTGTGTAGCTTGGGCTTAATACCTGAAAGAGTTCCAGGATTTTTTTTTTTTTTTTTTGATTTCAGGCATTTCCAGAGCCTAGAAGGAGTGTATTGGTCTCTCATAGCTTTCTGTTTTGGCCCATTTTGTTTACCTTTTTTGCTTCTTGGGTGTAAAGGGTTTTGGGCTTCTCTTTCCATCTTGTTTGTAACCTTTGCTTGTGCACCATGGTGCCCTCTTTGTTTTATTAATGAAAATACCATTTACCATTACAGAAAAAAAAACAGTACTCTTTTAATTTTATAATGAAATCACCATTACCATTTCGAAAAAAAAAAAAATCACTTGTATCCATATGATATCTCCAAAGGCATGAATATTCACTTTATGCAAGTAGTGCAATAACTTCAGTCTTTATTGTAATTCTACTTGACTCTCAATCTTATAACCTAGTTCAATGGAGATGATTGAGCCTGGCCAAACTTTGTATGGAACCATTTTATTTTTTATTTTTTATTTTCTTTTCAAGCCTCTGCAAGGCTATGGTGACAACATGAAACATTTGTCTCTTTTTTCATGCGACCCAGAGACCTAGCAGTCATGTTCTACCATCCAAGGATGCTCTAGAGGTCCTTTTTTACCTCTAAAAAGTTCAACAATAGACCTCCTGCATATTTCTCTGGGTATCATGGCCTTTTTCCAATAGACTCTGCTTCATCACCATCAGGCACCAGTTGCTTGTTAAGTGGAATTGCTGCTCTTCTTTCAAGTTGGCATCCCAGTCCTGGATTTCCTTTCCTCAAGTCCCTTTCTTACAACTCTCCTGATGAAATATGTTCTCTGCTCTTTATTTGAGGTCTTATTCTGGACCAGGGCCATTACATGACTGCCATGAAATTGTTGATTGGGATTTCCTCTTTTTTCTTTTCTTCTTTCCTCCTGGGGAGATATGGAAGTCATTTCTCTGATAGATAATCACAATTGAATTTTAAATTCAATAAAAAGTGTCCATTCTTGGAATTGGTATATTCACATGAGAATGTTGTTGTAATTGCCCTCTATGATTTTACTTTGTTACTTTTCTTTCTATTTCCTGGAAGGGACATTTGATGCATTTTTGTTCCTTGTAGCTGTCATGAGGCGAGGACTGATACCACAACTCTTAGCCAAGCTATCTACCAAGCTTGGAAGAAGGCCTCAGGAGCCATACCAACCATCACAATCATCATCTATATTTGGTCCCAAGTTACTGGTTATAGCCTTATTAGTGGCTGCAGTGGCAGTTGGTTGGCATTTTTTTCTGAATGACCAAAAAGGCTAATTTGACCAGGTATGCCTTTGGTCTGATAAAATTTTGTGATTTCCTTTTAGTAGGTTCTCTGACAATGCCTTCTGCAGTTCCTTTTTGGTCCAATTTGAGTTATTGCCCTGGGATGATTTAAAGGGGAAATTCAACACCTTGAAGTGCAGCACATCAGATGATCCTGATGGAAGCGTGCTAGCATTAGACATGGATCTCTGGTGGTAGACACATTCAGTGGGACTGAGGCAGACAACAGGGTTTTTTGCTGTATAAAATGGGAAAAATAATAATATTATTATTTTGAGATTGGTTTTCCTAGGTTTCCTTTACAGCCCCATACCCTCCTCCCTTCCCCTTCCTCTATTGGAGATCTGTTTTCTCGTGCACTTGACTTTTTTCATTCTTGGAATGGATTATCAGTTCTCACATTCCTATGCAAAATGGTTACTGTCCTGTTTGGTCGTGAGAACGGTTGGGACAAACACAGTTGGAACAGATGATCCTTGTCCCTCTACTTTTGCAACCAAACAGCTCTCATGGTTTTTGAGTTTAACCCAGCTGTCCTTGCCGTACACAATGGCTCCAACCGTCTATTTTGGGTCATGACAAGCATCGGTTGTTCAGCAAAACTAGCAACTGCTTTTTTCCCATTAGGCTAACCCTATAGGAGGAAGGATGGGAGCTCTCATTTTCCCATGTGGCTGCCACAGATGATCTGGGTTCTTGGACACATGAACTGGTTAAAATGGCAAGATGTTTACCATCTGAACCATTAAATGGATCATTGAGAAAAAAAATTCAGCTGGTTTATGAAATGCCAGCTGAAGGTCGAGTATGAATCTATAGATAATAAATGTTCTTAACAGGATTTTTTATTTCTAAATCACTATTATCAATTTTTGTTGTGCGGTCGGCATGTGGAAAATTTTCAAATCTAAATATCAAGATGAACTTCAGATTAATGAGATAAATAAATGACTGACTTAATGATATATCAATTTTAGTTGTGCCGGTCATCTACTGCTGAACACTGGAGATAGACGGGGGCACCTGCTCTGACCCGTTCTGCTTTTCTCCCCTTCCCATTCTGATAACAGAACAGATTTTGAAGATTTCAGCTTTTCATTGAGGTCACAGAGGTAACAATTAGGACATTAAAAGCACAATTGGAAGAATCAAAATCAATTTGAAGATAGAAAATGAAGATATGGCTCTCCATGCATGTTAAATATTTGATTCGGGAGAAATTAAAGACTTTATGCATAAAATCGGTGTAGACCATGTTCATTTCAGCAACCATCAAGATCAATTTGGTGATGAAATTGCTCAATTAACTACAATTGATTATGAAGAATTTATTGGTAGTCAAGATCTACAATTCTAAACTTAAAAGCCACTCAAATTGATGAAAAATCAATCCAAGTTCATAGCATATGGCTCCAATTGTCTGAATGAATTGTTTCCATACATAATTGACTCAATTGAAGATCCAAATCCATGGGATAAGGCATCCATGTGAATTTCCTTGTTCAGACATGCAAGGAGCAATAAAGGAAGGCAACCAAATTGGAGAAGGATCAAATGAGCAACTTGAGCCCAAGGCAAGCCATGGGTGTAGCTCAACTGGTCGCCTCCTACTTCAGGAAGCGGGAGGTTGTAGGTTCGAGCTCCTATGGTCCAACTTTGGTGTGTTTTAAAGGTAGTGGGTTCATCTGTGAGAGTTTTATTGGACTTTGTCTAAGTTTTTCACACGTTAATCTAAAAATTGGGCAAGTTTAGTTTTAGTATGTTGTAACATGTGGCTATGATTTAATTTGTTTAAGTAGGTAGATGGATGGCAAATTTGTAATTAATTTTTGAGAGTTTCTATATAAATAGGAGTAGTGGGTGACCATTGTATCTACACCAAAATTAATTCAAGTTTTACTTTATGTAAGTTTTGAGAGTTCTCTCTGAGTGTGTTCTTCTAGTTTGGATTTTAGTTATAATTTTTAGTTCTAAAATTAGTTTAGTCCAAGCATTTGCAAATTTAATTTTTAGTTTTTGGAGTTGAATTTGAGAATTTTAGATTTCTAGAATTATTATTTTCTTTGGCGAATTTTGCATAGTATCAAATTTTTGCCCAAATAAGTGATCGCCCTCATTCAATTATTCTAGTGAGAATTTTGGGATTTTGGTCTATCCTTTTCTATTTGCTCGTCAATCTGGGATGAGTGGTCGAGATGCGGTATTATGTCTAAGTTGATTCGAAGATCTTCTTAGAGATTGTAATTTTTTGAATTTATGTTCTCTTAGAGCTACGTTGGGTTCTTGTGGAATTCCTTATTTCTAGGTTGAAGGCATAGGTAGTTGTTCAATCCAATGTACTCTTCATTAGCTAATCAAATTGTTGAAAGCTTGGGAAACCTTTTCCTTGTTTTTGATTTACGGGACACATTAATTATAAGTTATTTATCTTTTCTATATCATGTTTTAGAGGTGGGCAAGGTAAGATTTTGTGTAAATAGATTATGAATATATACGAAGAGATATGTTGTCCTTTTTTATTTATTTTTATATTTAATAAGATAAAAAATAATTTTATGTATGAAAATTTTATTCCTTTTTATCTCGTATTTTACAAGTGGAAAGCAAGTGTCCAGACTCCATTTTGAGATGTAATTATGGGTTTTTATGTTAATTTTGTATTAGTTTGGACTTATAGACTTGAATTTTTGATAAACTATAATAATAACTAGTTATATTATATATTTCATAGGAGTAATAAACAAATTATAATTTGTAGAAAGAGATGTATTGGATATTTTTCATTTATTAGAACTGAAAAATAATTTTATATATGAAATTGTCTTTTTTCATTCCATATGAATGCACGTGTGAGAACTTCATTTTAAGTTATTATTATAGGATGAAATCATAGGCAATTGTATAATATTATCAGATGATAGATTGTTATTTTTTATTTGATGGATATTTTTTAATAATTATATGTTCCAAATTTAAATTATTTATATTATATGAGTCCATTGAATGTCATAAATTTTAATGAAATTTATAATATATCAAATTTCTTCTGCAAACAGTTACAAAATAAGATTTCTTTTAGTGTGGGAAGTTTATTTTCCCCTCAAACCTTTTCTTATGCAATCAAGAAACCTTGCCCAAGTAGGCAGATGAGGAGAGACCGGCTACTAAAAACAAGTAGAAAAAGAATAAAGAAAATATAGTAGATTGTAAGAATAACTTATAATATAATTTATGACTTAGTTAAATGAAGAATAATAATTTTTTCTTTTTGCTAAAAGAAGAATAAAGCCAATCTCAAATAGATTGGATTGATTTATGATAATAATGATGATCATTACTTTTCTCTAAAGGAGCACCAAAGGCTATAAATAATAAATATTTTCTCATTTTGTATTTTTATTTTTTAACTTATTAAAAACAAAATTTAAAATAAAATGAAAAGCTCTAATTTTTATATCACACCATACTCCTTCATCGGAATGAAGCCGTACTCAAATTAATTTCCTTTTTTAAATATTACTAAAATTATATAGTAATCTATTTTTATAGTGTATACTAACATTTTTTTCTCGAATTAACACCTATTATCATAACTTGATTTCGGTTCAAACCAATGAAAGTAGTTTTAAAATATCTGAAACTAATTTTAAAATATTTGCAGCTTAAATTTCTAAAATTTACATATAATTAAATGGTTTATATTTTAAAACTATATCCAAAATTATCTAAATTTTAAATTAAATTTCAATAAATTTCATTCAATCGAAATCATCGTCATCATTATCGACAGATCCTGTCGTTCACCGAAAATTTCTCAGATGTCGTATTCGATGGTTTCGTGTAACTCAAAATTGAGTCGCTCGTGAACATGTCATAGTCGCGCAGATCGCTGCAATACGCTTACCGCTCAGAATAAGAAGAAGCAACCGCATCTGCCGAAGCTGGGACTGATCTTGTTCCGGACTTTCGTTGAGCAGGTTCTCTGCAATTCTGAATATGGTAAGTGGTAGTCCTAGCTTTATTCTCGGATCGAACACTTTAATTTCTTAACAGAGCTATGCCTCCTATAGAGCCAGAGATTGCATCTAGGATCATTTTGATTTATACATACATTGCCGGATCCTTCTTTCTTTCCTTGCATTTCTTTTGGTATTATTGTCTGGATCCAAACATTTAAAACATTTGGATATTTTGAATTCAATCGGATGTAATTGATAGGCCTTGTTGACTGTGAGAGCCGGCATTGGCTGGGTGAGTTATAAAATGTCGGGTTCTAGCTTCTAGGTCATTGGCTGATCCGAGGCACCGCATTTTCAAAGGCATGTAAGGAGTAATATAAATCAAATGGTGGCAGTCACCTGTGTCAGAAGGGGGTGGGGTGGGGTGAGGGTAGGGTTTGTGGAGGACTTGGATTTGGATTGGCCAAAGGTGGGCCTCTGTCTCTGATAGACCACCCAAGTGCACTATATCTGGAATCTATTTGAGGCAAACCCTTTTATAACTGGTTGTTGATTGGATATTGCAGCCAAGATATCAGAGGTCAGGCCATATTTAGGAGGCCAAAAATAGAAAAAAAGTGAGATCTCATTAATTTAAAGTGAATTTCCTGGAAAATTGTTTCCGAGTTCGCATCAAGTTGGGTGTGAGACAGCATGAAGTCCGAGAGTAATGGGACTTGAAACTTTGTAAAATTGTGAAAGTATTGAAGATAATTGAGCATTTTTATTCTAAAATATGGTATGGTGACTGCTAATCATCATATAACATTTTTTTTTTTTTAAATGAACCCATAATATATTATGCCATGTGATTTCTTTGGGTGGACTATAGGATTTTTGGAGTTAAATAAATTGATTTTCTTTTTGTGATATATGTGATGTGGAAAGATAATAATTCAAATGTACGTATTTATTCCTATTTCTATATTATGTTATTATTTTCTTCAATGATTGGGCTTATAAACTCAAATATAATGCTCTAGTTTTTAGCTTGTATGGGTGGGGCCTACAATTGAGTAATCCAAAATTCCAAACTATAATTGAGTTGTCTATTGGGAGCCTTTGCACCAAAATTCTCCCAGAATGGAAGAAATCAATCCACCAGATGGGGGTTAGAACTAGATGGTTTAAGATATAAAAGAATTTGTTTTTGAATCGCTTTAAGATAAAAAATAGGACAAACCATTCACTTTCAATAGAAAATTGCTGAGGATTACTACTGCTTCAGTTTTTCTTCCTTTATTTCTCTGTTTTTGTTCCTTTCTTTACTATTATCATTATCATTTCTAAATATTATTGATATTAATCATACTGCCACTGCTGCTACCGCTACTACTGCTTATGCCTGGGCCCTCTATTTCTAGATGATATAGTGCTTGTTTTGGACTTTTGGGTACTACAAGTGGGATTGATGCATGGTTGGCGAGGTGGCAAGATAGTGGAGTGTTATGCATGATCCATGTCATTCTGGGTCATGGCCAATGTGCAAGGATTCATTGGATGAATGCTTCAGATCTTATGTTATAGTGTCCTTTATTTTACTGTTATGCAACATAATTGGATAACTGAATTCTACACAGTTCTGCTTGGCATTATTAGAAATCTGTATCCTTTATTTTAAATCAACAATTAGCTAATTATTTTATATCAATATTTCCAGGCAAACACATTGCGTCCATACTTAACTTGCATAAGGAACACCTTGGAAGCTGCCATGTGTCTGCAGGTATGTGGAGTTCCATCTCAGAAGTCAAGTTTTTGTTCTTATTACTTACCAACAATTTGAAACTCACACAATGCTTTGTTAGTTCATATCAATACAAGAAACTTAGCTTCTCATTGATTGTAATTCTTTTTGGAGAAGAAAAGTTCTTAGCAGAACTACAATTTTTTTCCTTGTATTTCTGAAATGGTAACGAATGCTTTATTAAGAGAGAGCTAAATCTCATGGTGTTTTGATGATTATCTCCCTGCGCGTCTAAATTTTATATCCTTGAAACTTACTAATTAGGCCAATGCCATTACTTCATTGCTATTTGAATTTGTGCAGTATGTCTGGGCATGTGACATGTAGATGGTTAATTTGTTTCCTGTTTTGTATTACCCCGTCTTTAAAGAGACATGTAGGTTGCGTCTGGGTCTAAGTTCCTGTCCAATGAGTCAGATATGAGCCTTACGGCTTATTTGATTACATAGAATATTTGTATTGGATTCTTGTGGAATTTACAAAGTTCTTTGAAGAATATTCTCTCTCTGTCTCTCTCTGTCTCTCTCTGTCTCTCTTGTGAAACTATAACTTTGGAGTGGGAATTTTGTAATCCCAGAGAACTTCAGTTTGAGAGGATCTGTAAATACCCACTAGAAAGTATCATTTTGTCATTCCAAAGCTTGAATTACTTGAGATGATGGAATTTACGCTATTCCAGCTAATAATTCTAAGCCTACCAAACACAGAAATGCTATTGTATGATTTCTCCAAATTCCAGAAGCAGCATGATTTAATATGGAATTTGGGGAATTGTAAAATTTGTGGAAGTTCTTTTAAAAGGAGCGTGCAGCACAGTTGAGAGGTGTTTTGGGTCACCAACTTTAAGAGGTTAGATGTTCAATTTTTGTTACCATTTCAAGGTGAAGGGGGAAGAAGGGGGAGAGGGGGGGAGGGAAGAAAACAATAGAAATAAATCATTGGCCCTTATCCCTTATACTCACTTTGAGCATGATGGATTGTTTATAAAACCCTTATGACATGAGCATAAACCAGCAAAATGAGGTAATGATGTGTGTGGGAGAAATTAGCCCAAATGACATTTCAGTCTCAGGAAAAAAATCTAGAGCAAAATCATGGCTTTTCAGAAAAAAATCATGATGTATATGTTGCTGAAGAAGTGGTTCAAAACTTAAGAATGCATGATCAGTGGCCTTTGCAGGGATCATCATGGTATGAATGACTTACTAATTTTTCTCTATTTTTTGGAGGGTAGAGAACAAAATTTATACTCCATTTCATCAAAAAAGAAAACAAATTCTATGCTTGTTGACAATTTATCATCTGTCCTGCATATTGTTGAATGATGATATGATGAACAAATGGTTTTGAGAAGGATTCCAAAACGAATCCTATTTCGGCTATTACCTTCTCCATTACTATGTTCTCATTAGCTGTCCGCTCTCCGGTTGGGCAGTAAGGGTTAGAGAAGGGCAATCACTAATTCTTAGTGAGGAGATTTTTAAGATGTTGGAGGCTTCAAAACCTAATTGTACCAATCGAATGATTGAAGCTAACCAAATTTGGTGAATGATATGAAGGTTACCCCACTTGATTGGATTAAAGTGATCTATATTTATGGTATTTTATGTTACATTGCAATATATTTGGTAATGGCTTGTTAGAATTTTTTGATAACATCGATATACATTTTTTGATAACTGGATCTATAATACTCTATGAATTTTTTTTTTTTTTTGAACGGTATTAAATCCTCAAGATTTAAGATATTTAGGATACTGACTAAAAGAATTTGAAATCTTCAATGTTGGAAATGTCATGTTTGGTGCGACAACACTTCTGTCTAAATTTTTTATCATGAATATAAGATCACGTTTTGGTGTGTCAAATCCAAGAAGTATGGCTTAGACATAAAATCTCTAGAAATTTAAAAGTGAATGGTGCGGAAAAAGGAAAATCAAGTTTGATAGGCATTGAGAATTTGTTACACGACCAGTAAAGGAATATGAGATTATTTTTCTTGGGCCCAATTGGTGCCACAGGCTACAATGAAGCAGAGTTGTAGACTATTAGAAGGGTGTTGGAAGTATGGTAGGATATTGGAAAGTTGGTGTTGGAAGAGAGAGAAGGAGGGGCACCCTGATTCAGCAAATGCCATAGAATGGGCCACTGGGAAGAAGTGACCCGCAGGGAAGTTGACACCGTTGGTTAGGGAATTAGGAGACTAGTTGGGCATTTGGAGGTTCACTTTAGTCGGATGTTCAGCTAATGGGCTGGTAAATTTATTGGCTAAGGTTAAAATGGAGGATTCTAAACCCTTTGTTGGTTCCTTGTAATTCAGTTTTTAGTTGTATACGTATTCAGTATATTTCTCGTATACTATTGCTTTCTTTGTAATGTTCTTTTTTCTTTAACCAGTAACAAAATAATTTTTTTGTGCGGGAGTCTTGTTGATGGACGGTGTCTTGGCCCCCTTGTTCGGAAAATACAGAGGCTGATGAGCTAGCTCGTCAGGGTGTTTCTTTATCTTTGGAGATAGTGAATAATTTGATGTAATTTTGGCGGTGTATTCTCTTGTTTGCTCTTTGCGGGGTTGCTAGTGTTTTGTGCTTGCTCCCTTTTCTTTCTTTTCTAGATATGAAGTTACTTTCAAAAATACAAAATAATTTTTTAAGAGAAAGAGAAGATTACAACAAGACAGGCTAGTATGTGAGAACTACACCAGCCAACCCACAAACAAATGTGAAATCAATATCACTCTCAAGCAACAGAATACAACCACTGAATACTCAAAACACAGTCACAAAAAAATCCACAATTGCTTCCACTCTCTATTTTTGCTTTTGCCAAAAAATCTTCTATTCTGTCCTTTGTGCATCTAAAATGGGTGAAATACACCTTCCCCTTGGCGTATAAGCTTTGAATCTCCTTGAGCATGGGGTCTTCTTCCTACTAGTAGCCAAACTTTTTGTTACTGCCCCAGAAATGAAAAGCTCTAGAAATGTTGGCAGTATGAATGTATGATATATAGTGGGACCATATGACTAGGATGCATTTCTAGTGGATCACATGAATAGGTAGTAGGTGAAAATTCCCCCCCCCCCCCCCTATCCACTTATCCTAACCATGTGACTAGGGCCTTCAAAATTTTAAAAATTGTAAACCATTGATTTTGAAGGACAAAAATGACATAGCTAGGATCATTGGATGAAGATGAGATTTCACCTGTCTCATTTACTTACATCAACACAATTTACTGGACCATTGGATGGAATGACATTTTATTCATCTCATTTAATTATGTAGACTGTTTACACTAGAAAGGTGCTTGCTGGAAGTTGTAATTCGGTATGAGCTAGGAAGGGAGGCTGCTTTCTCTGTCATCTTTGTTGGCTTTGTGTTTGTGTGGGGGTGTGGGAAAGAGGCGCTGTGTGTGTGTGTGTGGGTGTGCGAGGGAGGCTGCTTTCTTTGTTATCTCTTTCAGCTTTGTGTGTGTGTGTGTCCACGTTCGAGAGAGAGAGAGAGAGAGAGAGAGAGAGAGAGAGAGAGAGAGAGAGAGAGTAGCTATCTTATTAATGTAAAACAACTAACACCCCACAATAGTTTCCTTTTATTGGAGGCTGAGCTTTGTGTGTGTGTGTGTCCACGTTCGAGAGAGAGTAGCTATCTTATTAATGTAAAACAACTAACACCCCACAATAGTTTCCTTGTATTGGTGGCTGAGCTTTGTGTGTCTGTGTCCACGTTCGAGAGAGAGAGAGAGAGAGTAGTTATCTTATTAATGTAAAACAACTAACACCCCACAATAGTTTCCTTTTATTGGTGGCTGAAAAAGATCTCTAGAGTTGATATTTGGGACATTGCTAATCCACAAATTGGCCTTCATGCTTGTGGCGCAAAAGTAAGTATGTGTGTGTTCTATAGCTACTTTATTAATATAAAACAACTAACAGTCCACTATAATTTTGTTTTACTGGTGGCTGAAACCCACAAATTGGCCTTCATGCTAGTGGGGCAAAAGAGTACATGCGTGCGTGCACACACGTGTTTGTTTGTGTATATTTTTTAGTCTTTTGGCCTTCATGCTTGTGGCACAAAAGTAAGTATGTGTGTGTTCTATAGCTACTTTATTAATATAAAACAACTAACAGTCCACTATAATTTTGTTTTACTGGTTGCTGAAAAATATCTTTAGAGTTGTCATTTGGGACATTGCTAATCCACAGATTGGCCTTCATGCTAGTGGGGCAAAAGAGTACATGCATGCATGCACACATGTGTTTGTTTGTGTATATTTTTTAGTCTTTTGATTTGGTGCAGATTCAAACATGTAATCTCTAATGATTTTAATCAATATGATTGGGGATTTAGCATTCTTAGTCCATCAATTTCATTTTGTACATGGCCTTCTGGTCTTTAAATTCAATAATTCTCACTGGTGTAAAACAAGATGACTTGGAAGTATTTTTTGGTGCATCTTGTAACTTGTCTATTTTTTATCTATTTTTGAATGGTATGACTTGCCTTTTAGTTAACGAGTTTCTAATCAAATGACAATGAGCTTTCAGTATGGTGGTACAACTTGTAGTCCTTTCCCTCCTTGATTTTCATTCACGTGTTGTTGCTCTTGTAGAACTTTCCTTGTCAAGAAGTTGAAAGGCACAACAAGCCAGAGGTTGAACTGAAGTAAGTATTTTGCCCCAAGTCACAGCCATTGGTGGACTCACACATACTGCTATGTGAAGCCCACTTTAGGGCTGAAAGGCTAAGGAGCCTGGCCTGCAATAAGAGGGCTTGGCACAAGCTATCCATGGCTCTAACCCAACTCATTTAGCCTGGCCTGCAATAAGAGGGCTTGGCACAAGCTATCCATGGCTCTAACCCAACTCATTGCCATCTATAGGGTGTTAATTTGTTCTGAAAGCTTCAATTGCCTGACCCACATTTATACGCTTGGTCCATGCTAGGTTTGTCTTGTTGCTATTCCTACATTTGATCATGGGATGCAGCTTCTGTGTGGGGCCAGCTTTGATCATTGAAATGGGTGGGTTTGAGAGGTCCATGCATGGAGAGATTTTCCTTTATAGGCCTAATGTTTGATCATGGGATGCAAATCCTATGTAGGGCCACCTTTAATCATGGGGATGAAACCTCCTGCATGGGTCCTATTATGATGATAGAGATGGGCGGGTTTAAAAGGTCAATGCATGGATAGGGTTCCACTATAAGTCAACTTGATTGGATTCTTCTAGTTGTGATTTTGAAGACCCCAATGGTGAATGGTTAGGAAACCATGGTTTAATCTGAATATCTGATTGCTAATGCATGGGACACTGGAAATCAGATTGATTGGATTCTTCTAATTATGATTTGAAGGTCCCAATGATTGATTTGGAAAACCATGTTTTCAATCTAATGGTGGTTTTAGTTGAAACAGTTGGTGTTAACCGAAATATTGTGGGCCTATATCTAGTTACTTTTTTATCATTATTAGTAGGGGTGGTCTTTGGGGGTGGGATGGGGGTGAGTTCATATTCCTTAGCAGAACATTTTTACCCAATTAACAAGAAGCCATGGCTTTTTTTTTTTTTCCTTTTTTGAATGACGGCCACTTTATTAGAGAGAGAAAAAAAGTAAAGAATACAACTCCTAGGAAGCTCAAGCTTCTAACATTTAAAAGAAACGACTAGAACATTTATGATTGCGGGTTTGACATGCTTTATTTTTCTGAATGGTAACCTTGAACGATTGAAACAAACGAAAGAGTACATCCATGGTCACACCCTATCAGCAGCAATAACTCAGCCACTAACACTGCCATGTGGTCAAAACAAAAATCAAAACAATCGAACAACTAGACAAACATAATCAGCCATTACTAATATAGATCCCCAAGCACTTTCTCCAATATCCATGCAAATTGGAATATGCAATCCCTTCAAACTCCCTAAGCATGAGAACCCACATATGGTTGTGCGCTTAACCACCTCCTCCACTTGATAATCTGATTATAAGAGTTATGAGTAAAGCTACTCTCATCTCCTTCTTCATAGATGGTTAGACATTATGTGGCATAACATTTCTCAGATCCCAATCTCACAAACCATGATTCCATGAATTTAGGAATGGATTGAGACTTCTCCATGAAACAAAGAATGGCCTGGAAAAGAAACTCCAGAATCCAACCAAAACCTTGCACTAAAGGAATGAATGATGCAATGACTTTGCATACTGTAAGCAAAGGATAAACCCATTTACAAGGACATGCTATCTAGGTAGGGGTGAAACATGGGTTGGGTTTTGACCTGACCCCTATGGCTCGACCCGAAAAAATTGTGGGTTGGGTTGCATAATTTTCAAATTCAGGTCGGGTCGGGTTGGAGAAACAAAAACCCGCATAGAATTCTGGTCGGGTTGGGCTACAATTTTTTAAACTGACCCGACCCGACCCTGCCAAGTTGCATGACCCAACCCATTTTATATCTATATGTATATATATATTATATGAAACCCTAAATTTCTAACTCTCTCAAATGACCTAATTCCGTCTCAAGATCGGGCGAAGTATTTGCGCCGCCACCATCAATCTCTCTCTCTCTTTCTCTCTCATTTCTCATTCTCTCTATCTCAAATTGCTCTCAGTCTCTCTTGCCCTCAAGTTTCTCTTACTCTCATACTCCCACTGGAACTCTCCCTCTTGCTCAAAGCTCACTTCTTCTCTCTCTCAGATTCTTGGTTGGACCTCTTTCTTTCCTAGGTTGGTGATTTCCTTTTATTTTTAAATCCATTTTGATTTTTGGTAAATCTATTTTAAACTTGTTTTGAAAAGAATTTTTGCATCTTCTGATAGAGAGAGGCATCTCCTAGAGGATGGATATTCTCAGGTTCGAGGTCGGGTCGGGTTGGGTTATGTAATTCGGGTTATTAACTTGATCTCAAAAATTTAGTGCAAAGTAGCTTAGAGGAGCTTCTGGCATTTTTAAGAGATTTATCGATCTTTAGGGACTGAGAAGATGAACACATATGGACGGGGGGCAATTTAGGTTTTTTCACTACTAGAGTTGGAGTTAGACTGGTGACCTCTTCGAGTAAGAGGCAAAAATCCCTATGGTCTCAACTTTGGAGAGGTTCAACCCCTCCTAGGGTCCAGGTTTTATGTGCTATTTTTGGTAAAATCTTAACTAGATGTGAATTAAGAAATAGGGGTCTCTTGTCTACCGAAGATAATCTCCTTTTGTAGTCTCTATGGACGTACATAGGAAAGTGTGGACCATATCTTTATTGAATGTGAGTTGGCTAGGGAGTTGTGGAGTAAGTTCTTTCTGCTCATGGGGTGTTCTTGGGCCTTGGGGTCATCTTTGTCTAGTGTGTTGGATAGTTGGAGATTCCGTCCATTTAGGGGTAGTAGGATGCTTGCGTGGACATCAATTCCACCAACTATTTATGGTCTATTTGGAAATAAAGGAACTCTAGGTTTTTGTGAACTAAGAGAAGAGGTTGGTAGAGGTTTTTGAGAATCTAGGTGGAGCCTTTGTGCGTGGTTATTAGTGAACAAAGAATTCAAAGGAATCTCTTTGATGAATTTCCTTTTATCCTGGGAGGGTAGTTTGAGCATGGGTCCCAGTAGGAAGGTACCAAAGGTAGAGTGGTCCCCTCCTCTTGAGGGTGTTGTGAAGATCAATGTGGACGGTGTTGCAAGGGGAAAACTCAATCCAACAAGATTAGTGGGGGCGGGTGGGTAGGGGTGCTCGTGACTCTTAAAGGGGAACTTTTAGTTTTTCTTCTCAGAGTTGATGGATGTCACGGATACTGATGAGGCGAAACTATATAGTATTAGGAGGGATTTATCCCTCTGGATGGGTCATAGCAATACTGAGCTGGTATTGGAGGGGGATTCGATGAATGCAATCTATTTGCTAGTGGAAAGAAAGGACCTATGTGGGTGTTGCTACCATTGGCAAGAGAACTTGGGATTTGTGTGCTAGGTGGTCGGGGATATCTTCAGGCATGTAAGGAGGATTGCTAATGGGGTCATCAAGTTCCTTGCTACTACTGGAGTGGATAGAGTGGTGTAGGGATCTCATGTAACTAAAGTTGGGTTATGGTGTTGTTTGGTGTTGTATGATGTTTTCGTGGGAGCGAGTGATGGTATTAGCCTTTTGTACCATGTTTCTCGGGCTACAATCTCTCTCTCTCTGTATTATCACTTTTCTTTTAAGAAAAGCCTATCTTGGTACTGCCTCTAAAAAAAGAAGAAGAAATAAATAGGTAAGCAAGTTAAAAATGACTGCAACAAGTTTATCTTTCAATAATAAGTTAATTCTCAGGAGAGAAAAAACCATGTCAAGAGATCATCAGTAATTCTTTTCTAACCTGATATGTAGTTTGGATATGTCTAGGATTGGCAAAATATAGTTTAAAGTTAAAAAAATTCACTAACAATATTTGTGGCTCTGGGTTGTGGCAGAATTATTATTTCTGGCTCAATGTGGTTGAGTCAAGAATGAATCAATATAGCCTTGGCCCTTCATGAACATGATGTCAAGACCTTCCACCAGTGGGACAATGTGTAAACCACATGCTGATTGCTTTTTGCATTGCTGGCTAATTTCAAAGCTAGTGACCTTTTATCTTCTTGGGAGGTTTGTTTGAGAGGAAGATCTAGGAAGTCCAAAGCCTTAGTGGAATTGTCACCCCCTCAACTTGGGGTCATGAAATTTAATGTTGATGGAGCTTCTAGGGGAAAACTAAGACCGGTAGGTATAAGGGGTGTCCATAGAGATTACATAGGTCAGACATCGGTGGTTTTCACAGAATCAGTAGGAACTAGAGATTCTAATGAAGCAGAACTGATCAATATCAATAGAGCTTTGTCCATTTGGGTTGGTCTAGGTGGTGGGAAGTTAGTTATAGAGGGAGACTCGGCAAATGCCATAAAATGGGCCAAAGGTTTGAAACGACCACCCTGGAAGCTGATTACTACAGTTAGGGAAATCAGGGCACTAGTTAGGGGCCTTGAGGTGTCCTTTGTTCACATCAAGCGCACATCAAATGGGAAGTAGTCTACTTTACCAAAAATGGTGTAGAAGGATATGTTCAAGGCGTTTTCTACATTTGAAGAGAAGAGTTCATATGATTGTAGTCGGAGTTGTTATTGTATTGTATTTATTCTCTTGGAATGGTCTCTGTTTTTGTTTTTCTCTCTTTGGTCTACCTTTTAGACCTCCTTCTTGTACTATATGTTTTTCTTTAATAATATTTCTTCTTTGTTACCACTCAAAAAAATCTAAGCTCCAAATAACTAGATGGTATAAAGTTGTATAGAGTTTTAACTAGATCTGATATTATCTCGTCAGATTCATTACTACAGCCACCGATTGTGTCCAATGACCATATCTAATGGTGGAAATGTCCAACTATGATGGGATTATTCGCAATGATTCGGGATCTTCGGTGTTTTCTTATGCCGGTCCATTGATCAATGGATCGGCAATTGAGGTGGAATTGTTTGCTTTATGGCGTGGTCTTTTGGAGTTGGAGCAGTTGGGAGTTTCAGGGAGTTTTGTGGAAGGTGATTCTAAATTAGTGATTGGTTGGGCTTTGGGTTCAAATTGCCTTGGATTTTTTTGGACAAAATTGAAAGAATTCATCATATTATTTCTTCTTTAGATCTAAAGGTGGCTTGGGCTTCTAGGACTGTTAATTCGCTCGCAGATGCTTTGGCTCGTCAGGGGTTATCATTACATTCTGAAGTTGTAACTAGAATCTGATGTTGTGATTTTTTATTTGGCGGGCTCTCTTCCGCCTTTTCTTCTCTTTTGTATTCTCTTTTGAATTAATGAAGTTAACTTTAAAAAAAAAAAATGTCCAACTATGATGTATTAAATTTGCTGCAATTTGATGTTATTAGGTACAAGTACCTGCTTATTGTTCTTTCATGTTCCATGACATTGTCTTATCTGGAAATGATCTTATATTTCCTTTATGTTTTTCAGGACCAGCCCAGAACTGCTACTGAATCCGGTAAACACTCCCTTTTGATATTTTGATCTACTGACTGATTGCTATTAGATCTTAGCACCATTTTACTGTTCTGCAATGGTGCGTCTCCTATTAAAAAAAAATTCTTCAGCTGCTATGTAGTCATTGTTGTAGATTCTGAGCATGAATATATTATGCTGTTACTTTGTTATTGCTGTGGAGTATGAGCATGGATATATTCTTCAAAAGAAAATACAACACAACAAATGCAAAGAGCCCAATAATCAAATGCAATGTCATCTGGTTGACAGAGCTCAGTCCTCTCCGTACTCGCTTTGGCCAAAAAATCGCCTAAACATGACCTCTCCATGACCCACCAACTTCGCAATGTCTCTAACCGCTGGCTTTAACTTCTGAGGAGAACTCTTATAACTAACCACCTTAAAACATTTATTGAGTCTCTTCCACCCACCAACTTTCCACAATCATTATCCTTCCATAACAGTAAAACCCTTTTAATAGCCACAAATTTTGCTTCATTGGAATCTCTCACCACAATAGCATCTATAAAGGTAATACTCCCTTCATGATCATGTAAAACACCCACATCTCGCTCCTTGGAGAAAACCCATCACCTTCCGCCTCTCCCTCTACCGGATTTGCTCCGATAGAGGGAGGACTGTAGATCTTTAGGCTTTGAACCCCTAGCCTTTGGTCTGTCATCTCCTCTCCCCTGCTAAACTTTCCCTCTTTCTGCTCGCCGGCCAACACCTCCCCTCTATGTTCCTTCTACCCCCCGCCTAGACAATTGTCCAACCACCTGTTCTGACACTCGAGCTCGTTGGGCGAGCTTCTTCCTCGTCTGCTTGCTGTGCATCCGCCCCCGGATGCCTCCCTGCCTCGGCCTCTGCCATAGTCTGCAACACGCTCTTTGTTATCTAGATCCCATCTCGCCCTCACTAGTTCCGCACTTGAGCACCGATCCGATGTAGATCCTGTTGTCCGGGGCCCGTCCATCTGCTGCAACCCGTCATTCCCCTGCTGCAAGCCATCATTTGGATCTCGTCCGCTTCCTGTCTGGACTCTTCCCAAGCTTATCGTCAATCCGTGAATTCAGATCTCCAGCCCTTGTCAGATCTCCATCAAATCCCCCATTGTTTGTTAGATTGTTAGAGTAACCAGCTCCTGCGCTTTCCCAGCAGATTTGATCGTTGTCGTGCTGTGGAATCTGACCTTTTGGCTGCCGATTCGGGGATTTGTTTACTGCTCCCCGTCTCCTCCGCCATCGGCAACTTTCCTGTTGCAGTCATCAGCACTCCTTGGGGACTTGCTTACATTTCGTCTTCGTGAGCTCCTCCACCATTGTCGTGTGCTGTGTGTTCTCTCCTTCAATCATTTGCATGGCGGCCAATGCTTCATGTGGCTGCTCGTTTTTCGCCGATCGTCCCTGCGTCTTCTCCATTTCCTGCTGCTCTCATCTATTCCTTCACCGACCAACTACATGCTACTGCTCCGACATTCCTGGGTGACTTGCTCGTGCTTCAGTCTTTGAGCGGCACCATTCTTCGTGTTCCCTCTTCCTGACTGACAACCTTGATCTTTGTACGGCTTCATCGTCCTTCCACCTTCTGATGGGCCCTGACCATCTGCTTGGTTTCTTGCCAGTTGTTTTTTGTTTATTTCTCTATTTTCTTGTTTGTCAGTTTTTTTTTAATTTTTTTATGTATGACAGTTTGTTTACTTTTTTTTTCTGCAAGCGAAGTGTTGGGCTCAGTTTCTTTTCCTGTTCCATTGTAATCGCACTACTGGTGCTTTTTATCTATTAGATTAATATATGAATCATTTCAAAAAAAAAAACCCAATACTTGCAGGTCTAGGTTTACTTATATCTGCACTATTGACATTAAAATTCATCCATCCCTCATCTGGGAGCACCCAATTTTGGGAAAATGTACTCTTTCTAACACCGCCACCGATGCACTCCTTGAATTTCTCAAAGTCGTTAATCGTAAAGTCCTTAAAGCCACTAGATTCTTCTTCCACACAAACTATAATACCACTGCGGGAATAGTTCTTCAGACTACACCCCATTGACCGACAACAACCGTCCCTCCCCCCCTCAAAAAATAAAATAAAATAAATCTAGGGTCTCTACCTTGACTTGCATGAATTTGCTAATGGGCTTATTTACAACCCATCAGATCCAAGAAATTGTTCCAATGGAAAGGGGCAAGTTAGACCTTATCCTCAATGGCACCAACCAAGTGCTTGAACTCTAAGGGGTGCTTTGCAATTCCAAATCAGATATCACAGAGGTTTAACCTCATAAGACCTACTTGCTTTTTCGCACAATTTCTAGTTGAAGAGATCTTGGATGAGTTTTGCACCCGAAGTCTCTTATCCTCCTCCTAACCAGATATATTGGCATTTCACAACTCAATAGATTGTCATAATCCCTAATTTTGCACTCCCATAACCCTCTCTTATAATCTAAACTCAACACTACAAATCCCCTCAATACCTCATAATATGGGGTCATAATTGCATCTCTCTCCACCACCATCCAAAATAGCCTTGGGAATCTCCTTTTTAAACAAACTATGTCCAATCCACAAATCCTTCCAAAATGGGACCCTATCAACTTTTGCCACGAAAAATTTAAGTTTGTCTCTAGTGGACTCGCCCACGCCCTCAACATCCTATATATGGTAAATGGCTTTCAATACACTGACCCTTCTTTCTCAATCCTTCCATTGATCTCCTACCCTTCCTCGTCCCCCTTCTCATACCTAGTGATGAAAGCCTTTTTCCCTTCTCATTACCTCATCTCCAAGTCCATTTGCATAGAAGAGCTCTATTCCCTAAAATTCATTACCCTCCTCCCCCACCCACTCACCCACCCACCCACCAAACAATAATAAATAAATAAATAAAATCTTTACAAAAGATTATTCCACCACATAATAGCCCGTCTATCCACCCCTACTTTAGATAAAAATCTGCCACCCTATAGCCAAGCCCCCTTTTCTTTATATTTCATCACATCTTCCTATTTTACTAAATGGATTCTCTTTTTTATCTCTCATTCCATCCCACAAAAAATCTGCCACTCGCACTGCCATCTCGAATAATTTCATGTGCCCCCTCCTCTTCTCCTTCTCTATCCACCAAATAGTAAATATTTCTTCTTCTAAGACCAACCTTTTCTCAACACTCTCCACCACTGGATCCCACAACTTCTTAGATCTCTGGTTTGGCCCGACATGCAAACTGAGATAAACCATGGGCAGCTTACCAACACCATAACACATTTCTTTATCCAACTTTGAAACCACCTTCTTCTCAGTTATTATGCTCATAACAACACCCTTTTCTAAATTGTACCTCAAAGCATCTCAAAACTGCTCTAATACCCAAAGTTCCTTTCTATCCACGTTACAAGAAGTAATATACCATTTGTGAACTGTAAATGGGAGAGAAGCGACCCACTGATAACCACCTTAAATTCACTGATGACACTAATTTCCCTAACCCTCAACATAATTCAACTAAAATCCACTGCCACTGTAGTGAGAATAAATTGTGACAGCAGTTCCCCCTGCCTAAGACCGCTTGTCAAAAAAAAAAATGATCCATAGGGCTCTGCCAACTAAAATTGCATTGTCAGCTTGGTTCTTCAACAACCATTTTGGCTTTCGTTCTTGCTCCCAATTCTTGTTGCGGAAGCAGGCTCTGGTTCAGGTGGTTGGCGTTTCTTCTGTTGTTCTGTCGTTGGTGGCTAAGTCTTGTTTCTGAAAAATGGATCCTAGTCTGCCCACTTCAGTGTTTTGTGCTGACTATCTTGGAAAGCATGGGTTCTTGATTCATTTGTTTGCATTGGCTCCAGTATATATGTAGTTGCCTAAGCTGTTGATTTTAGAGACTTTGGATTCTTGTGCAGTCTGTGCAGCTTCTCATCATCAGACTGTCTGTTGGAATGGTGGCCCTGTTGTCTCCATTGTAGATACCATCTCAGATGGTGCGGCTGTTGGTGATCCTGGTGCCGTTGTTGAGGATGCTCTCATAGTAAAAGGGGTTTTGAGTAGTCATGCTGTTCAGAACATGGTGTTTGATGCTGAAGTATCTGAAAGATTTCTGTTGAGTCATCTTGGGTCACGTTCCTTTTTAGTCTTCATTCTGACAGTCAAGTTTCTGTTATTCCTACTAGTTTTCTCCGTTATGGTTGATGGACATAATCTGTCTTTTGCCCAAATAATGCTTTGATTTCCCAAATGGTTAGATGGTCAACTGAATGATATGGGGGGACTAGGTGTACCTTAGATGGAATTCAGTTTGATGTAGTGCCGGGGTACAAAACTTAGTGGCAAGAAAGATTTCTTTGAAGATGAGGTGAAATCAGTGTTGAATGGTATAGAACTATAGATGGGACAAAGCTCTAGGTCTCGTCGGATTTAATTTTTGGTTCATTAAAGAATGCTGGGACATTATTGGGAGGGCTTTTATGAAAGTATTCAGGGAATTTCATGATGGCAGGATTTATAACATGGAATTGAAGAACACCTTGGATACTTTGATTCCCAAGAAACAAGGGGCAAAAGAGTGGACAAATTTTAGGCTTCTGGAGTCCAGTCCCTCTTTTTGGGAGTAAAACATTCACTTCCTTTTCAATCCTACCAAAAGACGTCCAAAGCATATGCTATTGTCATTTTCTGGCAGATTTTGGACAAAAAGCATAATAATCTCCCCCATTATTCCAACTTTGCCACTTCTTTTTGTATCTAATGAAATTTTACTGATCTGTTCTTTCTGAAATTGAAACTGCTGACTGTTACAGGACAGGTACTTGATGAAATCCCATTTTCTAATAGATACATTAATGTTGGCACTTAAGATTTGTCAAATTTACCTAATTTTTTTTTAATAGGATCCATACCTCCTATGTGTTGATTAGGCCTTGTCCATTGATCTTCTATAAGACACAAACAAGATTAAGGGAAGATTAGGTTGATCCGGGTACTTTATGGTTTGGTCAACCAAAGGTGGGACAAGGATTTTTTTAAATGGCTTCAAAACCTATTCGACGATGCAGCTCGGTCCAAGGAATGCTATCAAAGTGATGGATCAATTGGAGCCCACTTTCTGTGATCAAATGATCACAACTGATGCACCATTATGAAGATCTTCAATTTAGTTTCTGAATTCAACAAATGATATTGGGATCTGAGTTAAAATGAAGAAGATAAAGCCACTATACACTGTCCATATGCACAAGTATGAACTTCATGACCATGTGGGGCCCACGTTTACTCTAATAGTACAAATCAGACACCAATGAATAGATTCTAGAGTCAGTTTTCCAACCTGAAAAATGGTGGCCAATTTGGAACTGGATGAGAAATCATGACCAAAACATGAAATAAAGATAAAAAAGGCTTCCCAAGATTAATAACATATGCTGTCTAATCTCCCCTATTTTCCTTGGCCCTTATGCCTATAAATATCTTTTCCCATGCTTCATTTACACAGGTTTTGTAGCTCTCCCCTCCCCCTTCCCTCTCTCACTATTGGACTAATTGGAGAATTTGGGACAACTCTTGGGAGATGCTGTGAGTATCTTGTTTGGGGGTGGGTCCATCAGTGTTGGTTGTTTACTTCATTTTGTGGTGATTAAGTGCAGCTTTTCTTTTGGTGCACTTCTTGTGTTCCTTTATCTTGTTTCTAATAAAATATAGTTACCATTAAAAGGAAAATAAAAGTGCCAACGGGAGAATGTACTTTACATTGGTACATCGTCTCAAGCCAAATAGCCTAAAAGGAGTTAAAGTTGCAGCGGCTGTTTTCATTTTTTTTCTTTATTTATGCATACACTAATTGTATATCTTTCCATTACCTTCATCTTCTTGTAAGTGGAGCATCCCTCATCGGAATCATCAAAACCACCATCACTGTAGCCATTTCTCCCATCCATCTTCAGTTGTCACTCAATTGAATCTGGTGAGATTTTGTCCCCTATAGACTGCCTTCCTCTCAGACTCCTTGAACCCATGACGTGTGGTTGCAAAAATGAGCATTACCAAGTGTACTGCAGGCTTTTGTCTTAAGTTTGGCATCCATCTGAAGTAATTTTTGCCTTCCAATTTTATGTTGTTTCTATTTCTTCTTTTCTCAATTAAATTTGTAAATATTTATCTTCTTGGATCCCTGAGCTTTTTACATGTGTTGCTTGTACTTGTTTACTTTGTTACATTTGAAGGTGCACAATTTTACTGTTGGGTACCAGTAGTTAAATTGTTTTTGCAATTGCTGTTCCAGGTTTTGATATGTCGAAATGAAGCAGAAAAATGCTTGATAGAGACATCTATCAATTCTCTTCGCATAAGCATCAAGGTGATATTAATGAATCTATTGTTTCAGGCTTTCATCTATAGATTTGGTGTTTATTAGCCTCTGACCAAGTTTTCATTGCAAAAGATGATTATG
The DNA here is from genome assembly GCA_013350335.1 of Chimonanthus salicifolius. Lineage (NCBI taxonomy): Eukaryota > Viridiplantae > Streptophyta > Magnoliopsida > Laurales > Calycanthaceae > Chimonanthus > Chimonanthus salicifolius. The sequence continues at coordinate 53,683,203 of CM023534.1, forward strand.
ATTCCACCGTTCAAAAAATGATGATTATGATTCACTTTGTTGATACTACTGCTCAATGCGTAAAATTCTTCATTTTTTAGTGGATTGAATCTGAACCTTGTATGTCGATGAAAGCTTTTGGTGCACTTGGTTTTGTCAAAAAGTGGATAATTCTTTTGAAGCCCAATAGTGACCACTAGCCAACTGTGCTATAGACTTGTCAAAGATCATATGTTTCTAAAAATTAGAAATATCTCTCTCAAAAACCATAATTGGTAATACCTTTCAAAGGAAAAACCATAATATGTAAGTGCTAATGATGAAAACTGTTGCATTGCTTTCTTAATAATTGATTGTTCCAGTAAGTGTATTCTCATGAGTTATGGAGATAACTAGATAAGCTTCTATTAAATTTAGGCTTTTATTTAGAATTTATCATCATTTTGAGAGCCTTATTCAATCTATTTGAGGTGATTGTTGCTGAGTTATACTTTTCTGCTCATCCCTTTTATTTTGTATTCTTTGTCATCCACAGTCCACATGTATTTTTATCTCTATTGGGGCTGTTTCTACTCCTTTGTCTAAGCATCCTAACTATCTTGATGATGTTCCTTGATTTTCTCCTCGTGGAGCCATCACAGTTTAAACACATGAGACTTTATCAGTAGTAAACTTCCTTTCTGTACTACACATGAAACAGTTGATTTTATATAATTCCCATCCAATAAATATGGTTTTTGGGAAGGCTCTTACTATTTTTACCAACATATTCCTCTTCTTGGTTAGTCTTATTCATGTTATGAAACTGACTAGGGGTATACTCATCCATGTCTATTACTGATTTGTAGAAATAACACACATAATGTCTCTCAGAAAAGAAATGCACATAAAGAAAAACAGTAGAGATGGGGGATAATAAGTGCTGCTGCTGGCTAAAGCCTGAAGGTTCTGATCTCTGTCACTAAACCTGCCAACCCAGCTTTTGCAAATATGACATGGCCCTTATTCGACTATACAATCTCCTTTGTCTATTTCATAGTGTACCAGAAAACGCTCCAGAATTGTTTCGCTGGGAATTATCTGTGCAAGTACCGGCTAAAATTTGGATCTTGAAGAGATTAACTAGGAGGGTCGTCCTTTCACATGTTGATATAGCTGCAGGATATTAACCCATGAAATATTCTAATCTGTACATGAGCATTATAATTCCATATAATATAGGTCATTATTGGGGTTTTCTTGTAGGCTTCTCCATAGTTCCTAAGCCTTTTCTTTGAGAATTCACCCTTTTTTTCACTTTCTTCACTATTTAAGTCTACTCATGATTAACATTTTTTTAACAATATTTTTGAGTTTTGGTTTGTGCTGGTAAATTATCTGCATTACAAGAAGAGTTAGAATTTAGGTTTCACAATTCCTCTCGGGGAAGCCAATAAGCTTTTGGGGGAAGAGGAACAAATAAGCTTAAACTCACGTCAACTGACTCATTCCCATTGCTAAAGTGTTGCAACACGAGATCTGGGATTTTTTAAGGTGGTGAGCTGAAGTCCAATCAATTCCAATATTGCATTTGAAAGTAGAAATAGAAGACAGAAACAAGAGTTGAAATCTTAGAGAAGAAAAATATTGAGAGATGAGAGAATTGAGGGAAGATGATGTCTTTAGAAAGAGATGAGAACCCAACCACCAAAGAGTAATAGAAAGATATCCAAGAAGAATCTCAATAATTTACTCTTAATTCATAACTCTACATAAACTAACCAAATACTCATTTGAAATCTAGCTTTCTACTAAAAAAGAGTTCTAATCGAACTTGTTATAAGGACCAAGCCCGTCTATTGCAATTATACTCTCAATAGACTACCCCCAAAAAAGTGACAAAACTAACAATATTATTGAGTCGACTGTGGCAGTACTACATCACAGTCTATTTTGTTCTTCGTTTTAATATTTGGCTAGGATTTTGTTATGATTTTATAAAGGAATAAAATGGATTGAGGCCTGTTATTGGCATTTTTGGTGGTTCTTGGAACGGTAAGCTCCAAGACACCTTTCATAGGTTTTCATTACAATGGAATTATAAATTCCAAAACCTAAACATCTATCGTGACATATAGTATTAGGATGCATATTCAGAATTTTTTGGAGCAAATGGAACACTCTACAAGGATGTAACAAAGACACCCTTGCAAGTGTTAGATTAAAGACATGAATCTGCTTTAGTGGATATGATTCTTCTGGTTCACATTACTTTGGCCATCCTAGTGTTTATTGAGGTTGTACTGGATGACAATTGCAGATCATCTTTGTGCTTTTTTTTTTTTTCCATTGATTCCATGTGTATATCAGTAGAATGACATACTCATAGATATTGTTATCATGCATTTATTGTTGTTTTTTAGGTCTTTCTTGTTCATTGGCCTCCTATGTCATCTCTCTCCCTTATTTCTTTTGTAGGTAAAGCAGGCAGATGAGCTAGAAAACATACTAGCTAAAAAGTTTCTTAGATTTTTGTCAATGAGGGCAGAGGCATTTCAGGTTCTCAGGAGGAAACCAGTACAGGCATGTTATAGCATTTTCCTTCTTCTTTGCTTTGATTTGCTTACCATAATTTATTCCTCAATGGACATGTTGGAAGTTTATTTGTAATAGCGGTTTTATATCTGTTTGAACTTTAAGTCTTATGCTTTTGCCATCGTGGAACATGCTTGTCAATAACAAGGACAGAATCCAAAGTTTGTACAAATTCAGATATTTCATTAGTAATAAATTACTATCATGATGTACAATGGCATTCTGTTGATGTCATACTCACATATTTGTTCCACATTAGTCCTAAGAAAGGACTCAGAAAGAGGAGGATTGTGTTTACCTCAAGCACAAATGAGTTGGCACACTCTTTGCTCCTCCCCCACCCCATTCTTTTCTGCTTTCATCACACACTTAGGTTCTCAGGTCTTTGTCAAGGGTCTCTTTTAGTGCGGTAAAATGGTGTTCTATAGGCTCTATCCTAGGAGGTTATCATAGTTTAAAAACTCAAAAAAAGATTCAGATGAGTCGGACCAGGTTGACTTATAGGATTTTGAGTCGAGCGATATTTTTCTGTATTTTTTCAAAAAAAAAAGGAGAGAAAGCAGTATTGGCTACATGTATCAGGTTGCCGATATTTGGATCCCTGCTATCAACAAATTGTAAACTCTATAATATACCATGCTTTCAATGATGAATCACACAAATTTAACCAGTTATCTAGTTTCCGCATCTGAATTTTTCATAATTTACTTGTTTGTAAATATCGCAACAATCTTCAAGTAGCAAAAATCTATATCCATTCTTACGCTTTTCTGAATTGCACATACTAACAACTCATTGTCATTTCAGGGTTACGATATCAGCTTTCTTATCACAAATTATCACTGTGAAGAAATGCAGAAGCATAAACTTATAGATTTTATTGTACAGTTCGTCGAGGCAAGTTCTATTTGAGTTTCTAAATCAACTGTTCCATTCGGTTTTGGGCTTTCTAAGGGGTTCTTCCACAGGGAATTATTTTTCTTTTCTTTTATTTATTTTTTATTTTTTTAGAGAGAGGTAGAGATTAATTTCATCCTGTTTCATTCTGGAGAACAATCAATCTATTCTCTTCTTTCCCCTCTGCTTTCTACAGGACATTGATAAAGAGATCAATGAGCTGAAATTGTCTGTGAACACAAGAGGGCGGCTTGTAGCAACAGAGTTTTTGAAGCAGTTCATCTAGGCACTAGTGGCATCCCGAAAGGCATTCTAGGCAACACTGTATAGTACTTGCTCAGTGGTATGTGTCAGTGAATATATTTATAATGTCAGTGAAAAATAAAATGATCATTTGTATGTTGAATAAATATCAACTTGCCATTATCTTCCACATTTCTCTCCCTGACTATGTTCTCAGTATTGATTTTTAACATTAGCTGGTCAATGTTTAATGATTTGTGTCAGGAAATTTGTGCAAATGTGAGCTAAGAATGTTCTTCCAGCAGATGCCAACCTCCTAGTACTTGAGAGATTCAGGCCAGTTCATCACTGAAGGTCTCAACATGAACAAGCCTTGCTGCAAAGGTCATGCTTGGCCAGTTGTTAGGAGGGTCAGATTGCTCTTCATGTTATTTGTTGATTATTACTATTTTTTAAATGGATTAGATATATTTGATAGGAACACTGGATAGCAATATTTGGCCATACATAAAACCATCATGTAAATGCTTCTCACATGAACTTACTGTTTGGAATGTTAGCAATGAATAACATTTGCACAATTTTCATATAAATTAGAGCAGAGTGTATGAAGTTGTGTTCGTGAAAATTCTAGCACATATTGTAGGAATTTGGGACTTCCAGGTAAAGTCCTCTCTATAGTAAAGACTGAAATCCAAGAAGATACCTAGAATTTTTTTTTTTTTGAAAGATTATTTTATTAGAAAAGAAACAGAGGATACAAGTGCCCAAAGAAGGCCACAACAACAAATAGGCCCAGCCAGGCCAACACTTAACAGAAGCAGGCAGGCCAGGAAGCAAAAGAGCCCAAACAGGGCCAAAAATGAGGGACACCTAATCTGGAAGGACTGCCCAAAACATAAGTACAGCAGAAATTAGGCGAAGCAAAAGTCATTAGCAACTGTGATCGCCTATCCCTTGAAGCCCCTTTCTTAGCCAAAGAATCCTCTTCACCGTTTGCCTCCCTCAAAGTATGGCCAAAGGAGAAGGAACCGGATCTGCTAAGATCAGCAATCTCAATCACATCCGCAATTACCCAAGGAAAGGAATCAGTATTCGACACCCATTTAATGGTATGGGAGGAATCACCTTCAACGACTAGTGGGAGGAGCTTCTTCTGCATGGCAAGTTGAAAACAAAGAGGGCCTTAGCTTTAGCAACGTGGGCAAAACATGAATAACAAGGGTTAGAAAAAGCATGTAAGACGACGCCTGCCTCGTTTCTCATCAGACCACAATGCCAGCTGGACCAGGAGCACCAAGAGTACCCCCTTCAAAATTTAATTTATAGATACCTGAAGGAGGGGACTGCCACTGAGGCTACGGACTAGGCTGATGAGGAACATCATGTACAACAGAATTTTATTTACTCAATTTCTTCATCTTGTGCATCTGATGTGCACTTTTTGGAGCATGTACAGAGTGTGGCCTTGTCTGATGGATGTCTAGCTCTTGCACCCTGAGATTTTTAGTATATACTCGATGCCAAAGTTGTAGGGTTCCCATAATCTGATAACGGCAAATATTTCATTCCATATGGTTATCAAACATTTATATACTTGTTAGTCTATGGCTGATATACCTAATATTTTGATATAACCTGATAAATATCAACTGATACAGGAATATGGGCCTGTCTATATTTTTTTTTCCTAAGCTTGCACCTGCCTCATGTTTCTTATGAAGAACCATTTCTGATCTTGTTTGCACAAAGTTCATTTAGTCATGTTTAATGCTTAGATGTGGATCAGGAAATGAGTTGATGGAATCCTGAGGGGTTAGCTTGATGGTCAATTCCCACCTTTGTTTGTGGGAGGTCTTGTGATCAAGCCCCCCTCAACACAAAAAGGGCCTCTCCTTAGTTCTGTACCCGGCATGTGCAGATTTGAAGGTTTACACATGCCCAAAGGATTAGTCAGGTGGAACACTTGGATACCTTGGTCTTAAAAAAGAAGGAAATGAGTTGATGGGAGGCAAAACTTAAGACTGGTAAATGCCTATTGTTAGAAGGTTGTATGTAGGTTTATATGGGCATCATATATTGTTGGTTCATGAAAAGTATTTTGTCAAATTCAATTATGAGTATCAATTTTATTTAGAGTAAATGGTTTCGAAGCTGATTTGAGGTTGTATGCAACATACCTCTCTCTCTCTCTCTAAAAAGAGAGAGAAGTTGATGCAACAAAATGTTTTCTATGACCGAAGTTGTTGTAATTGGACTATTTGGATTTCCCTATCAATATAATTAGAGCTTTGATAGTGAGATACCCTTAACCCTATCAAACGTGGGAAAGGCTATCCCTTCTTTGAGTGGGGAATATAGATGGCTCTACATGCCACCCTACCCCTAAGGAGAAAAGAAATCATCAGTCTTGTTAGATGGGCCATGTAAAGTCAGTAATTTAACAAGTCTAACATTTGAAGGATTATAACCACACATGGCGATCACTTGGAGGTTTAACAAGTCATCAACCAATCTCTTATCCTGCTCAGTGAAAACCTCAGTAAGATTTGCCTCAGAGTATTAAACTTGGCTGTATTTGACTGGATTGAATTTTACTGTTTCTATCAAAACATAGGGAAAACTTTTTTGAGTTACTCTTGAATTTTGGGGTTATGACTTCAGGGGTTTTGATGTTTAAACTTATGGCTAAGGTGACCACTTTAGCACCATGTTAGATGTTACCAGCTATCCTTATTTATTTATTAAGTTTTACTCTTTTTCTCATCAAGAACAGTTGTTTGTGGGATATGGGAGAGGGAGGGCTAAAGTAATTGCACCATACAACTGGGATTTTCCCGTTCACTTTATGCATATATCTAGTGAGATCTTATGATGGAACTTTATAAATGATTTCTTAAAATTTAAGGAGTTGATATTAGAGGTGTTCATTCGTCCAAATTTGGCCCACGACCAACCTGAATTTGACCTAAATAAGTGGGCTTGAACTAACATTATGAAGGGCCAGGTTCAGTTTTTTTTTTTTTTTAAAGTCCTTTTATATAAATAGACATGCTCGGGCTTTTCCTTGAAGCCTACCAAGGCCGGGTTGGGTTTTTCGGCTTATTTATTTCTTATATATTATATACGTATTATACTTGCAAAATAATTAAATAATCCATACTCCATCCCTGCCCCTGCTTCTATTAAGCTCACCGGCCTAAATGGTCTAAGTTATTGAGTTATTTCTTAAAAAATTCAAAAATGAAGTTACAAAATAAATGGACTTTAAAGGGGTGGAATTGAGCTTTATATATTTCAATTGGATGTGCTTGGGCTTTTGTAGATATAAACAGGGTCGAGCTTTTGTCCAGCCCAAACTCAGCCTTTGAACAAGCGTAGTTGACATGTGACTTCTGAGTTATCAAATATAAATTCTTTCAGATCACAAGGTAAAAATTCTATGAGGTTATGACATTTTTTCTAAAATATGATATAACAATTTCATATTTTTTAGTTGGAATTTTTAATTGTTTTACCTTTTTTATGTTTTCATTTTCTAATCTCTTCATTTTTATATAAGGAGTCTGTTTATTTGAAAGTTCTTTTTTTAAATAGTTCATTACCTATTTTCTTCTTTTGTTGTATTTTATAAAAATCTTGATAATGAATTTAGACATTTTGTAGTCTTCTATACTAAATTTCTAATAACTTCATTTTGTTTTTTCTTTATATATATTTATTGTTCATATAAAATTGTATTAATTTTCTTTCCATTGTCAATTTGACTTGTTTTATATTTTTATATTATTTTGGTTTAATTACTAGTCAATACTTATTTTCTATTTCATCCACCTATTTTTGCTAACACCACCTTTTTACATTTATGTGTTCTCAGTGGTTCATGGATATCAAAATGTTTAGATTTTTTTTACCTTTTTAATTTATTCATTTCTATACTTATATGAATATTTGATTTAGTGTAATTTATTTCCTCATTATTACTATGTTTTCTTTTAGCTATTTTTTTCCTTGAGCAATCAACATTTTATTTCTCTTTTCTTTCATAACAATCTATTAAAATTGAGATAATATGTTCTTAAAAAATATGTCTAATTTTCTGATTTTATTTTTTCATCAAGTTCATTTTTTCTATTTTTTTCTTTTTCTTTTTCTTTTTCTTTTTATTGTTTTGAAATGCACACTGAAAGTTGAGCTATGCATGAAAAAATCATGTAAATGAAAAAACTTCCTAATCTTGAATATTTAAGATCGTCAAACAGGAAGTTACCTGAATGAAAAAGCTATTAGAAAACTCTTGTTGCAATTGGATAGGAAGTCTAGGGATTCCACAAGGTGGGAGATCCTCCTTGATGCAAGGTAAAAATGTTAATATATTTGATCTGCGATGAAAAAATGCGCATAAGGTCAAACTGTAATATGTTCTTCATTTTATTTTTTTATGACCAAGGTCTCGAAGTTTCTCAGACTATTTGACTAATCTTTAAGACATGTGCAATCCTCTCTACTCAAATACACTGGATAGTTTTATAAGGAGATACTACTGAAAATCAAATTCAGAATTCCCACGTCCTGAGACGAATACCTGGGCATGACTCAACTCGTTTGGATTGAAGGTTCCTCATTTTATGGTCGGCTGGCAGTTCTCCGGGCACTTGCATTGCCCTCAAATCTCTACGCATAGAATCTTGAGGATTGAAACAGAGGAATCCATACCATTTAATTATTATTATTATTTCTTTCTAAATTGAAGAAACCTTACCGTTTGAAATGATTCTGTTTACTCATTTTGGACATAAATGAACACCATAAAGATGTTTCTCGTGTACAATGGGACTAGCAAACTTCACCAGAAAGTTAACAACAGCATTAAGAATCAAATCTCCATACTCTGCCTTTCCTCTAGATCTATCACAACTTCCATCAAGGTTTAACTTGAGATAAACCCCTCCTGGAAGAGAGCAAACAGCCTTTACCTTGCATCTATCCTGCCTCAAACCAGATCCTAATCAAATCTAAAATCGTGATCCCTCTGATGCCATTTTGAATTTGATAGACTCAACCAATGGGGGCAAATATTTTGATTTCCCATTGAACAATATTGTTTCATTCCAAACAGACTCCAAACAATAGTTACGGCTTAAGATATCCAAATCTCCTTTATTGAATCTGCTTCCTGCCACATCCAGTTAAAGGGAATACCAAAGGAGACCCCAGCCATCTGCAAGGAGTACCAAGCCTCCGATGCTACATTGCAGAGTAAGAGAAGGTGGTCCACAGATTCTTCATTGCTTAAACATAGGCAAGTATTAATGATAGGAACATGAATACAAAAAATGAAAAAATGGACGAAATTTGGGAATAAATGGAGAAAATAGGGGATAGTGATTTCACTTTGAGGGAAAATTGACCTCCTTTTGGTTTCACTTCGAAGAGAAACCAGCCTCCTGGCCAAGGCTGTTTCTTGGGGAAACTTTTCTCTACTTTTCATCATTCACTCAACCTATAAATAGGCTTAGGTTTACAACGCAAATGGAAATAATAATACTTGAGAATTACAAATATACACCAAATATCTCTAAAATGCGTTTTTAATCATTCCCATCCTCTTGAAAACGAACCTTGTCATCACGGTTCAAACAAAATCCTTGAATGGTGACTTCTTGAATTAAATTCATTGAATGCAGTAAAAAGACCAGAAAAAATGGAGATCTGTATAAACTCGAATGCAAATTTGATAATTCTGAAGACGTTGATTGGAATGACTCAAAATACTTGTGTAATAACACCTAGCAAGACCCGACTGCATATGGAGGGCCTCAAGGTGGAAAAGAGGTTTTTGTGATTGAATGGGCATGGGACCCTGGTCGTTGCCTGTCAAAGTGATGTAGCCAATGTGATCTAATAGAAATATGGCATCTTTTGAATGCATAGTCAATAAAACCGTTTGACTTGGTGGCAAGGCTGGATAAACCCCCTTTGATCTAATTCATGTCAGCAAAGTGAGTGGAGTCGATCTCAGTGGAACGATTTTGAGTCTCGCCCTTGTCAACACGAATATCCGCACCATGAATTTCTTACTTAGGAGCTTTTGTTGATGGTCCTCTGGTGGAAGTGTATCACCGCAGAGAATATTGTCATCACCAACAATTGTCGCTGGAAAGGAACCCTCAATAATAGTAGTCACACCACTATATATTGATGACTCGTGAGCGTCTTTGGGAAGAATCTTTGCTTCCATAAAGTTCCATACAAGACTTGAGAGCGGCCACAAATTTTTTGATTGGACATTTCTCGAACCACCACTTCTAGTTTGGTGACACGCTTTTCATAGGGTTCATAACAAAATGGTGTAAAAATAAGGAACAAATTGATTTTTTTTTTTAAATAAGGGTGGAAATCAAGAAGTGTTACCTATCCCATTCTTCTATCCTCAAATGGTCCATTATTAAGATTTTGTTCATCACAGCAAACCACCCAAACACCTTAACCCATAGAGGAGCAAAAGACCTCCAAATTTTAGGTGAAACTTTTGGAACTTCTCTGCTCTTCATTAAGAAGGAAGAAAAAGCCTGAACCGGGAAAAACCCATGGCTATCAGGTTCCCATAACCTTTCTTCTGCCCCTTCCCCTTCACCAATAAATGTATCTTGCCAGAAATAAATATCCGTACTTGTGTGAGCCCTATAATGGATACCTCTATCAAACTTATCTGCAGAGCTGCAGACTCCTTTCTGAAAGCGAGAAGCTCTTCGATCTACCACTGAAATTCGCCAGCCCCTTGCGCCGAGCCTGTATTTATGAATCAGAAGTCGTCTCCACCAACAAGTTTGCTTGATCACGCAACCTCCAAAGGCATTTGTCATGCTTTGAAGGTCTTATGCCTAGACCACCTTCCTCAATTGGCTTACAGACTTGATCCCAAGCAACGAGATGAAACTTCCTATTTTGGGCAGAGTCATTCCATAAAATCGTCGAATGAATTCAAACTGATTTTCACCATTACCAGACATCTGAAAACTGACAAAAATAGACTGGAAGACTTGCTTGTAACACCCTTAATAATTCTTCCACCAATAGACAGCTGCAAACCTTTCCAAACTGATAACCTATTATCGAGCTTTCCAACACCTAACCTTTCTCAACAGAAGAAACCCAAGCAAGGGTCTGCGGTCTTCATCTGGACTTTAAACCTGTGCAGCATTGGCCCCTTTGTAAGCTTGGAATAATCAAAATTGTAAATTACATGCCACATAGGCCCCTCAACTTGCAACTTTTACGGATCTGCATGGACCAATCAACTGCAAAATACAAGGCAACCCACAAATGGCATCAGTGTCATGTCTTCTTGTTGTACTAGATCGTTACACTAGCCTTTCTTTCTATTTTTTCCTTCTTTGAGAGATCCTCCCATTTTATATGTTTTTGCTCTTTTGCATCACAAATTGCCAATTCACAATTTAGGGAAACAGATGATTTTCTCTGCAGTGCACATTGAAATTGATACAAATAAAAGTCATGTTATAAGAAATTCATGGCCTTTGCCATTATCTCCAAGTTTCTTGATTTGCTGAAAAGCTACTGCATTACTCAATCTGTGCTAACAACTGGCGATCTCCTTTTGTTTTTGCTTCACAATGATATTTGATGATTTGCACATGGTTGCAATCTTTTGTTTTGATAGATACAAATGGTTTCAAACCTATGACGGCTTCAGGGTTGCAATACAGCAGATTCAACTTGAACAATTGCTTGATCGCCTTCTTTCTAGTGGCAAATTGACCATATCTGGCAACTTGTAAGGCATGAATCACAAAGATCGAGGGTCTTCATCCACAACAAATGTGCTGTTGACTTTGCCTGCAATTCCTAACATGAGGGGTCTGTCATTTCACGATCCAGACCAGTAATATTTTATCCACCAGACGACGTTGCAGTTCCACTTTAGTTGCACTCTGACACTGCATATGATTTTCTTTTGTATCATGGCTAACCTTTGATGTCATCTCATAGAGCTTCACCAGTAATCCCTGCATGAGCAAACCCCATCCTTGAAATGATGGAAGCGTTTTACATCTCTCATGACAATCTCTCTATCGGTAATCACAGAGATGAACTTAGTGGCATTATGGCAATCTCCACACACCCTAAGGTTCTTGGTGATTAAAATTATAGTTCCTGGAGCTGTGTTCAGCAATGCAAAAGCAATAGCCAACCTCTCACTGTGATTGCACAACATCTTCTCCTTCACTTCCTCCTCAAGATCATGCAACACATACTCGGTCTTTGGAACATAACCCATTGCCCTCATTTTAGAATCTAATCTCTCCAACATTGCCATTATTAGTTCATGTTGAGGATGGCTCTTATCCTCCATAAGGAATGCATGAAGCTTTCCATTCACTTCTGCTACACTATAACCTGGCACCTTTTTCAACTGCATCTTCTTCATCACCTTCCTCACATAAGCAACATCATCCCATTTTCTTGCAGTGGCAAAAACATTTGAAACCAATGTATAGATCCCTGGATCATCTGGCTGTAGTTCAAGAACCTTATTTGCCACTGTCTCTCCAAGTTCCGAATTTCCATGCTTATGGCAACCTGAAAGAAGTGCAACCCAAACCGCAATCCCTGGTTTGGTTGTCATTGATTCTATCAGCTTTTGGGCTTCTCTGATATGTCCTGCTCGAGACAAAAGATCAACCATGCAAGCATAATGCTTTTCACTTGGTTGGATCCTGGACTCTTTCACCATCATGTCAAACCAATATCGACCTTCTTCAACCTGACCTGAATGACTTAAAGCTGACAAAAGGGAAGCAAAGGTTGCATCGTCTGGTTTAGATTGTGCCTTCATTTGAGTGAAAAGAGAAAGAGCTTCCTTTCCATGGCCATGGATTCCGTAGCCAGCAATCATTGCATTCCAAGAAATCACATCTCTTGAAGTTATCCGATCAAAAAGGGCGCGTGCACAAGACAAGCTCCCACATTTTGAGTACATATCAATCATTGCAGTACCTGAAATACAATCAAGTTCAAGCCTCCTCACGATAAACCCATGTACAGATTTACCCAATTTCAAGAACCCAGTGTGGGAACATGCCAAGAGTGCACTCACAAGTGCAACGATATCTGGTTCCAATCCACAATCCTGCATCTCTATCAACAGTCTAAGTGCGTCTTCCGCAAACCCATTTTGTGCAAAGCCCGAAATCAGGGCACTCCATGAAACCACATTCCTTTGGGGCATCCTCTGAAAGACACAGCAAGCAAGCCCCAACAGTCCATTCTTTGCATACATATCTACAAGGCCTGTTTCGATAACAACATCCATAAGAAATTCTCGTCGGATCATATGCCCATGAATGGAAAGGCCCATTTTCATGTCTCCAAGCACAGCGCATGCCTGGATCAAACCCACCATCACAATATTATCTCCTTCTATTCCTTCATCCCTCATTAGCCGATAAATTCCCACAGCCTCAACTGCACGCCCACACTGTGCATATCCGGTAACCATTGTCGTCCATGAAACAAGATCCCTTTTATTCATCTCCTCAAACAATCTCATTGCTTTGTCCATCTCCCGACATTTCGCATACAGATTTAAAACTGAAGACGCCACAAACACGTCGTCTTTATATCCAGAATTAACTGCTTGAGCTCGAATTTCTTCACCGGATTTCAGGTCCAAGAGGCTAGCACAAGCCTTGAGGGAAAGAGTGAAGGTCGAACTGTCAGGTCCGATTCCTTCGAGAATCATTCGGCGATAGAGGTTTAAGACATGGACGGGGGAATGTTTGCGGGAATATGCAATAATGAGGGCATTCCATACTGGTGTGTTCCTTTGAGGAATTTCATCAAACACTTGACGAGCTGAGGCAACGTCGCCTGATTTCGCATAAGAGGAAATGAGAAGGGTGTTTGAAGATTCATGGTTAAGAATTCCAGTTAAAAGCATCAAAGCATGGATTTGGGCAACGGATTTACGGTCGGCCCAGTTGGAAAGGAGAACTTTCGCCCATGGCGCACAATAGAGGCCGGGCATGTAATTTTCTATTTTACGCGGATCTTATTTTAGCTTTCAAAAATCCAACGCTTGCTCTCCGCGGGAGGAAGACAGTGGACTCAGAGATGTGGCTTTGATGCTGCGCATCATGCCAGTGCTTTTTTATTTAATAATTTGTAAGTTGATCAGCTGTATTAAGTAAAATATGTTTTTATATTTAAATATTATTTTTAATAAATTTTATCAAATTTATAAAAGTCGTTAGATAAGTTTGAAGGATTTATTTTTATTAAGAAGTTTTTTTTCTAAATTTAACCTTCTATTTTTGTGGCTTAATATTAAACTAATCTAGACATATATTTCACATGCGTTTTTAGAAAAAAAAACATCAAGAGAGATTAAATCTATTTTATAGAATTAAATAATATATTAAAATTAAATTATATGCTTTATAATTTATACCCATATATGAACTATAAAAATATGATATCAAAATATAGCTTTATTTATATTTATATGCATATTTAAATTATAATTCATGTGTATGTGATTATCACTAAATTAACATTTGACCAAAATTGATCTCATCTAAAGTGTAAGTACTCACTAATAAAAGAAAAAATATTTAAGAGTATTAGCTATTCAAAAAATAATTCAAATTTATTGAAATTGTGAGAGCATAAAAAAATGATTTCTAAGTTTAGATTGAGTGATTTTTATAGAATTTCATAATTAATGAGTAATCAAATGGTTGAAATGGGTTCTCATATAGGATACAATATTAAAATTTAAAATTTTTAAAGTAATTAATATTTATAGAATCTAAAAAATATATTTTAATTATTGAATCGGTGTGATTATTTTTAGTAACCTATTTAAAAATCACATTATATGATGCAAAATTGAACTCTGTATAAGATGCAAGAGTTCATTAAGAAGAAAAATATGAACTCATGAAAATATAAATAACTTAAAAAGCATAGCTTTTAAAAGAAAAGGAGGTGATTTTGTTTAAGATCCATAATCAATTGACTCATTATATTTGATAGAAGTGGATCAAACATTTAAATATTAAAAGTGAATTAATTATTTAATAAATTATCAATTATTTTTCATTTGATGTACACATAAAAAGATTGTTTGAGAAGTTTAATCTTTCTAAATATTTTTCCTTAATAATTATATTAAAAGATAAGATCAATAAAATTTGAATAAATATAATAAATACACGTTATAGGGACTTAAAATGTACGCATCAAAATGAGAAAAACTGTGACATAGCATTTGACAGAATAATTGGCTTTATAAATAGAAGGAGGTTGCAAAGAACATTTTTAACCCTAGTAAGAAATTTATATTTAAATTCACTAGCCGTTGATCACTTTTTCATTTTTAAATTAGGGTTGAGTTTTCATTCATAATTGAAAATTTGATTTAATTAGAGTGGAAGGATTTGATTCAAACCAAATCCAAAAAAAAATGATATCTTATATATAAATTCATCTGTTCTCTCTTTAAAGGGTCGGCATGTTTAATTATTAGTTTTCACCTGGTTGGGCGACAGGTGCCTCTAGGCCCATGCAAGGTCCAGTAAAACTCGAAATCACTACTTCCTCTTCTCACACCCATCTACCTCGTGCATTATATCTATACTCAATTTGAATTCTTTTTAAGTTGATATCCTTATTAGATTAAAAATTCATTTAAAATTGATTGCATTTTAACCGTTGATCTTTGAAGTCTCGAAAATCATCTTCTTTAAATCCAATAAACTTGATTTTTTGACAAGAAACATCATTTTGAGAATGCTTTTCAAAACCCATCTATTATCGTACATTGGACTCCACTCTCATGAGTCCCACAGGGCCCAAGGGCGACTGTGGTCCAAAGAAAAATTACTCTTGAGACAATATCAGAAAGATGTTCATTTGCTTATGCCTAATTTTAACTTGAAATTGCTTTACATTGGATTGAATTGAAGTGCTCGAGTTGAGTTGGATTAAAGTTGAAGGTAATAAAGATGGGATCAAATTAGAATTGAAATCAATCCCACCAAACCCAACCCGAGGACCAACCCACTCTGCCCAAAATGGTAAATTAAAATTGTGGGCATCCCCAATAGCGAAGAAAATGACTGGAACCAGTACTACCATACTGGAAGTCTGGAACTATCAAAACTCATACCAATGCAAGCCTCTAACATTTCAATTTACCTCTTTTTCTATTTCGAATAATTTCAAACAAGACCCTCAACCATACTTCATTCTCTTAGTCTATATATAACTAAGACTCTGCTACTGGTTTTTCAGTCATATATTGTAATATGGAAATTATCAATTGATACCATCCATAATGTTATACCTTTACAATATAATGGGGCAAAAATAAATTGGTATTTCACTCTCAGATCAGTCACTGTAAGACTACTGTAATTGGTCTTTTTATCATTTTCCTCATTGAGCCACTTGCTCTCTGGTAATTTCATCATTGAGCTCTCTGATGGTCATGTTTTTCATTTTAGAGACAGTTTTTTCTTTCCAATCTAATGTTGCGCGCCTAAGACATTAGATGGAGCGTGCCTTAGTGAGGCTTAATGAAAAGGCATGCACCATAGTTTGCCATCTGCCTTGCGTGATGTGCCTTTTAAATTGCAAATATAATAATAATGACGAATACATTGAGGATATAAGTTCTTAAACTTATCTCATACTAGACTGGGCTCAACTAAGCAGAAAAGGCTGCTCTACATCTTCCTCAATGATCAAATTTCAGGACTAAAGAATTCAGAAATCGGAACTACCTCTCATTCTCTACATTCAACTACAACAGCTCTCCTGTGCATGAAAGACAATGAATAAAGAAAGACAATGAGTAAATCCCATATGCATACTACTGAAGGTATAACATGTAGATTCCTTTAAGCAATAAGCTCATGAATTGTACATATATCTGTAACAACATAATCTTTGAGGGTCGATGCCTCATCATAATTGTCAAACATCAATTGATCTTTATTTTATCTAAAATGATTCTTCAACATAGTGTCAATAAAAAGGGAGAAAAACACCAAATATTTACCTCTCCGTATCAGAGTTAATGCATGGGCTGGCAACAGATCAGATTTGAGTTGGGTCAAGTTCGGATCAACTCATGAATGACAACCTAACCTAACCTGATCCGATTTAAATTGGTTCAGAATTAACCCCAAAAAGTGACAAAAAAATGGTGGGTCGGGTTGGCATATCCTTGGAAAAAGGAGTAGACTCAAAATGGGTAGTTGCAGGTTGATTTGATTTGAATTTTGAAACGTCTAATCTCAAACTTGAATTGAAATCACATCAGGATGAGCCAACTCAAAACATGGAAATCTAAATGGGTTTGGCTGGGTTGGAAAAATAGCCACTCCTAATAAGGCTCCATCATCATCTACAAGAGGAATTTTGCATTTGGGGTATACCGAAAGAAACCAGACCTTGGAATTAATTCCTGCCCAAACATCAGTTCAAATTCCCCCCTCTTGAGATCATAAGAAACAGTCCCACCACTGCCTTTATATAAGAGAACCTTATCCTCTCCACCACAGATCATATCTAGAGGATACAGTGATGGAAATTTAGAGGATGACTCTTCCCCTCTATCCATTCCAAACAACTTAATATTTCTCGCCACTGCTGTTTCTAAGTCTACAGAGTGCAAAAGCAACCACGAATTATATGACCCAGCCGCCGTCAATGACATCTTCCAAATTTTGAGCTGCCGAGAGTAAGAACACACTCGGGTGTAGTGCAATTCATCATGGCACTCTGCCAACCTGCCTGCATGCTGCCTACACTCAAGTCTAGTTTCTTTATCATCATCGTCGTTGTCATCATCGTCGCAGCAGCTTGGCATAGCCAAATAGCCAGATGTTTCTAATTTTGGATCAAAAAAGAGTGAGTGGTTAACAGTGCACAGCCAATGCAAGATACCATAGCAGTAGACCGCACTTCGTGACATTGGATCCAGTATATCGTACCTATGCTGATTGGAAACCTTGTCAATCCATCTCCACGCTTCCTCCTTTGAAGAATAGATTTCAAATCTGTAGGACAATTCATGCGAATGGTAGATTTGGTGTGCAATCACGATGTTGTATGTTGAACGGATAGTTGTTTCAGGGGAGTCGCAGCCTTCAAAAGTGAGTCCGAAGAGACAGAGGAACAAGGACGATGGATTTGGAAGGCGGACATGTTGTCTGGTCCATGGATTGGATATGTAGCACAGTTCAGCCCAACTTTCTCTAGGGTCATGAAAGATGGAGAAGATCAATCCATTACAAGAGGCAGCAATGACATGGAAATTTTTGAGGAGATAGTTTTCCACCAAGAAGTTGGAGGAGCTTTCGGATCTTAGCTCGGACATTTGACCCATGAATCTGCCTTCAAAGTTGGGACTCTTTGTAAGTATTGTACTCTGGGCAGATCCCCCACCAGCAACAGCTACTAGAAATAGATTGGAGTGGAGAGATGGGTTGTGGGAGATCAAAGTTCGCCACTTTTCAGACACAGTGGGACATGGGTTAGAGAACATAGATCGCCATTGTTTACAGACGCAGGGGCATTGGAAGATGGACTTTAGGGGCAGCCTGTGCAGGATCTCGACTATCAGATCTTCGCCATCAATAGTCTGACCGCTGCCCCGATTCTCCAATGTTCTTCTGTCTGTTCTCTTCTCCTCTTCCCTCTCCATTCGTCCTTAGATATGGTATTGCGATTGTCTCTTTTTGTCACGATAAGAATTACGAATTCAGGTCACACTGCTAAAGAGATTATCTTATTACGGCCAAATCTTCTCTGAGTGATCACTTAGTAACAGGGTCAAAGGTTGAAGGGTTTAAGGGCAAAAGTGGGTGGATTAATAATTAATGGAAGAGGAAGGAAGGTCAAGGCTGACAGGCTCGTCGAGCGGCCTGCTGGAAAACAGAGTGCTGGGCGATGTTGGTGGATCAGGGGTATGAAGAAGAGAAGCACAATATATGGCGGCTCGGTTGGTGATCGTGGAAGGCCTGGAGTTGCAGGCGGCTCGGTTGAAGGGAGAGACAGAAGCAGGAAAGCTGGCTCGGCTGGTTGCAGAAAGGCGTTGACGGGCCTCAGGCGGATTGGCAGGGATTCACCGTCTCCTCATCGTCTCTGGTGGGCAGGGGAGGAGAGGAGAGGAGAAGCGTGAGAGGGAAGATGGGAAATAATTTCGGCCAAAACTCCGCGTTTTATATTTACCCAAGTCGATTGGGTGGATTGGGGAACAAACCGGCTCAATTTTGAAGTGTGCTACTAGGTAACGACTCTCTACTTCTCTAGAAAACGGCTGGAAGCTGTGATGTTTCGGGTCGGCTCGGCTCGGCTGTAGTTTCGAATCAGTACAAGCTACAAATTTTTATGGTGCACGAAATTTAAAAAAAAAAAATCAATTTTTTTCCATAAAGAAAAATTGAAATTTCTTTAAATTTTGATGCTTAAGAAAAACTCTTAGTACAAAAATCATTTACTACCTTCATCTTTTTGTAATGTTATTCTTAGTACTTATGTAGTAAAGATTTAAACAAATTATCTGAACTCCACTTTGAAAGGAATATGCAAATTCAAGTTTGAAGATTATAAGATTAAGCCATTCCATTATTCCAAACTCTGGCTTTATTAGACTGTATGATAAACAAATATGGTCACCAACTCAAGAAAAAAAAATGCTAAAAAAGCATAATTACTTGGATTATTTAGAGCATCCCCATCCATTGAATGAAGGGCCCCACTTGATCAATTGACCCTATGGTTTAGTTCCTCCAATAACCAATTTTGGCAAAATACAAACGATTGGGGGCAATAATCATTCACAATGGAACCCACCCAAGCTGTAATGAGAAGACTAGCAACCACCAAAATTTGAGGTAACTTCAGTCTTCTTAAAATGGAACCTAAAGCTCCGATTTGATCAGTTGGACTTACCGGTACGATAGTTCAATTTATTTAAAAACTATTGTTATTTTTATTTATTTTATTTTCTCTTCTTCTCCTTCATTGAAAATGTCATTGTTTTCTAATTATAATATTATAGTTGCAATGATATTTTCATTTTTTAGTAATTTTTAATATAATAATATATTATGTTATTAGAGTATGAATTCTCTGGAAATGGATGAAGAGCATCTTCTCTCACAGGGGTAAAAAAATGGCCCCGCCGATATATCGGCCGATAAGTTTCTCTCTCCTCCGATATTTAAAACCGTGAAAAACCGCAAAAAACCGTGAAGAACCTCAAAAAACCGTATCGGTTTTATTTTTTTAAAATAAAATAAAATAAAATTTAAATACCAATATTTATGCATATCGACTGATATTTGGGACCGAATATAGGCCATATCGGCCGATAATATTTTTGTACGGCCGATACATATAGTATCGGCCGATATTGTTCGGTCTTCAAAAACCGATACATATCGACCGATACAATATGTATCGGCCGATATTTCGACCCCTGTTCTCTCATTTGTGAAAATGACTCTCTTCCATGCCGTATGACACGAGGAGAAATAGTTCTCTTTACCAATGAGGATCCAAATTCATATTGTTATGGTGGTTTTCATACTGATATCATGATTCAAAATGGTTCATGCGGTTTAACCTAATGATTGAACCTAATTAAATCGAACCATTGTACAGAACAATTTAATTAATAGTTTGGTTTTTAAAATGTTGGATAACTAGTGAATCTCACATTAAGGTATCTGATCTGAAAATTGTTGTGAATGGACAAGCGAGACTCGAATTAGGATCATTTTCCGGCAAAACAACAAAACAAATAAAAATGGGACTGAGACAATATTTTTTTTTAAGGTGGTAAATCTACTGAACGAGGAAACCTCCACATGCCAAATCTAATAAAAAAGATCCACTATAAACTGAGAATTTACAAATACACCAGTGCAAAATATTTGGACCCATTAAATCAATGGAACCCTCTTTCGAGTACAAATACTCAGTGGCGAAAATCTCATGGTGGACTCTGCTTCATGTTGATGTTGAATCAAAATGCAAAAGAAACACTCTTAACTGATGTCTGCCGAAAAAACAGCGTTGCAATGGAGATGGGATAAGTTGGAAGGATAAGAATAGAAAAAAATCATAAAAAACGAGATAAAAATACAAAAAAATATGATTTTATGAATCATCAATCTGGTGTTTAAGGTTTTGCAAGGCTGCATAATGTCCTTTACAAGCCACGACAAATGCAACTTTGAAAATTAAAAAAAGATTATATATTATGTATTTCACAGTTTCACACTGATATTAAATGGTTTAACTAAGTAATATATGATTGTATGTTTAAATAAATATTGGTATATTGATTATTTGTCTTTTTTTTTGTCTTAGTCATAAAATAAATTAATAGATGTTTTTTTTTTTATAACATAGATATCCCCATCATTGGAATTGATATTAATCCCACTTATATGTGTAAACATCTCAATCCACACACACTTATCAAGTCTACCTGGTAGAATCTCATCTCTTAGATTTGAATTAGATTTGCTTTATCTTGTTATTTGATCTTATCTTCGATCTCTCCCACTTTCAGATCTGGCACCGCAGATCCAGATCTGTTCACGTGACAGAGGTGGGTTTATCTTCTTTCTATCGTGCAGCACTTGCTCCGGCGATTTTTTGTACGAGGAGTAACTCATTGGGATTGAGAATGAATCTAACTTAAGACGTCACTTCATAAGACATAAGACAGGCATTTTGACCATCACGCCAAGCCATTGGGTTTCAGGCCAACCATATATTATGGGCAACACAGTTGGTGCCAGTAGAAGTCATACCCATTGCAACGAGGATAGAGGGCAAATCCAAACCAAATAGATCCAATGATTTACTTATTCATGGTTGAAAGTGATTTTACCTGGCATTCCACTTGAAAAACCTCCAATTTTTTTGTAATGGCTTGATTGCTCAAGTATCCAAGTCATTTTGATTATTTTAACACTGAAATGAACCCACATTACAAATTTCAAACCTCAGAGAAAAGCTCATTTCGGTGAAAATAATGGAGAGGTCCATTGCCAACTCAACTTGTATTCCATCATCCCAGGAGATGAAAAGTTTATGCGAAGTTCATATATAAATATATGCAATCATCTCACAGAACAGCAGTAGCCCTTTCCGCTTCAAAAGACTTGTTCCATTCCCTTGACACAACAAAATGGAAGAAAATTTGAGAAAAGAGAGAGAAGTTGCCTATGTTGTAACGAACTGCAAAAAAATTCGACATCTCTTGGTAAACCTATTGTGAAGATTACAGCCAGGGAGTCGGATGCGATCAAGAAGTTTGACTGAGCTAGTCTTAGTTGTCCATCATCAATGAAGCCCCTCCCTCATTTAACTAATATGCATCTCAAATAACTCACATCAGAATATCTAACCCTGGACTGCTAAAGCCTGACTCTGAAGAATTTGATTGTCCTCCAACAGCTGGTCATACTCAAGAAGCAGATATTCAGCTTGTTTCTGAAGAGATGCCACATGAGCCTCAGCAGAAACTGCCCGTGCCTCCCTCTCATCTGATTCCAGATTAAGTTTCTCTAACTTCTCTGCTAAACTGGAGACTTGTTCTTGGAGTGACCTTACTTCCTCAGAAGCTTTCTTTTCTTTTTCTTTGATGTGTTGATGCTCCTTGTGGAGTCTTTCAACCTCCCATTTGGAAGCTCCAACAGTCTCCCTCAGTAAGATCAATTTTCGAAGATAGTGGTGCAAACGATCAATAACGAAGCCAAGAAATAGGGTGTATCCTGCACAGCCAGAATGAGTTTTTTTAAGGTGCTTAGGCATTGGTGTCAGTTAATTAAAGGGTTGACCAACTGGGCTGTCGTTAATTAAGGTTGACAGATGGACTTGATGTTAGGTCAAGTTTGGCTTCACCTAGAGTAAAGCTTTCCACCAATGAACCTGGTTCATATGGGTCCCAACTCCCAAATGGATATCGGAAAGCTTAGTTAAGGGCTGGGAGCATGGGCAGCAAGTGTTTCGTGTTGTAACCATGAAGGTTATAGGTTCAAATCGTGCTACAATTTCAAAGAATTATATAACCAAAAAAATAAAGGTTCTGCCAAAATATTGGCATCTTAGTTGTCAATTCTGCATAATTCTAAGATTAGAGCAAAATTATGAAAATAATTAATTTAAATATATTTATAATTTTGAATTATTGTCTTCACATTTATTATATTTTTTACTTTTTTATGCAATCTTTTCAGAAATATAACAATGAAACAGCCAGAACACCAGAACATTCCGTTAACAACTATGGTTGGTATTCCATTATGTTCATACATGAGCCCCATAAAGAGAGTTATATCCATATCAGTTGAGGCGCCAAGGAGTTTTTAAGGCACAACCCTAGGTTTTGTGGGGCAAACGAATTTAGATAATTCAAATTATGTGCATATTCATTAACTTGTATCTTTATCACATCAATATTAACAAGAAACCATCGTATTCATGAAAATACCAAAAGGCATGGACAATGGTGGGGCTTCAACGTAATAAAAATATTTATTATATAAAGACAGCAATATTATATACCAATATAGTTTCCTAATTAAGTACCACTAACTAAGAATTCAAACTAACAAGGATATCTAATTATTACTACCAGAAAACCTACATAGAATTACTATAGATAAAGGTAAGTCCACCTTAGAACTGGGGAAGGAGCAGAATGGGTCTAGAACCTAGGCACATGCCAAGGCTGTTGCATTGGTCTCGCAGTAATAGAACTTTGCCATCCCTTTTACAATGAGTTCTGATTCTAATGGGATAAGGGAGTGATGATAATGGCACTGGTGCTGCCGGTGGTAATTAGATTTTATCATGACTTTGCGAACAGAATAAAAGGAAATACAGGAAACAAATAAATTCACAATGCAGGTTCCAAGTATTCTCCATAAAATTAATTCTTTATAATGGAAATAAGGGCATAAAAAACTACCTCTACAGTTTTGAATTATATACTTTGTGTCACCACCTGATTCATAGGTATATCCCCAGTACAAAGCAATGTCCAGACACAGCTAGCTCCTCATTCCAATGAAGGTGGTCTGGGAGGAGAGTTACATCAGACTGGCAGTTATAGAAGTCTGCCAAGACCTTCTATTTTCAATGATGCAAGGCAGATGATGATCACAAAAGGGTGTTGCCACATTTTGACAAACAGAAAGAAAAGAAAGGAAATAAGATAATAAACAAAAGGTCCAAATAAAAATCGAGTTTCTTACAAAAGAAACACGTTTGCAAGACCTACTACCAGGACATTTCTTTAATTTCCACCATTCCTGTGTATATGGAATTACGGATGTCAGAAATGAGTTTCTATATCTCGATTAGTAAAACATCCACAATTAAAGTCTTGAAAGTGGCACGGGAGATATTAAACCATTAAAACAAGAGAACTTACAGACCAATTGAAGCAGAGAAACCATCAATGTATACCACATATGTAGAGATTTAGGTGCACTCATTAAGGTGGAAATGGTCTGAGGCCACTTGACATGTAACTTTCTATAGGGAAAGTTGGTGTTGTGTCCAGAAATTTACACTATGGCACCAGTCAGGGTGTGTTGAGGACTTCTTCAATGATTGAATGCATTACATCTTATGTTAGACTGTGCCTGGAACAGGTTCTGATGTAGCTAAAACTGAATCTTTGAAGTCTCAGATAAGAACTCAAGGATAAGAGCACTCTAAGAATCATGGATACACTGTTGATCAGACTGGAATTGATTTCACCCTGACAGTATCAAACACTAGAATTGTAATGGATTTTAGGGCCATCTTAGATTTTTCATGTTTGTAGGAAACCCAAACTTCACCTAATGAAATAGCTAGCTTCAGCCTTCAAGCAAACTGAAATTCTCACTTTCACATCACCCCCTTGGGGACAACAAACTTAAGGATATTCTGGAACAGTTAACTTGGTCTTTCAAGCAAGGCCCCAATTCTCAATTTGGTATCTTGCCCTTAATGGATTTTCTTTATCCTTTTTTTAATATATGGATCTGCTTTCAATATTAAAACTTTTTAATTCATTATGATCAACATCAAAGCAAGATCCTATCTATCATGGGTTTGCTTTGCAAAGCCACTTTCCAACTTATCCCTATCCACTCGTTCAGGGCAATCTTTCAACCACCCCATAATCAGACATGTTATCATTGTCACCATCATCATCATTGATTCCTTATTCCATCTATCTATTGTTGGATTTGCTAGTTCTACCTCCCAATCATTCACATTTATAGTTTTCTTCATCTCCACAATCTAACATGTCACTTTTAGCTATTTCATGTCTATCACCTTCATCACCAGCATCACTGTCATTGTTGACGTTGAAGCACTATCCCATCTATCTAAGGTTTGCTTTTTATTGCTAGCTCTAATGTCTAACATGACTTCTATCAACTCTAAGTCAATAGTCATCTCCTTCCAGTTCCATTTATGCCATCTCCCCTTCTAGGAAAGACGTGGCCTTCAATCACCACATCATGGTCCCTTTCCAAATCCAAATATGACACACCTTTTTTAGTGATAACTATGACACACCTATACACTCCTTTTCTTTTAATCCCGAATGATCATCATGCTCACTGAAAAAGGGCTCATGTTCTATGGATAATAATTTCATCAAGAAATTTCCAATGGTAGCACTTTTATAAGACTTGACTATACTTGAAATGGGCACATAAACCAGACTTACTAAAAGGCACAAAAGGATTATCCCTTTCCTCTTCACACCCCTGCTCAACAGATGCTACTGTAAAGAAGATACAAAATACATATGGAATTCCCTCAACTTTTGCAGTTCCAACATAAGACTCCTACAAATAGTTAAGGAGTGCCAAGATGGAAAACTTCTCTCTCTACACCCTAAGCTTATCCCTACTTCCTCCATTTTCCAATAAAGTAACATTCAAAAAAAAAAATCTCCATATAGCATCTCTTTCCTCACCAATTTTCCACCACCAATTTGCTAAAAGGGCCAAATTTTGTTCATAATGTTTCCCCAACGCACCCTAATGCCTCCATGCTCGAAGGAAACTTAACATTATTCCATTTGAATAAATGAAACTTCTTATCACCCTTCCCATCTCAATTTAAGCCTTCTTGGATCTTCAACCCTCTAAGCCATAGAAATCAGTATTAGAAACAGAGATGGTAAACAAATTACGGAAGGTAAAATTTGTAAATGTGATTCCACCACCAAAAGAAAGATGAGAAATTTCAAGGATGATAGTCATTTTTCCAAATTTATCTATAGCTGGATACAAAATGACATCTGATCTAAGGTCTGCACCCCTGAGAAAGGCCAATCTATGTAATAGGGAAAAATAAATATCAGGAAGAGGAAAATCACAATCGCAATGTTTTGATGTTGGTCCTGCTAGAAAACAAATGTAGTAATCAATGAACCATTTGTTTTATCATTTACCGTTTCACAAAGACTTTGGAGAATGGGTTATTCTCAAGAGCAGAGGCGCATAACCTTGAAAGCTTGGACTGTAAGAACTAATCCATGGGTTTCAATTCAGGGACCTCGCTAGAAGTGGTAATGTGAGGAAGTTCCATCAGAGGAAACATTGCTCACAGAGCTTCACAACCATTTGACGATAAAATTCCAATGTAATGATGCTGTTATTGGGATCTGAGGTTAGGTTGGGCTTCATGGATTTATACACAATCACAAAAGGAATTAAAGTTTCTATTCATACCGAACCATCAACAGCAGACACATAGAGTGAATGGAACATAAGTTTTAGCAGTAAGGGAGGCTCAAAAGGTCTGGATACCGAATTGAGGGTGAATGTTACAATGGTTTGCAAGAGATCTGCATATGCTTTGGCATTAAAGGCTTGAATGTTGGGGCTGCAAACGAGTCCAACGCATGTGGACTCAGGATCCCTTAGCCGAACGAGATGGTTGACGACGATGTTTGATCGGTTGGAGAGCCTAGTTTGAGAGGAGATTGTTGGGGCCACAAACGAGTCCCACATCGGTTGGGAAAGAGGGAAACTAGAGAGTCATAAGGGGCTGGGCAACTCCACCTATCAGGCTAGTCTTTTGGGCTGGAAGCCCAGGCCCAACATTGAATTCTCTACAATTGGTTGAGTTTGTATTCACCAAAGTGATTGTGATTTGGTGAGCTTCCAATAGCACCAGTTAACAGAGAAAATAAAAAATAGATGCGCAGTTGAACTTAATATAAAAGAAAGGCAAGACATGGTGGTACACAAAATGCTTTTGTGGGCTCATCTATTATGAAATCAAACCTTCAGCATGCAAATTTTACTCCAATGGTTTTTTTTTCTTTTCTTTTAGGTTAATGAGAGTGTGAATGGACCGAATAGAGAATCACCCGATTTCAAGATCATCAATTTTGATAGCTTTAATTACCCAACTGTAATTATTTTTTTAACATGCTGAATCCATGACAGGACCTTCATATCTCACAGCCTTCTGTGATTTGTGATAGTCCCACAAGAGTGATCAACTGTGTGGAAGGGAGAGACTCATATTTGTCTATCTATCGATGCCAAAAGTAACAGAAAGAAAACAGACAGGTGAATGGTGAGGTGGAGTTAGGGGATCACATACCCATTAGCAAGGCCTCGAGTAAATGAGTCTTCCAGAGGACCTGATCCATCGGCGTCACTGTCCCAACCTTCAATCCCCTGTTCTGTATCTTAGCCATACTCGTCACACTCGACACCATGATCACCGCCATCGTGCAGGCCAGAGTCTTCAGTGTAGCAGGGCCCTTACCCATCTTCAGCTGATCCAAGCCCTTCATCACCAGCTCTCTCAGTGGCCCTATCTTTACCATCAAAAGCAACGCCACCACTCCTTCAACCAAAACAACCATAAGCAACAGCTGAATCATCTCTCTCTCTCTCTCTCTGGTCTCTGCTCTCCACCCAATAACAGAAAAAGAAAAAGACCCCCTTCTCCAAGGAAATTATATTGTTATTATGTCGTCACGAATAGAGATTGATCGGTGTTGGAGAAGAAAGAAAAGCTATAAATGGAAATTGATTGGTGTTGGAGAAGAAACAGGGCTCTTCTAGCATTGGAGTTTAAGAGTAGAAGATAATCTATCTGAGTTGAGAAACGAAAAGAAATCTTGGAGGGAAAAGAACTCGAAAGGAAAAAGAATTCAACAGATGAGTCTGGATTTGCAGCACCGGCGCAAATGCCAGACTGAATCCAAACCCGAAAGAGAAAGGAACTCTTTCTGAAAATTTGAGTCTGATTCGGTGCTGCAGAACACTGTAAAATTTATTTTTATAAAATTGATAATTTAGCCTGGAAACCCACTAATTACATCAAATGAAATCTATTATTAAAATTTATTGAAAAACTATATTTGTATCATCGAATGTGGATTGAATATAAGCTCTCTACAAATGGAAAATAAGGCCATAACAGTTCAAAAGAGTGGGGAAAGAAATAAAGTAAGAAAAAATAGTTTTGGAAAATGAAGAAAAAAAAATTATTTATGTTAGTCTAAAAAAGCTTAAATTTTTTTATTTAAAAAATTGTATACTTAATCAATTTACTTTATCTTTTTCAAAATTGAACTTAAATGTGTTATATATTCTAATATGATATAGAATAAAAACTTCTGGATTTACTAAAATAAAAAAAGTTCAAAGATTGATAATTCAATTATTAATTTTACTGTCTAGATTCAACTATTAGAATTTTTTTACAGAGTTGAACATTAATATTTATGTGATGGATGTCCATTTAATTTCTTACATATGAAGAGGGAGGTCATTTAAGGCTTCAAGAGAAGGGATAAAACAAATACATTAGGTTCATTAGTGAAAAGGTAAGGTGTTATGATAGGCTCTATCAAATGGTACAATCTATGTTAATGATTATAAGAATTAGATGATTGAATAGATTGTTATGAAACTCTAAAACTATATAAAATAGAAGATATTGAATTACTTTAAGATCAAGATAAAATTATTGAATAAATATTTTTATGATGTTTAATCTCTTAGCAACGATGTATCAAATGGAAAAAAAATTAGTTACATGTAAATTTAAAATAAATTTAGATTTAATTTAAAGGAAAAAGTTGTACAGAAGGATTGTGTTCAGACTGCTAGCTCGAAGATTGACTCTTGTACGAGAAAGTGACGATTACAATGATGGTAATGATATTCTATAATGATGAAACGGATTGTTTGCTGCACTGGTTGTTCATACCTCGTCTTGTCTTTAATGTAATGGCATTGTATAAATTATATTATTTAAATCTTATTTATTACATTTATTTAAATATAAATTTATTTTTTAGAATATTTCTAATTTTATATAAAGCTAAAAATGGATGGTGAAATTTAGAAGCATAATTTTTAATTTAAAAAGATTTTCAAAATTTATGTTTAGGTTCATCCATTTAATTTTTATTTATACTTTATAATAAATGTTTATATTTAAATAGATTAATGAACATGATTCAAATAATATGATCTATGGGACTCAGAAGATGACACATGTCTTTTTTTAAGACTTTATACCAAAATGGAATATATTTTTAAAAGAATTATATTAATGATCATGATTCAAATAATATGATTTTTGGGACTCACAAAATGACGCATGTCGTTATATTTAAAAAAAATGCTTGAACACATTGAGGCACAAGAGGGTGGGGTAGGCACCAAATCCATTATTTATTGTTGTGTTTAGACTAGAGTAAGTCAAGATGAGGAAGTGACCTCACTTTAAAAATTGAATCTCAAAGAAATTTTGTAATGATCCGACTCATAATTAGGGCATTTTAGGATAATTGTTTGGGTCCCACGTGCGAGTGGGCAAACCGGAGTCACATGTGGGCCCAATCTATACCTAGACAGGGAGGGGGGAATTTGGAATAGAGTATGAGAGATTTTAGAGCATCTTGTTATTGTAGGTGTCGGTCCGACCGAGAGGATCTATTGGTCCGACTGACAAATTGGTCAGGCCAACAATTCGTGTTGATCCGACCTTCTAAGAGCAGAAGGAAGTGGAGTATCGAAGTCTCTGCCGATCCAACTGACAGAGAGCACCGAGTTTGTTCAATTTTTTACGTGAATTGACTAAAGAGTTGGTGGAGGGAAGAGAGGGCCTCAAATGCAACCTAATAGACCCACTTGCACCATAAATGAAGCCCATTTAAACTAGCCAAGGATGTGGGCCTGGGCTCGTCTGGAGACATTTTGGGCCACAATAGCCCATGAAATTAAGCCCATTTGCTGCCGACTCAGTGCACACACGAATTCCATGTCATCTGACACCTCAGCGCCTACATGGATGCCAACAGGGACACCTACATGGACAAGAATCTACAAAAATGGCAAGCTTGGACATTTGGGCCTGCTAGGGTTCAAATTAGAAAGCTGAAAGATGGAAAGGATCTTGCTTAGGCGTGGACTGATACAAGCATGGATCTGGACCGAAATGGAACTCTTTAAACAACAATAGATCAGAATTTGGTGGTTGATATTCTTCTGATTGGGCCTGCATCCTGGGTCTGCTTTGCAAGGTAAGACAAGATGATTTAAAGCATGAGATTTGAGTTGGTTTTTAACGTTGATCTACAGAAGATCAAGGGATGATCTTGGATAGCAAGAAACTGGAATGGACAACTGAAAACATTACTGCTGAAACAGTAAGGGATCTTCTTACCAGGGACGTGAGGCGGATCTGGGCCTGGATTTTTGGATCTGTTTTCTAAGGCAAGAAATTCAGATCAAGGGCAGGGATTGGAGCTGATATAAAGAGTCCAATTGGCAGCAGACCATTAGATGGGCTTGAACAAGCAGTAAAGGCCAAGTCTGCATGGCCCGACGTGCAACAGTAGACAACAATTATTTGGCTCGGATTTTTCATTTATTTTCCTTTCTTTTGTGGTTGTTTAAAGCCTATAATTCATGGTTCGGTGAAGCATTATACACACACTGAATTTGAACAATAAAATTGAAGCTAGAAAGATTGTTGAGCCTCTCCAAGTGTTGGTGAGTCTTGTTTAGATATATTTTTTTTTTATCTTAATTGAGTTTGTATTTGAATTAAATTAAATTAAAGTGCTGATTTTTCTTGCATTTATCAATTGCTTTGATTAAATTTAATTTCACAACCAAATTGAATTATTAGAAGATTCTTTGAGTTTTGATTCGAGTTTGAGTCAAACTAGAATTCATGCATACTTTGATTTCTTAATTGCATTGAGGCATTACATTCGAATTCTCAAACTTCTCATTCATATTGAATTCTTAGAACACTTAATTTCATCGGTAAATTTATTATCAAATTATTATGTTAATATTAGAACCATTTCTTTTTTTCTAGAATGAGCGTAAGAGCTCTATCTTCAGGGCTTCATTTCGAAGCCCATGATTCCGATCCAAAGGTCTTGAATCTAAAATCTTCGTTAAGTTGAGGATTTAAGGAAGTGAGTGTGATTTCTAATCAACTTCACCATTTTGATTTCAAATCTCTTTCAGTTACGACCTGCATCACAATCAAATACAAATTTAATTAGACAAAAAAAAAATCTAAGAAATAAGCTGGAATTCTCATTTTGTTCAGAACTCAAAATACACGAGCACACAAGGTCCATTTCATTTTTCTCTAATTTTAGTCACTAAAATTTAAAATAATTTGTATGATTAAAAATAGATTTCATGAACTACTGTTAGACCAAATTTTATCCCAAATTCAATTTCTTGCCAAAATACGTGATGAATTTGACCAATAATATCAAGTGTTTATAAAATGAATGTTAAGCTGAAATTTTATAAATGGCTTGTATTGTTTTGAACATGTTTAATGTTTTTCATAATGTTACTTTATTGTTCTCTTCCAAAGTTTCATTGTGTAATACATTAGTTTTATACCTCTATAATTAGATTTTTTTTTTTAATATCTCATTTTCCTATAAAAAAGAGATGACTATACTTTTGTGTCATTCTTCGGATTTTTTTTCTTAAAAATATAACATTTTTTAAATAATTTTATTAGTCATTTAATCGAACTATTGCCCAATTTAAATACTCATAGTTCCTTCATTTTATTTATGACCAACACTATTTCTATTTTTAATATTTTGTTTACAGAAGGAAAAGAAAATAAAAGATTGGAAAAACAGAATAAAGATATTGAATTCTGATTTGCCAGAGGAAAGGATAAGATGGGTATATTCAAATAAATGGAAGCCAGAAAATGCATTTAATTTATAATTTATAACATAATTATTTACCTTTTTCTAAATAACAATGATAATATTTTTTTATGATTAGAATATTCAGACTTATTAAAGTACTCGAATAATGTTTAAATTAAATAACAATAATAAAAAGCGAAAACCATGCATGAGTAAATAGGGTTACATGCACTAATGTTATGACATACATGCTTTTATAGCCAGGATATGAATTTACCTTTTTAGAAATCATGCAGAACGAATTCATGTGGTGAAACGCATTCATACTTTAGGCACTAAAAGAATGACTTTAATATTAATATTAAATGTTATTTTCATAAATGATGTTTGATACTTTCTTCAACAAACATATGTTTGATTATCATAAGGCCAACAATACTCCCCACGGATATTTTGTGTATAGAGACACAGATTTTACTGTGTCTCCATTTTACCCTTCATCTGTCGTACTGTAAAGAAGATAAGAATGTCGAGAATCGGATCACCCAACCGGATCCCTTAATCACCCTCGGCGAACCGAATTCCTTAAATAGAACAATGTCCAAAATCAGATCACCAACCAGATCCCTTAATGGCCTTCGGTGATCCGAATACAGGAGTCCAAAATCGGATCTGTAATACCCTGCCCCAGATTAGGCGTGCTTTAGCTCGTTATTTCCTGTTTAACCGGTTAATCTCGGAGATTTTGGTTAGGGCTTTGAGGAAAGCCCAGGTTTGGCCCGATCTGAGCCCGAAAACTCAGTGATTCAGCTCGTCGAGCTGGAGGGGCATTTTGGTAATTTACCACTTGTTGTGTATATTTTTATAAATATTGTTGATATGTATATATTATTGGTAAATAATATTCTCCTAAATAAAGGATTTGCATTTCTGATTTTAAAATGAATTTATTTTCAGAAAATAGTATTTAAATCCCGCCCTTCAAAACCCCGAAAAGGAGTATTAATTATTTTAAAGGGTTTTGAAAATGAAATTAGTATTTTATGGTAGACCATTTTAAGAATGGTCTAGTTATTTCATTTCATCTCAAAATGATGTTTCTAAATTGTTTATTTTAACAATTCTTTATTTAAGTAAATAATGTAAATTTATGGTTTTTATTTAAATAAATGATTTTTAATAAGAGTTAAATTCCAAATTTTTTATGGTAGCTAACATTTTCAAAACCCAACCTATCTGTAAGGTTGGATCAGGTTTTTAAGTTCTTAAATTATTACTTTTAGTTTAAAAATCAATTTTTATCAAAATAAGGCCCCTTTTGCAAAAAATGGAAAATTGGAGGGCTGATCTGCAAAAAAAAAAAAAAAAAACCTGCTGTGACTGTAGCAGCTTCAGCGGCATGCTCGCATGCGCTGCTGCTGCCCGATCTTCCTGCGATTCGCCGTCGTTCCATCCCATCGCGCATGCGCCGGATTTTTCGGCCAAAAAAACTTATAAAAACTGGCTTAGTTTTCGGTTCTCACTCCCACCAATTTTCTTCTCTTCTCTCAGCCAAAACCAGGCCGACTCTCTGTTTTTCAGTAACAGTAACTTAGAGGAAATTATTTTTCAAAAATCCGGATTTCAGCCCAGAAACTCAATCCAA
Organism: Chimonanthus salicifolius; assembly: GCA_013350335.1. Lineage (NCBI taxonomy): Eukaryota > Viridiplantae > Streptophyta > Magnoliopsida > Laurales > Calycanthaceae > Chimonanthus > Chimonanthus salicifolius. Next base: position 53,716,793 of record CM023534.1, read on the forward strand.
GGTAACCACTGCATTCCCCTTTTAATTTCGATCGGTTTTGAATAAAAAAAATTTGAATTTGCCTCTGTTTTCAGAGAGAAAAACGATTTCAAAATTTAGGGAAAATTCTAGGGTCCCTCGTATCAGTGAGCTTCCGGTGTTAAGATCGGATGGCTTACTGAGTTTCCCCTATGGAAAGAGAACTCCCGGAGGAATCCATTGGACCGGTCAGATATAAAAACCGAGTCCAGAAAATCGCCCTTTTCCTATTTTCAGTTTTACTGTTCACGGCCGTTCACTGTCTGTTGCAGACAATGAACTGGGAAGAAGAAGAAGAAGAAGAAAAAAAAAAAGGAAAAAAAAAATATTTTTATTTGAGATTATAGTTGCTTGTGATTTGAAATATTGGTTCCCTTTTGAAAAAAAATGAATAAATAATTAAATAAATAAATATTATTATTTTATTCAAAAAAAATATTATTATTTTGTTAGATTATGTGATGTGATGATTAGTACCCCTTTTTGTTAATTAAAATTGTACTAACCCTCTTCTCTTATTACTTATAGTATAAATACTATTGTATCCGCTTCCAGGTTGACCCTATTGGTCGGGCACTGAGTGATTCACTTTCACGCCGACGCTATATAGTCGAGCACTCGGTGACCTCGAGGCCTACTCAAAATGTCAGATCTGGTCCTATCCAGAAGACAACCGAGAAGTGACCCGAGGATCTAGACCTAACTCAATAAGTCAATCTGGTAGATGCCCAGAAGACAATATGAGTTTGGACTGAGTCCCTTTTTATTTATTATTATATTGTGGATTATGATAATTTAAAAATGATAGAAACCCAGTAGGAGACTCAATTCCATATACCTCGGATATTTTTGGAAAGACGTGAGATTTCAAAATACTACTCGTGTGTATGTATTTGATCTGTATATTGATTGTGCACTTGTGTGTTGTTTGAACAGAGACCGCATAAACCACACATAACGGTGAGGGAACTTAACTCTGCAGATTTTGTAAACAGGTTTTATGATGAGATAAGTATTGAGCAATGAGTGGTTTCAGTTTTGATGAACCCACCCATGTGCCTATACATGATGCACTATGGTAAGAGTGCTGATGTTGATTGTAATATTACGATGTTGATCGTATGAGTATGTAAGACTGCTTCCACGTACCTGGGCTATTGAACCAAAATCGGCCATATGAGAGATGGTTTATGTCTACTGGACCATGGGCGGACCATGCTGTCGTCAGTTGCTGACTTGAGGGTGTCAATATCGGCTAAGTCAGAGCCGGAGATGTACTTGCAAGGATGTATTTTGACCGTGTCGGGACTTAATACTGGTCTCAGTGTAGTCGGCAGGCGTTACGGTGGATGATGGCAGTATTTGATGATATTGATGTATTACTTGAGATTATGCTTACTTTTATCAAGCATGTGATATTATTGAACTGTTGCTAACCTGTTCCATTATTTACTTAATTTGCATTGTTATATTTCCTTCACTGGGCTAGTTAGCTCACACCACTCACCTTTCAGGCGATGAACCCGAGGAAGAGGACCCTCTCTTTCAGGCGTAGGGGGTTTAGCTGCGACAGTGGTTTGGGATTTCCCTGAATGGGGAATACCCTTATTTGTGCTTTCGGGTTCTTGGAACCTTGACTTTTGTAAAGTACCGGTTGTGGTACTTAGTTCTTTAAAAACATTATTGTATCGAGACTACGACGTTGCTGTAGTCTTTTTGTTGTGACTTTGAATGATGAATCAATGGATGGTTTTGTTTGATGATATTATGATGTTGTTAATGTCTATTTTATGGGGTAGGCATATGGTACATGTTTGAGTCCACATGATGGGATCATGTGTAACCTCTGGGCCTAACTGTTGATCCGGCCCAGTGAGAATGCTTGTGGTTTAGTTTATCTTTCAAAAAAAAAAAAATCAGTCGCGTTCCGAGCCCACCCTTCGGGTCGGGGCGTGACAGGATCACTAAGTGGATCCCTTAGTGGCCTTCGGCGATCCGAATACAAGAATGTCCAAAATCGGATCACCAACCGACTCCTCAAAATTGCAAGTTGGCTCTCCAAAATTCATGAACAAACAATTCAGCTCTACGAAATTGCAAGTCGGCTCGCCAAAATTCATGAACAGTGCAATTCGATTCTCCGAAATTTCAAACCGGCTTGCCGAAATTCACATGAACAGTAAAAATCAGCCCATTGAAATTTTGGACATTCCTGTATTCGGCTTGCCGAAGGCTATTAAGGGATCTGATTGGTGATCTGATTTTGGACATTCCTGTATTCGGCTCTCCGAGGGCCATTAAGGGATCCGATTGGTGATCGGATTTTGGACATTCCTGTATTCGGCTCGCCGAGGGCCATTAAGGGATCCGATTGGTGATCTGATTTTGGACATTCCTATATTCGGCTCGCCGAGGGCCATTAAGGGATCCGATTGATGATCCGATTTTGGACATTCCTATATTTCGCTTGCCGAGGGCCATTAAGGGATCCTGTTGGTGATCCGATTTTGGACATTCATGTATTCGGCTCGTCGAAGGCCATTAAGGGATCCGATTGGTGATCCGATTTTGGACATTTTAGTATTCAGGGAATTCATCTTGCCGAGGTCTATTAAGAGATCCGTTTGGGTGATCCGATTCTTGCGATTCTTATCTTTTTACGGTACGACCTGTGAGGGTAAAATCGAGATCGATTAAAATCCGTATCTTTAGACATAAAATACTAGTGGGAGGATCGCTCACCTTATCATAATACATTTATAATCCAAATTCTAAGTTTAAATATCAATAGTTAGAATTTAATACATCTCAAAACACATATAGATATTAGATCTAAGCTACATAAATTGAATCTTAAACAATCAAATGATAGTTTACATATCTTGAGCCATAATGATGAAGATCTAAAGCCTCAATGTTGGTACATTTTGAGATCTTTTTATTGATAATCTAGATTATAGATATAGATTTGAGGTGCCTTTATTTAACTACGGCCTATGATTTTGCTCTCTTCTCATGTAGACTTCATGAATGAATGCAGTGGAATCTACTTAGTGTTGTGTTAAAGTAGAAAGTATGGTTTAAATATCGGCCGATACGATATGTATCGGCCTATATTTGAGATATCAGCCAATATATGATATCATCGATATCAATCGATATTGGTGGTTTTAATTAAAAAAAAAAAAGAGAGAAATTTCTTGACCAAGATATCAGCTGATAACGAGATTTTAATACCTGGTAGAAAGAATAACCATAGATTTTCTATTTATAATATAATCTATATCTAAGAACTTGCCACTAAATTGGTAATAAAAATAAAAGGGAAACTTTTTATGTATATACAAAAGTACTATATTAATGTATATTTTTATTAGGTGAATTTCAAAATGAGTCGTCTAATTAACTCTCCATCATGACAAATGCTTGAAAAAGCTGGAAAATGTTCTAAGTCATAGTGCATATGAGAAATCATCAAATAAAAATCTTAATATAATTTTTTAACTTTAAGAAGTTGGCTCACTAAAATGGTCAACCACTCAAATTTATTGTTATATTGAATTGACAAATATCACCTATTTTTCATCTCAGTTGCAAAAACTATCTCTTTAGTTTCAATAATTGCAAAAACTTTTCTTATCTTTTATATTCAATTGCAAATACCCCTTCTAATATATTAAATGTCTAAAATACCCTTCATTAATGAAAGAATTGTAATAATGAAATCCATTCAATGAAATTTATTTTAAAATACCTCATAAAAATAAATGGGCTAATTTGATTGGGCGAAATGTGCAAAGATCACATAGATAAGAGGTAAGTGATGTTTCAGTTACATTCAATCATGTCAATTATGTGATTTTAGTTGAAGAATCGACTTTTATAAGTCATGTATTTTTTAAAGGCTCATATGACGGAGATAGAATAGCAAATAAAAGTAAAAATTTACCTATCTTTTATCCATTTTAATTTTATACATTTATTGCAGTTATACATGTGGTTGTGTGTTTTTTATAAATTATTATGACAGATTATCTTGTAAAAAATATTTATTATTGGCTTTTTAAATTTAGACATATAAGATTCTAAATAGGAAGTTTGCAATTGATGAAAGGAAAAGGTAACTTTTGTAATTATTGAAATTATATAGATATTTTTTACAAATAATATTATGCTAAAATATTACAATATATTTTAACATATTCTTCTAATTTTTCTTAAATTAAATTAAATTCTAAATTGAACATATATATATATATATATATATATATTTATTTATTTATATATTAATCTATTTCTTCCAATTCGACTATGGAGTCCCAATTAATATACTATTGTGCAAAAATTTGCCAACAGAAAACCTCTTGTTTCTCCAGGAGAATCTAATCCAACACAGAGAGTTCTCCCTCTCTCTCTGTCTCTCTAATTTGCCAACAGAAAACCTCTCGTTTCTCCAGAAGAATCTAATCCAAACACATAGTTTCTCCATCTCTCTAATTTGCCAACAGAAAACCTCTTGTTTCTCCAGAAGAATCTAATCCAAACACAGATAGTTTCTCCCCTCTCTCTCACGGTGAGGCCTTCCTATTTCTATTTAAACTCCACCGGTTTCTGCAAAGGAAGGAAGGAGAAATCTTCTTCTCTTCCGTCAGCCTTTTTTTTTAACTCTCAGACGAACTCGCTGGCTTCAAAATCCTAACCCTAACGCTGACCCAATCTCTGCAACTTTTCAGGTATTGTATTTTCTCATCTTTGATTTCCTTTTATTAATTTGTTTCTCTTTTACTTGTATCGACTAGGTTTCTTCTTACCGATCTTCGATCACTGAATCGTTTCTAGGGTTGCTTTTTTTTTTTTTGTTTTGTTTTCTCTGCCTTTGATCATGTCTTTGATGGGAGCTTCTTCTTCTTCTGCTTCTTCTCTCTCTGCCTCTCTCTCTCTCTTGACCTTTTCTCTGTCGGTTTAATGTTTCTCTTCTTCTTCTTCTATTTGGCATTTTTGCGAAGATAGGGATCTTGCTTGTTAAGTTGGGAAACTCCTTCTTTTCTGGGAAAAGCTTGACTTTGTTTTTCACTTTTACGGATATTTTTTATTTGTTGTTATTATATGTATTTCTTTCTTTCCCGGCAATTTTCATTTTTCGTTTTAATCTTTTGCTGTTGATGTGGATTTTTCCTTTTTACTGGGTTTCATCCCTGGTGCTTCTCAAGTCAAAAACTTCTCTTTATCATTACTCATGTCTTTGGTGTGTCAGGTTCTTGTCTGGATGATAAGAAAATTTGTATTATTTCAATTACATTCTACCCACGAATAGGATTGGTATAGGTTATAAGATGGTGATCTTGTTGACCATTTTGAAATGGAAATTTGAAAAAAAAGAAGACAGACCTTGAAAGAACACCTTTTTTCATGATTGATTGGTGTTGCACTCTTAACTCCCAAAAAATTGTAAATGTTTTTGGCTCTCTAGGTGGGGAGGGGCCCATTAACTATAAATCCAGCTGTTAACAAGTTATTATGTAAATCATTGGCTGTTCTCTATTATTTAAACATTATAATTATAGTTATGATGACCATCTTATAGGATCGAGTGGGAAGTGGAACTTAGAATGATAGATCGGATAAGCGGTTTTGTTTATATTATTCTCTATGAATACCATTGTTGTTATTACTATTAATGTTATCATTGCATTTTGAGTTCTTTGATAGTTTGATCTTTAGTTCAACAGTTCATTCTACCAAAAACAACTAGAAGCAAGATGATAAGAACTTTTTGGTTTTCTTTGCTATTTTTGTTCTCATGTTAAGGTGGCATTGGATTGTGAAATTGAGAGCAAATTCTTATTATAGCATGAGCAAGTGTGTGTCAAAGCGACCTGTGAAAGGGTATGGTAGGGATTCCCGACGTAAGAAGATGGTACTGAATGTGGACCTCAACGACTTGCCTCCAAGTGAGAACAGGTCACAGGAGAGCACTGCCACTTCCGTTGTCATGTTCAAGTTGGGCAAGTTAGTGGACAAGATGAGGGCTCTGCACCAGTCAATGGGAGGTTGCTTAGTGCACCAATTGATGTTGAAGCCATTGATGATGAAGTTGTGATCTCTTCTCCAATAAGATTTAATGAAGTATGCTCACTGGACTTGTGCTTATCTCTCTCCTTTCTTTCATAATATAATATATATATATATATATATTATATATATATATATTATATATATATATATATATATATATAGTCCCCTAATGTTTTTCTGTGGTGAAGGCTGGCTTTCTTTTTTGCTATTTCCAATTAAACCATTGCTTTCTTTTTGGCCTTATCTTTCTTTTGTGTGGATGGTTGTAAAACAAACTACCTTAGTTGGATAGTCACATGGGTAGAATGTGAAAAATGTATGACCATTGTGATATAAGATGGGTCTGTGATTGCTCCTGGATACATAGCAACATGTAAAATGCAATGGATATTTTAGGCATGTTCTCAAAATCCTTTTGATCTCTCTCTCTCTCTCTCTAAAAGGCCCTCTAGTCTCAACGTTTCTAATTGACCTATATGTTCTTGATGGAAATCATTAATAGCTTTTATCTTTTTTTTCATGGTACTTGTTGATCAAATCCCTTATGTTTCTGAAAAAGTAATTGTGTCATTTGCAAAGTGTTGTATATGTATCTAATTTTCCATTTCATTCTTATATGGAAACCTGATGATCTTTACATGATCTTGCTCCTTCCAATTTTTAGAATGGTTTGTTCATTCATTCATTCAATTGTCCTTTCCTTTTCTGCTGATATGTTTTTGTATGGCATTCTTTACTTTTATGTAGGCTAGGAACCGCTCTAGAAGGAACCGGGTGGTAACTGTGCTGCTTGATGAGGATTCAGATGTTCATCAAACCCAATCAGGTCTGCTCTTGACCCTACGACGGTACTCTGCCATTTAAGAAGGCCATATGAGGTTCTTCTATAATTCAATTTCTCTATTATTTGATAATTTCTGAATTTAGCTGCTCCGCTTGTTCCATGCTTGCCTTGATCCCTCGTATGTAACCAGAGGACGGTATGGGGAGCCATTAACCTGTTAATGAGTGTTATTTTTGTTCTATTTGTGGCTTTCTTTAATTTTCTATAAATTTCATATACATATTTAATATGCTGTGAAAATCGAATTGTATTATAAATCATTATACATCTTGAACCATAAATCGTGTATCGTAAATCATAAGATTCATAAGTGTTTTCTCTAAAAAATATGTAATCTATGAAATAACATAAAATATATCTAAAATGTAATAATATGATCAATTCTTCAATTTTTTTTCAATATAAAGTGAATATATAATTAGTTCATTTAAGTTCAAATTTCATTACTCCCAACTTCTAAAAGTAAGACCAGTATATAATCCAACTATATCAGGAAAAGTCAATAATGAACTAAAAAACCCTCAAAATATCGAAATTTCTTAAATGCCCATCAACTCAAGCCTTAAAAACCATTAAAACAAAACGTTTCATGCTTTCACTCCTAATAATCCCACAATTCTATTATTTATACGAATCGTAATATTTGTTAATAGATACGAATCGTTTTGTATGAATCGTAAGATACGAATCGTGTATCGTAAGATTTTAACAACAATGACATACACACGTACATACATAAACATATACACACTGTATATATAGGCCCAAGTTTGTTCTCACTATTGCAGTACTGCCTAAAAAGGGGGAAAAGGAGAGAAAATTGTGCTTCTTGTTTCAATTGCAAAGAATGTATATTTGCGTGATGCCACTACAAAAGAAGCTTATTTTTTTGTAGAAAAGCTTATATTTGTGTTCATCAATGAAGCAAGTAATTTTGTTTCCTTCTTAGTATTAGAAAAGCAAAGTTAACATGCAATTCTTCCATAAAAACCCAAATGGATATTTGTGTTTTTGGTCATTTGGACCAAATAACAATGAACATGAACTAGCATCATTTTTTTAAGCTTCAAATCTTCTTTTCTTTGCTTGACTTCAATTAACTCTTACTTATCCTTGAAAAGTAATTTGTTTCTTGTCCGCCTCTATGCATAGTTGGCAATTCTTCATTTAATTCTTTTATTATACCCCTACAGTACGTATTTTCGAAAATCATGCCTTCACATATTTTTCCAAGGATATTTCAATTATATGTATATTTGACATGAGCATATATAATTGAAGAATTATTCAACTACCTTGGCTCTTATTTATTTTCTTGTTTTTTATGTCATTTATAAATACATTTAAACATTTTCTTTTTTCTCAAGGTAATTGATATAGTCCTAAACACTGAACATTTAGAAAAAGATAAAGAGATGATTTTTTTTTTTGTAAATATTTCATTATGCTTTTTTCACCTAAACTGTAAACTTTCCTTTAAAATTTGTTTTTAGTTAGTTTGCTTCTAAATTTTTTTGTAAAAGTTAAATTGAAATTATAGTTTTAAGTCTTTGTTTTAGTTTAAAATATTTTACAAAAATTACATAAAACATACAAATATGTTAAACTTTTATAATAATTTAGCCGAATTTTTGGCCCTCGAATCTTTCAAATAGGACGTATCTGTACTTATCTGTTCTTGACTTTTTGCGTATCTATTTTTTGCTGTTGAATTTTTAGTTGTATTTTCCAAGAGAAGAAAAATAGTTTCAGTAGATTCTATGGCATTGCCATTTCAGTAGAGAAGAAAAATAGTTTCATATGACCAAAGAAGTGAAGTGTCAGGATCAAATTTGAAGATCTACAAGTGACATCTCTCTCTCTCTGTCTTGGAAAAATGTTTGCAGCTTGCAACCAAATCTGCAACACTATGGCAATTTTTTTAATCGAAAGTGGATCCCCTTCTGTCCCCCTAGGAAATCAAATCTAGGCTTATTTTCGGAAATTTGATGGCCACTTACTGATTCTTTCTCTTGATCCTTCACACCCTGTCCCTTTGCTCCATAGGAAACCATTTTCCTTCACCAAAAAAATGGCTATGTGATCCATGCCCTCCCTGAATTTAGTAGTAGGATTTTTTTTATCCAGTCCTTACCATTTTTATGTCATTTATGTAATTTACTTCTATGTTCTTTTTCATCTCGTGTATGGGGACTCTTTATTATTTACCAGCTCTCTGCGTTCGTTTTAAAAATTTGCACCTGTTTTGTTTCTTAGGGCCTGCAGCAG